>CAXAJV010000644.1:0-600000 GCA_963969225.1 Xylocopa violacea | reverse complement strand
ACCTATCATCACGGCGGTAATATTTGACATCATTCCTGGCGAGTTGGCCTCTACGCCTCCGTGGGACTTTTATATACATCAAAACGTAATTTACCCTAACCTAACCCAACGTAACATCTCGGCGGTAATATTCGGCAACATTCCTGGAGTGTTGGTCTCTACGTCTCCGTGGGATCTTCATATACATCAATAACGTAATATAACCAAACCTAAACCAACCTGTCATCTCGGCGGTAATATTTGACGACATTCCTGGCGAGTCGGCCTCTACGTCTCCGTGCGACCTTCATATAAATCAATAACGTAATATAACGTAACCTAACCCAACCTATCATCTCGGCACTAATATTTGACAACATTCCAGGCGAGTTGGCCTCTACGTCTCCGTGGGAATTTTATATACATCAATAACGTAATATAACCTAACCTAACCTAACCTAACATCTCGGCACTAATATTTGACAACATTCCTGGCGAGTTGGCCTCTACCTCTCCGTGAGACCTTCATATACATCAATAACGTAATATAATCTAACCTAACCCAACCTATCCTCTCGGCAGTAATATTTGACAACATTCCTGGAGTGTTGGTCTCTACGTCTCCGTGGGATCTTCATATACATCAATAACGTAATATAACCAAACCTAAACCAATCTATCATCTCGGCGGTAATATTTGACAACATTCCTGGCGAGTCGGCCTCTACGTCTCCGTGCGACCTTCATATACATCAATAACGTAATATAACCTAACCTAACCCAACCTAACATCTCGGCACTAATATTTGACAACATTCCTGGCTTGATGGCCTCTACGTCTCCGTGGGACCTTCATATATATCAATAACATAATATTACCTAACCTAACCCAACCTATCATCTCGGCGGTAATACTTGACAACAGTCCTGGCGAGTTGGCCTCTACGTCTCCGTGGAACCTTCATATACATCAATAACGTAATATAACCTAACCTAACCCAACCTATCATCTCGGCGGTAATATTTGACAACATTCCTGGCGAGTTGGCCTCTACGTCTCCGTGGGACTTTTATATACATCAATAACGTAATTTAACCTAACTTAAACCTACGTAACATCTCGGCGGTAATATTTGACAACATTCCTGGCTTGATGGCCTCTACGTCTCCGTGGGACCTTCATATACATCAATAACATAATATTACCTAACCTGAAGCAACCTATCATCTCGGCGGTAATATTTGAAAACATTCCTGTCGAGTTGGCCTCTACGTCTCCGTGGGACTTTTATATAGATCAATAACGTAATTTAACCTAACCCAACGTAACATCTCGGCGGTAATATTTTACAACATTCCTGGCTTGTTGGCCTCTTCGTCTCCGTGGGAACTTCATATACATCAATAACGTAATATAACCTAACCTAACCCAACCTATAATCTCGGCGGTGATATTTGACAACATTCCTGGCGAGTTGGCCTGTCCGTCTCCGTGGGACCTTCATATACATCAATAACGTAATATAGCCTAGCCTAACCCAACGTAACATCTCGGCGGTAATATTTTGAAACATTCCTGGCGAGTTGGCCTCTACGTCTCCGTGGGACTTTCATATACATCAATAACGTAATATAACCTAACCTAACCCAACGTAACATGTCGGCGGTAATATTTGAATACATTCCTGTCGAGTTGGCCTCTACGTCTCCGTGGGACCTTCATATACATCAATAACGTAATATAACGTAACCTAACCCAACCTATCATCTCGGCACTAATATTTGACAACATTCCAGGCGAGTTGGCCTCTACGTCTCCGTGGAAATTTTATATACATCAATAACGTAATATAACCTAACCTAAACCAACCTATCATCTCGGCGGTAATATTTGACAACATTCCTGGCGAGTCGGCCTCTACGTCTCCGTGGGACCTTCATATACATCAATAACGTAAGATAACCTAACCTAACCCAACCTATCATCTCGGCGGTAATACTTGACAACATTCCTGGCGAGTTGGCCTCTACGCCTCCGTGGGACTTTTATATACATCAAAACGTAATTTACCCTAACCTAACCCAACGTAACATCTCGGCGGTAATATTCGGCAACATTCCTGGAGTGTTGGCCTCTACGTCTCCGTGGGATCTTCATATACATCAATAACGTAATATAACCAAACCTAAACCAACCTGTCATCTCGGCGGTAATATTTGACGACATTCCTGGCGAGTCGGCCTCTACGTCTCCGTGCGACCTTCATATAAATCAATAACGTAATATAACGTAACCTAACCCAACCTATCATCTCGGCACTAATATTTGACAACATTCCAGGCGAGTTGGCCCCTACGTCTCCGTGGGAATTTTATATACATCAATAACGTAATATAACCTAACCTAACCCAACCTAACGTCTCGGCACTAATATTTGACAACATTCTTGGCGAGTTGGCCTCTACCTCTCCGTGAGACCTGCATATACATCAATAACGTAATATAATCTAACCTAACCCAACCTATCATCTCGGCGGTAATATTTGACAACATTCCTGGTCAGTTGGCCTCTACGTCTCCGTGGAACCTTCATGTATATCAATAACGTAATATAACCTAACCTAACCCAACCTATCATCTCGGCGGTAATATTTGACAACATTCCTGGCTTGATGGCCTCTACGTCTCCGTGGGACCTTCATATATATCAATAACATAATATTACCTAACCTAACCCAACCTATCATCTCGGCGGCAATACTTGACAACATTCCTGGCGAGTTGGCCTCTACGTCTCCGTGGAACCTTCATATACATCAATAACGTAATATAACCTAACCTAACCCAACCTATCATCTCGGCGGTAATATTTGACAACATTCCTGGCGAGTTGGCCTCTACGTCTCCGTGGGACTTTTATATACATCAATAACGTAATATCACCTAACCTAACCCAACCTATCATCTCGGCGGTTATATTTGAAAACATTCCTGTCGAGTTGGCCTCTACGTCTCCGTGGAACGTTCATATACATCAATAACGTAATATAACCTAACCTAACCCAACGTAACATGTCGGCGGTAATATTTGAATACATTCCTGTCGAGTTGGCCTCTACGTCTCCGTGGGACCTTCATATACATCAATAACGTAATATAACCTAACCTAAACCAACCTATCATCTCGGCGGTAATATTTGACAACATTCCTGGCGAGTCGGCCTCTACGTCTCCGTGGGACCTTCATATACATCAATAACGTAAGATAACCTAACCTAACCCAACCTATCATCTCGGCGGTAATACTTGACAACATTCCTGGCGAGTTGGCCTCTACGTCTCCGTGGAACCTTCATATACATCAATAACGTAATATAACCTAACCTAACCCAACCTATCATCACGGCGGTAATATTTGACATCATTCCTGGCGAGTTGGCCTCTACGCCTCCGTGGGACTTTTATATACATCAAAACGTAATTTACCCTAACCTAACCCAACGTAACATCTCGGCGGTAATATTCGGCAACATTCCTGGATTGTTGGTCTCTACGTCTCCGTGGGATCTTCATATACATCAATAACGTAATATAACCAAACCTAAACCAACCTATCATCTCGGCGGTAATATTTTACAACATTCCTGGCGAGTCGGCCTCTACGTCTCCGTGGGGCCTTCATATACATCAATAACGTAATATAACCTAACCTAACCCAACCTAAGATCTCGGCACTAATATTTGACAACATTCCAGGCGAGTTGGCCTCTACGTCTCCGTGGGAATTTTATATACATCAATAACGTAATATAACCTAACCTAACCCAACCTAACGTCTCGGCACTAATATTTGACAACATTCTTGGCGAGTTGGCCTCTACCTCTCCGTGAGACCTTCATATACATCAATAACGTAATATAATCTAACCTAACCCAACCTATCATCTCGGCGGTAATATTTGACAACATTCCTGGTCAGTTGGCCTCTACGTCTCCGTGGAACCTTCATGTACATCAATAACGTAATATAACCTAACCTAACCCAACCTATCATCTCGGCGGTAATATTTGACAACATTCCTGGCTAGTTGGTCTCTACGTCTCCGTGGGACTTTTATATACATCAATAACGTAATATAACCTAACCTAACCCAACCTATCATCTCGGCGGTAATATTTGACAACATTCCTGGCGAGTTGGCCTCTACGCCTCCATGGGACTTTTATATACATCAAAACGTAATTTACCCTAACCTAATCCAACGTATCATCTCGGCGGTAATATTTGACAACATTCCTGGCGAGTCGGCCTCTACGTCTCCGTGCGACCTTCATATACATCAATAACGTAATATAACCTAACCTAACCCAACCTAACATCTCGGCACTAATATTTGACAACATTCCTGGCTTGATGGCCTCTACGTCTCCGTGGGACCTTCATATATATCAATAACATAATATTACCTAACCTAACCCAACCTATCATCTCGGCGGTAATACTTGACAACGTTCCTGGCGAGTTGGCCTCTACGTCTCCGTGGAACCTTCATATACATCAATAACGTAATATAACCTAACCTAACCCAACCTATCATCTCGGCGGTAATATTTGACAACATTCCTGGCGAGTTGGCCTCTACGTCTCCGTGGGACTTTTATTTACATCAATAACGTAATTTAACCTAACTTAAACCTACGTAACATCTCGGCGGTAATATTTGACAACATTCCTGGCTTGATGGCCTCTACGTCTCCGTGGGATCTTCATATACATCAAAGCATAATATTACCCAACCTGAAGCAACCTATCATCTCGGCGGTAATATTTGACAACATTCCTGGCGAGTTGAGCTCTACGTCTCCGTGGGACCTTCATATACATCAATAACGTAATATCACCTAACCTAACCCAACCTATCATCTCGGCGGTTATATTTGAAAACATTCCTGTCGAGTTGGCCTCTACGTCTCCGTGGAACGTTCGTATACATCAATAACGTAATATAACCTAACCTAACCCAACGTAACATGTCGGCGGTAATATTTGAATACATTCCTGTCGAGTTGGCCTCTACGTCTCCGTGGGACCTTCATATACATCAATAACGTAATATAACCTAACCTAAACCAACCTATCATCACGGCGGTAATATTTGACATCATTCCTGGCGAGTTGGCCTCTACGTCTCCGTGGAACCTTCATATACATCAATAACGTAATATAACCTAACCTAAACCAACCTATCATCACGGCGGTAATATTTGACATCATTCCTGGCGAGTTGGCCTCTACGCCTCCGTGGGACTTTTATATACATCAAAACGTAATTTACCCTAACCTAACCCAACGTAACATCTCGGCGGTAATATTCGGCAACATTCCTGGAGTGTTGGTCTCTACGTCTCCGTGGGATCTTCATATACATCAATAACGTAATATAACCAAACCTAAACCAACCTGTCATCTCGGCGGTAATATTTGACGACATTCCTGGCGAGTCGGCCTCTACGTCTCCGTGCGACCTTCATATAAATCAATAACGTAATATAACGTAACCTAACCCAACCTATCATCTCGGCACTAATATTTGACAACATTCCAGGCGAGTTGGCCTCTACGTCTCCGTGGGAATTTTATATACATCAATAACGTAATATAACCTAACCTAACCTAACCTAACATCTCGGCACTAATATTTGACAACATTCCTGGCGAGTTGGCCTCTACCTCTCCGTGAGACCTTCATATACATCAATAACGTAATATAATCTAACCTAACCCAACCTATCCTCTCGGCAGTAATATTTGACAACATTCCTGGAGTGTTGGTCTCTACGTCTCCGTGGGATCTTCATATACATCAATAACGTAATATAACCAAACCTAAACCAATCTATCATCTCGGCGGTAATATTTGACAACATTCCTGGCGAGTCGGCCTCTACGTCTCCGTGCGACCTTCATATACATCAATAACGTAATATAACCTAACCTAACCCAACCTAACATCTCGGCACTAATATTTGACAACATTCCTGGCTTGATGGCCTCTACGTCTCCGTGGGACCTTCATATATATCAATAACATAATATTACCTAACCTAACCCAACCTATCATCTCGGCGGTAATACTTGACAACATTCCTGGCGAGTTGGCCTCTACGTCTCCGTGGAACCTTCATATACATCAATAACGTAATATAACCTAACCTAACCCAACCTATCATCTCGGCGGTAATATTTGACAACATTCCTGGCGAGTTGGCCTCTACGTCTCCGTGGGACTTTTATATACATCAATAACGTAATTTAACCTAACTTAAACCTACGTAACATCTCGGCGGTAATATTTGACAACATTCCTGGCTTGATGGCCTCTACGTCTCCGTGGGACCTTCATATACATCAATAACATAATATTACCTAACCTGAAGCAACCTATCATCTCGGCGGTAATATTTGAAAACATTCCTGTCGAGTTGGCCTCTACGTCTCCGTGGGACTTTTATATAGATCAATAACGTAATTTAACCTAACCCAACGTAACATCTCGGCGGTAATATTTTACAACATTCCTGGCTTGTTGGCCTCTTCGTCTCCGTGGGAACTTCATATACATCAATAACGTAATATAACCTAACCTAACCCAACCTATAATCTCGGCGGTGATATTTGACAACATTCCTGGCGAGTTGGCCTGTCCGTCTCCGTGGGACCTTCATATACATCAATAACGTAATATAGCCTAGCCTAACCCAACGTAACATCTCGGCGGTAATATTTTAAAACATTCCTGGCGAGTTGGCCTCTACGTCTCCGTGGGACTTTCATATACATCAATAACGTAATATAACGTAACCTAACCCAACGTAACATGTCGGCGGTAATATTTGAATACATTCCTGTCGAGTTGGCCTCTACGTCTCCGTGGGACCTTCATATACATCAATAACGTAATATAACGTAACCTAACCCAACCTATCATCTCGGCACTAATATTTGACAACATTCCAGGCGAGTTGGCCTCTACGTCTCCGTGGGAATTTTATATACATCAATAACGTAATATAACCTAACCTAAACCAACCTATCATCTCGGCGGTAATATTTGACAACATTCCTGGCGAGTCGGCCTCTACGTCTCCGTGGGACCTTCATATACATCAATAACGTAAGATAACCTAACCTAACCCAACCTATCATCTCGGCGGTAATACTTGACAACATTCCTGGCGAGTTGGCCTCTACGCCTCCGTGGGACTTTTATATACATCAAAACGTAATTTACCCTAACCTAACCCAACGTAACATCTCGGCGGTAATATTCGGCAACATTCCTGGAGTGTTGGTCTCTACGTCTCCGTGGGATCTTCATATACATCAATAACGTAATATAACCAAACCTAAACCAACCTGTCATCTCGGCGGTAATATTTGACGACATTCCTGGCGAGTCGGCCTCTACGTCTCCGTGCGACCTTCATATAAATCAATAACGTAATATAACGTAACCTAACCCAACCTATCATCTCGGCACTAATATTTGACAACATTCCAGGCGAGTTGGCCTCTACGTCTCCGTGGGAATTTTATATACATCAATAACGTAATATACCCTAACCTAACCTAACCTAACATCTCGGCACTAATATTTGACAACATTCCTGGCGAGTTGGCCTCTACCTCTCCGTGAGACCTTCATATACATCAATAACGTAATATGATCTAACCTAACCCAACCTATCCTCTCGGCAGTAATATTTGACAACATTCCTGGCGAGTTGGCCTCTACGTCTCCGTGGGACTTTTATATACATCAATAACGCAATTTAACCTAACCTAACCCAACCTAACATCTCGGCTGTAATATTTGACAACATTCCTGGCGAGTTGGCCTCTACGTCTCCGTGGGGCCTTCATATACATCAATAACGTAATATAACCTAACCTAACCCAACCTAAGATCTCGGCACTAATATTTGACAACATTCCAGGCGAGTTGGCCTCTACGTCTCCGTGGGAATTTTATATACATCAATAACGTAATATAACCTAACCTAACCCAACCTAACGTCTCGGCACTAATATTTGACAACATTCTTGGCGAGTTGGCCTCTACCTCTCCGTGAGACCTTCATATACATCAATAACGTAATATAATCTAACCTAACCCAACCTATCATCTCGGCGGTAATATTTGACGACATTCCTGGCGACTCGGCCTCTACGTCTCCGTGCGACCTTCATATAAATCAATAACGTAATATAACGTAACCTAACCCAACCTATCATCTCGGCACTAATATTTGACAACATTCCAGGCGAGTTGGCCTCTACGTCTCCGTGGGAATTTTATATACATCAATAACGTAATATACCCTAACCTAACCTAACCTAACATCTCGGCACTAATATTTGACAACATTCCTGGCGAGTTGGCCTCTACCTCTCCGTGAGACCTTCATATACATCAATAACGTAATATAATCTAACCTAACCCAACCTATCCTCTCGGCAGTAATATTTGACAACATTCCTGGCGAGTTGGCCTCTACGTCTCCGTGGGACTTTTATATACATCAATAACGTAATTTAACCTAACCTAACCCAACCTAACATCTCGGCGGTAATATTTGACAACATTCCTGGCGAGTTGGCCTCTACGTCTCCGTGGGGCCTTCATATACATCAATAACGTAATATAACCTAACCTAACCCAACCTAAGATCTCGGCACTAATATTTGACAACATTCCAGGCGAGTTGGCCCCTACGTCTCCGTGGGAATTTTATATACATCAATAACGTAATATAACCTAACCTAACCCAACCTAACGTCTCGGCACTAATATTTGACAACATTCTTGGCGAGTTGGCCTCTACCTCTCCGTGAGACCTGCATATACATCAATAACGTAATATAATCTAACCTAACCCAACCTATCATCTCGGCGGTAATATTTGACAACATTCCTGGTCAGTTGGCCTCTACGTCTCCGTGGAACCTTCATGTATATCAATAACGTAATATAACCTAACCTAACCCAACCTATCATCTCGGCGGTAATATTTGACAACATTCCTGGCTTGATGGCCTCTACGTCTCCGTGGGACCTTCATATATATCAATAACATAATATTACCTAACCTAACCCAACCTATCATCTCGGCGGCAATACTTGACAACATTCCTGGCGAGTTGGCCTCTACGTCTCCGTGGAACCTTCATATACATCAATAACGTAATATAACCTAACCTAACCCAACCTATCATCTCGGCGGTAATATTTGACAACATTCCTGGCGAGTTGGCCTCTACGTCTCCGTGGGACTTTTATATACATCAATAACGTAATATCACCTAACCTAACCCAACCTATCATCTCGGCGGTTATATTTGAAAACATTCCTGTCGAGTTGGCCTCTACGTCTCCGTGGAACGTTCATATACATCAATAACGTAATATAACCTAACCTAACCCAACGTAACATGTCGGCGGTAATATTTGAATACATTCCTGTCGAGTTGGCCTCTACGTCTCCGTGGGACCTTCATATACATCAATAACGTAATATAACCTAACCTAAACCAACCTATCATCTCGGCTGTAATATTTGACAACATTCCTGGCGAGTCGGCCTCTACGTCTCCGTGGGACCTTCATATACATCAATAACGTAAGATAACCTAACCTAACCCAACCTATCATCTCGGCGGTAATACTTGACAACATTCCTGGCGAGTTGGCCTCTACGTCTCCGTGGAACCTTCATATACATCAATAACGTAATATAACCTAACCTAACCCAACCTATCATCACGGCGGTAATATTTGACATCATTCCTGGCGAGTTGGCCTCTACGCCTCCGTGGGACTTTTATATACATCAAAACGTAATTTACCCTAACCTAACCCAACGTAACATCTCGGCGGTAATATTCGGCAACATTCCTGGATTGTTGGTCTCTACGTCTCCGTGGGATCTTCATATACATCAATAACGTAATATAACCAAACCTAAACCAACCTATCATCTCGGCGGTAATATTTTACAACATTCCTGGCGAGTCGGCCTCTACGTCTCCGTGGGGCCTTCATATACATCAATAACGTAATATAACCTAACCTAACCCAACCTAAGATCTCGGCACTAATATTTGACAACATTCCAGGCGAGTTGGCCTCTACGTCTCCGTGGGAATTTTATATACATCAATAACGTAATATAACCTAACCTAACCCAACCTAACGTCTCGGCACTAATATTTGACAACATTCTTGGCGAGTTGGCCTCTACCTCTCCGTGAGACCTTCATATACATCAATAACGTAATATAATCTAACCTAACCCAACCTATCATCTCGGCGGTAATATTTGACAACATTCCTGGTCAGTTGGCCTCTACGTCTCCGTGGAACCTTCATGTACATCAATAACGTAATATAACCTAACCTAACCCAACCTATCATCTCGGCGGTAATATTTGACAACATTCCTGGCTAGTTGGTCTCTACGTCTCCGTGGGACTTTTATATACATCAATAACGTAATATAACCTAACCTAACCCAACCTATCATCTCGGCGGTAATATTTGACAACATTCCTGGCGAGTTGGCCTCTACGCCTCCATGGGACTTTTATATACATCAAAACGTAATTTACCCTAACCTAACCCAACGTATCATCTCGGCGGTAATATTTGACAACATTCCTGGCGAGTCGGCCTCTACGTCTCCGTGCGACCTTCATATACATCAATAACGTAATATAACCTAACCTAACCCAACCTAACATCTCGGCACTAATATTTGACAACATTCCTGGCTTGATGGCCTCTACGTCTCCGTGGGACCTTCATATATATCAATAACATAATATTACCTAACCTAACCCAACCTATCATCTCGGCGGTAATACTTGACAACGTTCCTGGCGAGTTGGCCTCTACGTCTCCGTGGAACCTTCATATACATCAATAACGTAATATAACCTAACCTAACCCAACCTATCATCTCGGCGGTAATATTTGACAACATTCCTGGCGAGTTGGCCTCTACGTCTCCGTGGGACTTTTATATACATCAATAACGTAATTTAACCTAACTTAAACCTACGTAACATCTCGGCGGTAATATTTGACAACATTCCTGGCTTGATGGCCTCTACGTCTCCGTGGGATCTTCATATACATCAAAGCATAATATTACCCAACCTGAAGCAACCTATCATCTCGGCGGTAATATTTGACAACATTCCTGGCGAGTTGAGCTCTACGTCTCCGTGGGACCTTCATATACATCAATAACGTAATATCACCTAACCTAACCCAACCTATCATCTCGGCGGTTATATTTGAAAACATTCCTGTCGAGTTGGCCTCTACGTCTCCGTGGAACGTTCGTATACATCAATAACGTAATATAACCTAACCTAACCCAACGTAACATGTCGGCGGTAATATTTGAATACATTCCTGTCGAGTTGGCCTCTACGTCTCCGTGGGACCTTCATATACATCAATAACGTAATATAACCTAACCTAAACCAACCTATCATCACGGCGGTAATATTTGACATCATTCCTGGCGAGTTGGCCTCTACGTCTCCGTGGAACCTTCATATACATCAATAACGTAATATAACCTAACCTAAACCAACCTATCATCACGGCGGTAATATTTGACATCATTCCTGGCGAGTTGGCCTCTACGCCTCCGTGGGACTTTTATATACATCAAAACGTAATTTACCCTAACCTAACCCAACGTAACATCTCGGCGGTAATATTCGGCAACATTCCTGGAGTGTTGGTCTCTACGTCTCCGTGGGATCTTCATATACATCAATAACGTAATATAACCAAACCTAAACCAACCTGTCATCTCGGCGGTAATATTTGACGACATTCCTGGCGAGTCGGCCTCTACGTCTCCGTGCGACCTTCATATAAATCAATAACGTAATATAACGTAACCTAACCCAACCTATCATCTCGGCACTAATATTTGACAACATTCCAGGCGAGTTGGCCTCTACGTCTCCGTGGGAATTTTATATACATCAATAACGTAATATAACCTAACCTAACCTAACCTAACATCTCGGCACTAATATTTGACAACATTCCTGGCGAGTTGGCCTCTACCTCTCCGTGAGACCTTCATATACATCAATAACGTAATATAATCTAACCTAACCCAACCTATCCTCTCGGCAGTAATATTTGACAACATTCCTGGAGTGTTGGTCTCTACGTCTCCGTGGGATCTTCATATACATCAATAACGTAATATAACCAAACCTAAACCAATCTATCATCTCGGCGGTAATATTTGACAACATTCCTGGCGAGTCGGCCTCTACGTCTCCGTGCGACCTTCATATACATCAATAACGTAATATAACCTAACCTAACCCAACCTAACATCTCGGCACTAATATTTGACAACATTCCTGGCTTGATGGCCTCTACGTCTCCGTGGGACCTTCATATATATCAATAACATAATATTACCTAACCTAACCCAACCTATCATCTCGGCGGTAATACTTGACAACATTCCTGGCGAGTTGGCCTCTACGTCTCCGTGGAACCTTCATATACATCAATAACGTAATATAACCTAACCTAACCCAACCTATCATCTCGGCGGTAATATTTGACAACATTCCTGGCGAGTTGGCCTCTACGTCTCCGTGGGACTTTTATATACATCAATAACGTAATTTAACCTAACTTAAACCTACGTAACATCTCGGCGGTAATATTTGACAACATTCCTGGCTTGATGGCCTCTACGTCTCCGTGGGACCTTCATATACATCAATAACATAATATTACCTAACCTGAAGCAACCTATCATCTCGGCGGTAATATTTGAAAACATTCCTGTCGAGTTGGCCTCTACGTCTCCGTGGGACTTTTATATAGATCAATAACGTAATTTAACCTAACCCAACGTAACATCTCGGCGGTAATATTTTACAACATTCCTGGCTTGTTGGCCTCTTCGTCTCCGTGGGAACTTCATATACATCAATAACGTAATATAACCTAACCTAACCCAACCTATAATCTCGGCGGTGATATTTGACAACATTCCTGGCGAGTTGGCCTGTCCGTCTCCGTGGGACCTTCATATACATCAATAACGTAATATAGCCTAGCCTAACCCAACGTAACATCTCGGCGGTAATATTTTAAAACATTCCTGGCGAGTTGGCCTCTACGTCTCCGTGGGACTTTCATATACATCAATAACGTAATATAACGTAACCTAACCCAACGTAACATGTCGGCGGTAATATTTGAATACATTCCTGTCGAGTTGGCCTCTACGTCTCCGTGGGACCTTCATATACATCAATAACGTAATATAACGTAACCTAACCCAACCTATCATCTCGGCACTAATATTTGACAACATTCCAGGCGAGTTGGCCTCTACGTCTCCGTGGGAATTTTATATACATCAATAACGTAATATAACCTAACCTAAACCAACCTATCATCTCGGCGGTAATATTTGACAACATTCCTGGCGAGTCGGCCTCTACGTCTCCGTGGGACCTTCATATACATCAATAACGTAAGATAACCTAACCTAACCCAACCTATCATCTCGGCGGTAATACTTGACAACATTCCTGGCGAGTTGGCCTCTACGCCTCCGTGGGACTTTTATATACATCAAAACGTAATTTACCCTAACCTAACCCAACGTAACATCTCGGCGGTAATATTCGGCAACATTCCTGGAGTGTTGGTCTCTACGTCTCCGTGGGATCTTCATATACATCAATAACGTAATATAACCAAACCTAAACCAACCTGTCATCTCGGCGGTAATATTTGACGACATTCCTGGCGAGTCGGCCTCTACGTCTCCGTGCGACCTTCATATAAATCAATAACGTAATATAACGTAACCTAACCCAACCTATCATCTCGGCACTAATATTTGACAACATTCCAGGCGAGTTGGCCTCTACGTCTCCGTGGGAATTTTATATACATCAATAACGTAATATACCCTAACCTAACCTAACCTAACATCTCGGCACTAATATTTGACAACATTCCTGGCGAGTTGGCCTCTACCTCTCCGTGAGACCTTCATATACATCAATAACGTAATATGATCTAACCTAACCCAACCTATCCTCTCGGCAGTAATATTTGACAACATTCCTGGCGAGTTGGCCTCTACGTCTCCGTGGGACTTTTATATACATCAATAACGCAATTTAACCTAACCTAACCCAACCTAACATCTCGGCGGTAATATTTGACAACATTCCTGGCGAGTTGGCCTCTACGTCTCCGTGGGGCCTTCATATACATCAATAACGTAATATAACCTAACCTAACCCAACCTAAGATCTCGGCACTAATATTTGACAACATTCCAGGCGAGTTGGCCTCTACGTCTCCGTGGGAATTTTATATACATCAATAACGTAATATAACCTAACCTAACCCAACCTAACGTCTCGGCACTAATATTTGACAACATTCTTGGCGAGTTGGCCTCTACCTCTCCGTGAGACCTTCATATACATCAATAACGTAATATAATCTAACCTAACCCAACCTATCATCTCGGCGGTAATATTTGACAACATTCCTGGTCAGTTGGCCTCTACGTCTCCGTGGAACCTTCATGTATATCAATAACGTAATATAACCTAACCTAACCCAACCTATCATCTCGGCGGTAATATTTGACAACATTCCTGGCTTGATGGCCTCTACGTCTCCGTGGGACCTTCATATATATCAATAACATAATATTACCTAACCTAACCCAACCTATCATCTCGGCGGCAATACTTGACAACATTCCTGGCGAGTTGGCCTCTACGTCTCCGTGGAACCTTCATATACATCAATAACGTAATATAACCTAACCTAACCCAAC
Source organism: Xylocopa violacea (assembly GCA_963969225.1). Taxonomy (NCBI): domain Eukaryota; kingdom Metazoa; phylum Arthropoda; class Insecta; order Hymenoptera; family Apidae; genus Xylocopa; species Xylocopa violacea. Next base: position 585,092 of record CAXAJV010000644.1, on the reverse strand, counting down.
CTATCATCTCGGCGGTAATATTTGACAACATTCCTGGCGAGTTGGCCTCTACGTCTCCGTGGGACTTTTATATACATCAATAACGTAATATCACCTAACCTAACCCAACCTATCATCTCGGCGGTTATATTTGAAAACATTCCTGTCGAGTTGGCCTCTACGTCTCCGTGGAACGTTCATATACATCAATAACGTAATATAACCTAACCTAACCCAACGTAACATGTCGGCGGTAATATTTGAATACATTCCTGTCGAGTTGGCCTCTACGTCTCCGTGGGACCTTCATATACATCAATAACGTAATATAACCTAACCTAAACCAACCTATCATCTCGGCGGTAATATTTGACAACATTCCTGGCGAGTCGGCCTCTACGTCTCCGTGGGACCTTCATATACATCAATAACGTAAGATAACCTAACCTAACCCAACCTATCATCTCGGCGGTAATACTTGACAACATTCCTGGCGAGTTGGCCTCTACGTCTCCGTGGAACCTTCATATACATCAATAACGTAATATAACCTAACCTAACCCAACCTATCATCACGGCGGTAATATTTGACATCATTCCTGGCGAGTTGGCCTCTACGCCTCCGTGGGACTTTTATATACATCAAAACGTAATTTACCCTAACCTAACCCAACGTAACATCTCGGCGGTAATATTCGGCAACATTCCTGGATTGTTGGTCTCTACGTCTCCGTGGGAATTTTATATACATCAATAACGTAATATAACCTAACCTAACCCAACCTAACGTCTCGGCACTAATATTTGACAACATTCTTGGCGAGTTGGCCTCTACCTCTCCGTGAGACCTTCATATACATCAATAACGTAATATAATCTAACCTAACCCAACCTATCATCTCGGCGGTAATATTTGACAACATTCCTGGCGAATTGGCCTCTACGCCTCCGTGGGACTTTTATATACATCAAAACGTAATTTACCCTAACCTAACCCAACGTATCATCTCGGCGGTAATATTCGGCAACATTCCTCGAGTGTTGGTCTCTACGTCTCCGTGGGATCTTCATATACATCAATAACGTAATATAACCAAACCTAAACCAACCTATCATCTCGGCGGTAATATTTTACAACATTCCTGGCGAGTCGGCCTCTACGTCTCCGTGCGACCTTCATATACATCAATAACGTAATATAACGTAACCTAACCCAACTTATCATCTCGGCACTAATATTTGACAACATTCCAGGCGAGTTGGGCTCTACGTCTCCGTGGGAATTTTATATACATCAATAACGTAATATAACCTAACCTAACCCAACCTAACATCTCGGCACTAATATTTGACAACATTCCTGGCGAGTTGGCCTCTACCTCTCCGTGAGACCTTCATATACATCAATAACGTAATATAATCTAACCTAACCCAACCTATCCTCTCGGCAGTAATATTTGACAACATTCCTGGCGAGTTGGCCTCTACGTCTCCGTGGGACTTTTATATACATCAATAACGTAATTTAACCTAACCTAACCCAACCTAACATCTCGGCGGTAATATTTGACAACATTCCTGGCGAGTTGGCCTCTACGTCTCCGTGGGAATTTTATATACATCAATAACGTAATATAACCTAACCTAACCCAACCTAACATCTCGGCACTAATATTTGACAACATTCCTGGCGAGTTGGCCTCTACCTCTCCGTGAGACCTTCATATACATCAATAACGTAATATAATCTAACCTAACCCAACCTGTCATCTCGGCGGTAATATTTGACAACATTCCTGGTCCGTTGGCCTCTGCGTCTCCGTGGAACCTTCATATACATCAATAACTTAATATAACCTAACCTAACCCAACCTATCATCTCGGCGGTAATATTTGACAACATTCCTGGCGAGTTGGCCTCTACGCCTCCATGGGACTTTTATATACATCAAAACGTAATTTACCCTAACCTAACCCAACGTATCACCTCGGCGGTAATATTTGACAACATTCCTGGCGAGTCGGCCTCTTCGTCTCCGTGCGACCTTCATATACATCAATAACGTAATATAACCTAACCTAACCCAACCTAACATCTCGGCACTAATATTTGACAACATTCCTGGCTTGATGGCCTCTACGTCTCCGTGGGACCTTCATATATATCAATAACATAATATTACCTAACCTAACCCAACCTATCATCTCGGCGGTAATACTTGACAACGTTCCTGGCGAGTTGGCCTCTACGTCTCCGTGGAACCTTCATATACATCAATAACGTAATATAACCTAACCTAACCCAACCTATCATCTCGGCGGTAATATTTGACAACATTCCTGGCGAGTTGGCCTCTACGTCTCCGTGGGACTTTTATATACATCAATAACGTAATTTAACCTAACTTAAACCTACGTAACATCTCGGCGGTAATATTTGACAACATTCCTGGCTTGATGGCCTCTACGTCTCCGTGGGATCTTCATATACATCAATAACATAATATTACCTAACCTGAAGCAACCTATCATCTCGGCGGTAATATTTGACAACATTCCTGGCGAGTTGAGCTCTACGTCTCCGTGGGACCTTCATATACATCAATAACGTAATATCACCTAACCTAACCCAACCTATCATCTCGGCGGTTATATTTGAAAACATTCCTGTCGAGTTGGCCTCTACGTCTCCGTGGAACGTTCATATACATCAATAACGTAATATAACCTAACCTAACCCAACGTAACATGTCGGCGGTAATATTTGAATACATTCCTGTCGAGTTGGCCTCTACGTCTCCGTGGGACCTTCATATACATCAATAACGTAATATAACCTAACCTAAACCAACCTATCATCTCGGCGGTAATATTTGACAACATTCCTGGCGAGTCGGCCTCTACGTCTCCGTGGGACCTTCATATACATCAATAACGTAAGATAACCTAACCTAACCCAACCTATCATCTCGGCGGTAATACTTGACAACATTCCTGGCGAGTTGGCCTCTACGTCTCCGTGGAACCTTCATATACATCAATAACGTAATATAACCTAACCTAACCCAACCTATCATCACGGCGGTAATATTTGACATCATTCCTGGCGAGTTGGCCTCTACGCCTCCGTGGGACTTTTATATACATCAAAACGTAATTTACCCTAACCTAACCCAACGTAACATCTCGGCGGTAATATTCGGCAACATTCCTGGATTGTTGGTCTCTACGTCTCCGTGGGATCTTCATATACATCAATAACGTAATATAACCAAACCTAAACCAACCTATCATCTCGGCGGTAATATTTTACAACATTCCTGGCGAGTCGGCCTCTACGTCTCCGTGCGACCTTCATATACATCAATAACGTAATATAACGTAACCTAACCCAACGTATCATCTCGGCACTAATATTTGACAACATTCCAGGCGAGTTGGGCTCTACGTCTCCGTGGGAATTTTATATACATCAATAACGTAATATAACCTAACCTAACCCAACCTAACATCTCGGCACTAATATTTGACAACATTCCTGGCGAGTTGGCCTCTACCTCTCCGTGAGACCTTCATATACATCAATAACGTAATATAATCTAACCTAACCCAACCTATCCTCTCGGCAGTAATATTTGACAACATTCCTGGCGAGTTGGCCTCTACGTCTCCGTGGGACTTTTATATACATCGATAACGTAATTTAACCTAACCTAACCCAACCTAACATCTCGGCGGTAATATTTGACAACATTCCTGGCGAGTTGGCCTCTACGTCTCCGTGGGAATTTTATATACATCAATAACGTAATATAACCTAACCCAACCCAACCTAACATCTCGGCACTAATATTTGACAACATTCCTGGCGAGTTGGCCTCTACCTCTCCGTGAGACCTTCATATACATCAATAACGTAATATAATCTAACCTAACCCAACCTGTCATCTCGGCGGTAATATTTGACAACATTCCTGGTCCGTTGGCCTCTGCGTCTCCGTGGAACCTTCATATACATCAATAACTTAATATAACCTAACCTAACCCAACCTATCATCTCGGCGGTAATATTTGACAACATTCCTGGCGAGTTGGCCTCTACGTCTCCGTGGGACTTTTATATACATCAATAACGTAATTTAACCTAACCTAAACCTACGTAACATCTCGGCGGTAATATTCGGCAACATTCCTGGAGTGTTGGTCCCTACGTCTCCGTGGAACCTTCATGTACATCAATAACGTAATATAACCTAACCTAACCCAACCTAAGATCTCGGCACTAATATTTGACAACATTCCAGGCGAGTTGGGCTCTACGTCTCCGTGGGAATTTTATATACATCAATAACGTAATATAACCTAACCTAACCCAACCTAACATCTCGGCACTAATATTTGACAACATTCCTGGCGAGTTGGCCTCTACCTCTCCGTGAGACCTTCATATACATCAATAACGTAATATAATCTAACCTAACCCAACCTATCCTCTCGGCAGTAATATTTGACAACATTCCTGGCGAGTTGGCCTCTACGTCTCCGTGGGACTTTTATATACATCAATAACGTAATTTAACCTAACCTAACCCAACCTAACATCTCGGCGGTAATATTTGACAACATTCCTGGCGAGTTGGCCTCTACGTCTCCGTGGGAATTTTATATACATCAATAACGTAATATAACCTAACCTAACCCAACCTAACATCTCGGCACTAATATTTGACAACATTCCTGGCGAGTTGGCCTCTACCTCTCCGTGAGACCTTCATATACATCAATAACGTAATATAATCTAACCTAACCCAACCTGTCATCTCGGCGGTAATATTTGACAACATTCCTGGTCCGTTGGCCTCTGCGTCTCCGTGGAACCTTCATATACATCAATAACTTAATATAACCTAACCTAACCCAACCTATCATCTCGGCGGTAATATTTGACAACATTCCTGGCGAGTTGGCCTCTACGCCTCCATGGGACTTTTATATACATCAAAACGTAATTTACCCTAACCTAACCCAACGTATCACCTCGGCGGTAATATTTGACAACATTCCTGGCGAGTCGGCCTCTTCGTCTCCGTGCGACCTTCATATACATCAATAACGTAATATAACCTAACCTAACCCAACCTAACATCTCGGCACAAATTTTTGGCAACATTCCTGGCTTGATGGCCTCTACGTCTCCGTGGGACCTTCATATATATCAATAACATAATATTACCTAACCTAACCCAACCTATCATCTCGGCGGTAATACTTGACAACGTTCCTGGCGAGTTGGCCTCTACGTCTCCGTGGAACCTTCATATACATCAATAACGTAATATAACCTAACCTAACCCAACCTATCATCTCGGCGGTAATATTTGACAACATTCCTGGCGAGTTGGCCTCTACGTCTCCGTGGGACTTTTATATACATCAATAACGTAATTTAACCTAACTTAAACCTACGTAACATCTCGGCGGTAATATTTGACAACATTCCTGGCTTGATGGCCTCTACGTCTCCGTGGGATCTTCATATACATCAATAACATAATATTACCTAACCTGAAGCAACCTATCATCTCGGCGGTAATATTTGACAACATTCCTGGCGAGTTGAGCTCTACGTCTCCGTGGGACCTTCATATACATCAATAACGTAATATCACCTAACCTAACCCAACCTATCATCTCGGCGGTTATATTTGAAAACATTCCTGTCGAGTTGGCCTCTACGTCTCCGTGGAACGTTCATATACATCAATAACGTAATATAACCTAACCTAACCCAACGTAACATGTCGGCGGTAATATTTGAATACATTCCTGTCGAGTTGGCCTCTACGTCTCCGTGGGACCTTCATATACATCAATAACGTAATATAACCTAACCTAAACCAACCTATCATCTCGGCGGTAATATTTGACAACATTCCTGGCGAGTCGGCCTCTACGTCTCCGTGGGACCTTCATATACATCAATAACGTAAGATAACCTAACCTAACCCAACCTATCATCTCGGCGGTAATACTTGACAACATTCCTGGCGAGTTGGCCTCTACGTCTCCGTGGAACCTTCATATACATCAATAACGTAATATAACCTAACCTAACCCAACCTATCATCACGGCGGTAATATTTGACATCATTCCTGGCGAGTTGGCCTCTACGCCTCCGTGGGACTTTTATATACATCAAAACGTAATTTACCCTAACCTAACCCAACGTAACATCTCGGCGGTAATATTCGGCAACATTCCTGGATTGTTGGTCTCTACGTCTCCGTGGGATCTTCATATACATCAATAACGTAATATAACCAAACCTAAACCAACCTATCATCTCGGCGGTAATATTTTACAACATTCCTGGCGAGTCGGCCTCTACGTCTCCGTGCGACCTTCATATACATCAATAACGTAATATAACGTAACCTAACCCAACTTATCATCTCGGCACTAATATTTGACAACATTCCAGGCGAGTTGGGCTCTACGTCTCCGTGGGAATTTTATATACATCAATAACGTAATATAACCTAACCTAACCCAACCTAACATCTCGGCACTAATATTTGACAACATTCCTGGCGAGTTGGCCTCTACCTCTCCGTGAGACCTTCATATACATCAATAACGTAATATAATCTAACCTAACCCAACCTATCCTCTCGGCAGTAATATTTGACAACATTCCTGGCGAGTTGGCCTCTACGTCTCCGTGGGACTTTTATATACATCGATAACGTAATTTAACCTAACCTAACCCAACCTAACATCTCGGCGGTAATATTTGACAACATTCCTGGCGAGTTGGCCTCTACGTCTCCGTGGGAATTTTATATACATCAATAACGTAATATAACCTAACCCAACCCAACCTAACATCTCGGCACTAATATTTGACAACATTCCTGGCGAGTTGGCCTCTACCTCTCCGTGAGACCTTCATATACATCAATAACGTAATATAATCTAACCTAACCCAACCTGTCATCTCGGCGGTAATATTTGACAACATTCCTGGTCCGTTGGCCTCTGCGTCTCCGTGGAACCTTCATATACATCAATAACTTAATATAACCTAACCTAACCCAACCTATCATCTCGGCGGTAATATTTGACAACATTCCTGGCGAGTTGGCCTCTACGTCTCCGTGGGACTTTTATATACATCAATAACGTAATTTAACCTAACCTAAACCTACGTAACATCTCGGCGGTAATATTCGGCAACATTCCTGGAGTGTTGGTCCCTACGTCTCCGTGGAACCTTCATGTACATCAATAACGTAATATAACCTAACCTAACCCAACCTAAGATCTCGGCACTAATATTTGACAACATTCCAGGCGAGTTGGCCTCTACGTCTCCGTGGGAATTTTATATACATCAATAACGTAATATAACCTAACCTAACCCAACCTAACGTCTCGGCACTAATATTTGACAACATTCTTGGCGAGTTGGCCTCTACCTCTCCGTGAGACCTTCATATACATCAATAACGTAATATAATCTAACCTAACCCAACCTATCATCTCGGCGGTAATACTTGACAACATTCCTGGCGAGTTGGCCTCTACGTCTCCGTGGAACCTTCATATACATCAATAACGTAATATAACCTAACCTAACCCAACCTATCATCTCGGCGGTAATATTTGACATCATTCCTGTCGAGTTGGCCTCTACGTCTCTGTGGGACTTTTATATACATTAATAACGTAATTTAACCTAACCTAACCCAACCTAACATCTCGGCGGTAATATTTGACAACATTCCTGGTCAGTTGGCCTCTACGTCTCCGTGGAACCTTCATGTACATCAATAACGTAATATAACCTAACCTAACCCAACCTAAGATCTCGGCACTAATATTTGACAACATTCCAGGCGAGTTGGCCTCTACGTCTCCGTGGGAATTTTATATACATCAATAACGTAATATAACCTAACCTAACCCAACCTAACGTCTCGGCACTAATATTTGACAACATTCTTGGCGAGTTGGCCTCTACCTCTCCGTGAGACCTTCATATACATCAATAACGTAATATAATCTAACCTAACCCAACCTATCATCTCGGCGGTAATACTTGACAACATTCCTGGCGAGTTGGCCTCTACGTCTCCGTGGAACCTTCATATACATCAATAACGTAATATAACCTAACCTAACCCAACCTATCATCTCGGCGGTAATATTTGACATCATTCCTGTCGAGTTGGCCTCTACGTCTCTGTGGGACTTTTATATACATTAATAACGTAATTTAACCTAACCTAACCCAACCTAACATCTCGGCGGTAATATTTGACAACATTCCTGGTCAGTTGGCCTCTACGTCTCCGTGGAACCTTCATGTACATCAATAACGTAATATAACCTAACCTAACCCAACCTATCATCTCGGCGGTAATATTTGACAACATTCCTGGTCAGTTGGCCTCTGCGTCTCCGTGAAACCTTCATATACATCAATAACGTAATATAACCTAACCTAACCCAACTTATCATCTCGGCACTAATATTTGACAACATTCCAGGCGAGTTGGCCTCTACGTCTCCGTGGGAATTTTATATACATCAATAACGTAATATAACCTAACCTAACCCAACCTAACGTCTCGGCACTAATATTTGACAACATTCTTGGCGAGTTGGCCTCTACCTCTCCGTGAGACCTTCATATACATCAATAACGTAATATAATCTAACCTAACCCAACCTATCATCTCGGCGGTAATATTTGTCATCATTCCTGGTCAGTTGGCCTCTACGTCTCCGTGGAACCTTCATGTACATCAATAACGTAATATAACCTAAGCTAACCCAACCTATCATCTCGGCGGTAATATTTGACAACATTCCTGGCGAGTTGGCCTCTACGTCTCCGTGGGACTTTTATATACATCAAGAACGTAATTTAACCTAACCTAAACCTACGTAACATCTCGGCGGTAATATTTGACAATATTACTGGCTCGATGGCCTCTACGTCTCCGTGGGACCTTCATATACATCAATAACATAATATAACCAAAACTAAACCAACCTATCATCTCGACGGTAATATTTGACAACATTCCTGGCGAGTCGGCCTCTACGTCTCCGCGCGACCTTCATATGCATCAATAACGTAATATAACGTAACCTAACCCAACCTATCATCTCGGCACTAATATTTGACAACATTCCAGGCGAGTTGGCTTCTACGTCTCCGTGGAACTTTTATATACATCAAAATGTAATTTAACCTAACCTAAACCTACGTAACATGTCGGCACTAATATTTGACAACATTCCTGGCGAGTTGGCCTCTACATCTCCGTGAGACCTTCATATACATCAATAGCGTAATATAATCTAACCTAACCCAACCTATCATCTCGGCGGTAATACTTGACAACATTCCTGGCGAGTTGGCCTCTACGTCTCCGTGGAACCTTCATATACATCAATAACGTAATATAACCTAACCTAACCCAACCTATCATCTCGGCGGTAATATTTGACATCATTCCTGTCGAGTTGGCCTCTACGTCTCTGTGGGACTTTTATATACATTAATAACGTAATTTAACCTAACCTAACCCAACCTAACATCTCGGCGGTAATATTTGACAACATTCCTGGTCAGTTGGCCTCTACGTCTCCGTGGAACCTTCATGTACATCAATAACGTAATATAACCTAACCTAACCCAACCTATCATCTCGGCGGTAATATTTGACAACATTCCTGGTCAGTTGGCCTCTGCGTCTCCGTGAAACCTTCATATACATCAATAACGTAATATAACCTAACCTAACCCAACCTATCATCTCGGCGGTAATATTTGTCATCATTCCTGGTCAGTTGGTCTCTACGTCTCCGTGGGATCTTCATATACATCAATAACGTAATATAACCAAACCTAAACCAACCTATCATCTCGGCGGTAATATTTGACAACATTCCTGGCGAGTCGGCCTCTACGTCTCCGTGCGACCTTCATATACATCAATAACGTAATATAACGTAACCTAACCCAACCTATCATCTCGGCACTAATATTTGACAACATTCCAGGCGAGTTGGCCTCTACGTCTCCGTGGGAATTTTATATACATCAATAAAGTAATATAACCGAACCTAACCCAACCTAACATCTCGGCACTAATATTTGACAACATTCCTGGCGAGTTGGCCTCTACATCTCCGTGAGACCTTCATATACATCAATAGCGTAATATAATCTAACCTAACCCAACCTATCATCTCGGCGGTAATACTTGACAACATTCCTGGCGAGTTGGCCTCTACGTCTCCGTGGGACCTTCATATACATCAATAACATAATATTACCTAACCTAACCCAACCTATCATCTCGGCGGTAATACTTGACAACATTCCTGGCGAGTCGGCCTCTACGTCTCCGTGCGACCTTGATATACATCAATAACGTAATATAACGTAACCTAACCCAACCTATCATCTCCGCACTAATATTTGACAACATTCCTGGCTTGATGGCCTCTACGTCTCCGTGGGACCTTCATATACATCAATAACGTAATATAACCTAACCTAACCCAACCTATCATCTCGGCGGTAATATTTGACATCATTCCTGGCGAGTTGGCCTCTACGCCTCCGTGGGACTTTTATATACATCAAAACGTAATTTACCCTAACCTAACCCAACGTAACATCTCGGCGGTAATATTCGGCAACATTCCTGGAGTGTTGGTCCCTATGTCTCCATGGGATCTTCATATACATCAATAACGTAATATAACCTAACCTAAACCAACCTATCATCTCGGCGGTAATATTTGACAACATTCCAGGCGAGTTGGCCTCTACGTCTCCGTGGGAATTTTATATACATCAATAACGTAATGTAACCTAACCTAACCCAACCTAACATCTCGGCACTAATATTTGACAACATTCCTGGCTTGATGGCCTCTACGTCTCCGTGGGACCTTCATATACATCAATAACATAATATTACCAAACCTAACCCAACCTATCATCTCGGCGGTAATACTTGACATCATTCCTGGCGAGTGGGCCTCTACGCCACCGTGGGACTTTTATATACATCAAAACGTAATTTACCCTAACCTAAGCCAACGTAACATCTCGGCGGTAATATTCGGCAACATTCCTGGAGTGTTGGTCCCTACGTCTCCGTGGGATCTTCATATACATCAATAACGTAATATAACCTAACCTAAACCAACCTATCATCTCGGCGGTAATATTTGACAACATTCCAGGCGAGTTGGCCTCTACGTCTCCGTGGGAATTTTATATACATCAATAACGTAATATAACCTAACCTAACTCAACCTAACATCTCGGCACTAATATTTGACAACATTCCTGGGGAGTTGGCCTCTACCTCTCCGTGAGACCTTCATATACATCAATAACGTAATATAATCTAACCTAACCCAACCTATAATCTCGGCGGTAATATTTGACAACATTCCTTGTCAGTTGGCCTCTGCGTCTCCGTGGAACCTTCATATACATCAATAACGTAATATAACCTAACCTAACCCAACCTATCACCTCGGCGGTAATATTTGACAACATTCCTGGCGAGTTGGCCTCTACATCTCTGTGGGACTTTTATATACATCAATAACGTAATTTAACCTAACCTAAACCTACGTAACATCTCGGCGGTAATATTTGACAACATTCCTGGCTTGATGGCCTCTACGTCTCCGTGGGACCTTCATATACATCAATAATATAATATTACCTAACCTAACCCAACCTATCATCTCGGCGGTAATACTTGACACCATTCCTGGCGCGTTGGCATCTACGTCTCCGTGGGACCTTCATATACATCAATAACGTAATATAACCTAACCTAACCCAACCTATCATCTCGGCGGTAATATTTGACAACATTCCTGGCGAGTTGGCCTCTACCTCTCCGTGAGACCTTCATATACATCAATAACGTAATATAATCTAACCTAACCCAACCTAACATCTCGGCACTAATATTTGACAACATTCCTGGCTTGATGGCCTCTACGTCTCCGTGGGACCTTCATATACATCAATAACATAATATTACCTAACCTAACCCAACCTATCATCTCGGCGGTAATACTTGACATCATTCCTGGCGAGTGGGCCTCTACGCCTCCGTGGGACTTTTATATACATCAAAACGTAATTTACCCTAACCTAACCCAACGTAACATCTCGGCGGTAATATTCGGCAACATTTCTGGAGTGTTGGTCCCTACGTCTCCGTGGGATCTTCATATACATCAATAACGTAATATAACCTAACCTAACCCAACCTAAGATCTCGGCACTAATATTTGACAACATTCCAGGCGAGTTGGCCTCTACGTCTCCGTGGGAATTTTATATACATCAATAACGTAATATAACCTAACCTAACCCAACCTAACGTCTCGGCACTAATATTTGACAACATTCTTGGCGAGTTGGCCTCTACCTCTCCGTGAGACCTTCATATACATCAATAACGTAATATAATCTAACCTAACCCAACCTATCATCTCGGCGGTAATATTTGTCATCATTCCTGGTCAGTTGGCCTCTACGTCTCCGTGGAACCTTCATGTACATCAATAACGTAATATAACCTAAGCTAACCCAACCTATCATCTCGGCGGTAATATTTGACAACATTCCTGGCGAGTTGGCCTCTACGTCTCCGTGGGACTTTTATATACATCAAGAACGTAATTTAACCTAACCTAAACCTACGTAACATCTCGGCGGTAATATTTGACAATATTACTGGCTCGATGGCCTCTACGTCTCCGTGGGACCTTCATATACATCAATAACATAATATAACCAAAACTAAACCAACCTATCATCTCGACGGTAATATTTGACAACATTCCTGGCGAGTCGGCCTCTACGTCTCCGCGCGACCTTCATATGCATCAATAACGTAATATAACGTAACCTAACCCAACCTATCATCTCGGCACTAATATTTGACAACATTCCAGGCGAGTTGGCTTCTACGTCTCCGTGGAACTTTTATATACATCAAAATGTAATTTAACCTAACCTAAACCTACGTAACATGTCGGCACTAATATTTGACAACATTCCTGGCGAGTTGGCCTCTACATCTCCGTGAGACCTTCATATACATCAATAGCGTAATATAATCTAACCTAACCCAACCTATCATCTCGGCGGTAATACTTGACAACATTCCTGGCGAGTTGGCCTCTACGTCTCCGTGGAACCTTCATATACATCAATAACGTAATATAACCTAACCTAACCCAACCTATCATCTCGGCGGTAATATTTGACATCATTCCTGTCGAGTTGGCCTCTACGTCTCTGTGGGACTTTTATATACATTAATAACGTAATTTAACCTAACCTAACCCAACCTAACATCTCGGCGGTAATATTTGACAACATTCCTGGTCAGTTGGCCTCTACGTCTCCGTGGAACCTTCATGTACATCAATAACGTAATATAACCTAACCTAACCCAACCTATCATCTCGGCGGTAATATTTGACAACATTCCTGGTCAGTTGGCCTCTGCGTCTCCGTGAAACCTTCATATACATCAATAACGTAATATAACCTAACCTAACCCAACCTATCATCTCGGCGGTAATATTTGTCATCATTCCTGGTCAGTTGGTCTCTACGTCTCCGTGGGATCTTCATATACATCAATAACGTAATATAACCAAACCTAAACCAACCTATCATCTCGGCGGTAATATTTGACAACATTCCTGGCGAGTCGGCCTCTACGTCTCCGTGCGACCTTCATATACATCAATAACGTAATATAACGTAACCTAACCCAACCTATCATCTCGGCACTAATATTTGACAACATTCCAGGCGAGTTGGCCTCTACGTCTCCGTGGGAATTTTATATACATCAATAAAGTAATATAACCGAACCTAACCCAACCTAACATCTCGGCACTAATATTTGACAACATTCCTGGCGAGTTGGCCTCTACATCTCCGTGAGACCTTCATATACATCAATAGCGTAATATAATCTAACCTAACCCAACCTATCATCTCGGCGGTAATACTTGACAACATTCCTGGCGAGTTGGCCTCTACGTCTCCGTGGGACCTTCATATACATCAATAACATAATATTACCTAACCTAACCCAACCTATCATCTCGGCGGTAATACTTGACAACATTCCTGGCGAGTCGGCCTCTACGTCTCCGTGCGACCTTGATATACATCAATAACGTAATATAACGTAACCTAACCCAACCTATCATCTCCGCACTAATATTTGACAACATTCCTGGCTTGATGGCCTCTACGTCTCCGTGGGACCTTCATATACATCAATAACGTAATATAACCTAACCTAACCCAACCTATCATCTCGGCGGTAATATTTGACATCATTCCTGGCGAGTTGGCCTCTACGCCTCCGTGGGACTTTTATATACATCAAAACGTAATTTACCCTAACCTAACCCAACGTAACATCTCGGCGGTAATATTCGGCAACATTCCTGGAGTGTTGGTCCCTATGTCTCCATGGGATCTTCATATACATCAATAACGTAATATAACCTAACCTAAACCAACCTATCATCTCGGCGGTAATATTTGACAACATTCCAGGCGAGTTGGCCTCTACGTCTCCGTGGGAATTTTATATACATCAATAACGTAATGTAACCTAACCTAACCCAACCTAACATCTCGGCACTAATATTTGACAACATTCCTGGCTTGATGGCCTCTACGTCTCCGTGGGACCTTCATATACATCAATAACATAATATTACCAAACCTAACCCAACCTATCATCTCGGCGGTAATACTTGACATCATTCCTGGCGAGTGGGCCTCTACGCCACCGTGGGACTTTTATATACATCAAAACGTAATTTACCCTAACCTAAGCCAACGTAACATCTCGGCGGTAATATTCGGCAACATTCCTGGAGTGTTGGTCCCTACGTCTCCGTGGGATCTTCATATACATCAATAACGTAATATAACCTAACCTAAACCAACCTATCATCTCGGCGGTAATATTTGACAACATTCCAGGCGAGTTGGCCTCTACGTCTCCGTGGGAATTTTATATACATCAATAACGTAATATAACCTAACCTAACTCAACCTAACATCTCGGCACTAATATTTGACAACATTCCTGGGGAGTTGGCCTCTACCTCTCCGTGAGACCTTCATATACATCAATAACGTAATATAATCTAACCTAACCCAACCTATAATCTCGGCGGTAATATTTGACAACATTCCTTGTCAGTTGGCCTCTGCGTCTCCGTGGAACCTTCATATACATCAATAACGTAATATAACCTAACCTAACCCAACCTATCACCTCGGCGGTAATATTTGACAACATTCCTGGCGAGTTGGCCTCTACATCTCTGTGGGACTTTTATATACATCAATAACGTAATTTAACCTAACCTAAACCTACGTAACATCTCGGCGGTAATATTTGACAACATTCCTGGCTTGATGGCCTCTACGTCTCCGTGGGACCTTCATATACATCAATAATATAATATTACCTAACCTAACCCAACCTATCATCTCGGCGGTAATACTTGACACCATTCCTGGCGCGTTGGCCTCTACGTCTCCGTGGGACCTTCATATACATCAATAACGTAATATAACCTAACCTAACCCAACCTATCATCTCGGCGGTAATATTTGACAACATTCCTGGCGAGTTGGCCTCTACCTCTCCGTGAGACCTTCATATACATCAATAACGTAATATAATCTAACCTAACCCAACCTAACATCTCGGCACTAATATTTGACAACATTCCTGGCTTGATGGCCTCTACGTCTCCGTGGGACCTTCATATACATCAATAACATAATATTACCTAACCTAACCCAACCTATCATCTCGGCGGTAATACTTGACATCATTCCTGGCGAGTGGGCCTCTACGCCTCCGTGGGACTTTTATATACATCAAAACGTAATTTACCCTAACCTAACCCAACGTAACATCTCGGCGGTAATATTCGGCAACATTTCTGGAGTGTTGGTCCCTACGTCTCCGTGGGATCTTCATATACATCAATAACGTAATATAACCTAACCTAACCCAACCTAAGATCTCGGCACTAATATTTGACAACATTCCAGGCGAGTTGGCCTCTACGTCTCCGTGGGAATTTTATATACATCAATAACGTAATATAACCTAACCTAACCCAACCTAACGTCTCGGCACTAATATTTGACAACATTCTTGGCGAGTTGGCCTCTACCTCTCCGTGAGACCTTCATATATATCAATAACGTAATATAATCTAACCTAACCCAACCTATCATCTCGGCGGTAATATTTGTCATCATTCCTGGTCAGTTGGCCTCTACGTCTCCGTGGAACCTTCATGTACATCTATAACGTAATATAACCTAAGCTAACCCAACCTATCATCTCGGCGGTAATATTTGACAACATTCCTGGCGAGTTGGCCTCTACGTCTCCGTGGGACTTTTATATACATCAAGAACGTAATTTAACCTAACCTAAACCTACGTAACATCTCGGCGGTAATATTTGACAATATTACTGGCTCGATGGCCTCTACGTCTCCGTGGGACCTTCATATACATCAATAACATAATATAACCAAACCTAAACCAACCTATCATCTCGACGGTAATATTTGACAACATTCCTGGCGAGTCGGCCTCTACGTCTCCGTGCGACCTTCATATGCATCAATAACGTAATATAACGTAACCTAACCCAACCTATCATCTCGGCACTAATATTTGACAACATTCCAGGCGAGTTGGCTTCTACGTCTCCGTGGAACTTTTATATACATCAAAATGTAATTTAACCTAACCTAAACCTACGTAACATCTCGGCACTAATATTTGACAACATTCCTGGCGAGTTGGCCTCTACATCTCCGTGAGACCTTCATATACATCAATAGCGTAATATAATCTAACCTAACCCAACCTATCATCTCGGCGGTAATACTTGACAACATTCCTGGCGAGTTGGCCTCTACGTCTCCGTGGAACCTTCATATACATCAATAACGTAATATAACCTAACCTAACCCAACCTATCATCTCGGCGGTAATATTTGACATCATTCCTGTCGAGTTGGCCTCTACGTCTCTGTGGGACTTTTATATACATTAATAACGTAATTTAACCTAACCTAACCCAACCTGACATCTCGGCGGTAATATTTGACAACATTCCTGGTCAGTTGGCCTCTACGTCTCCGTGGAACCTTCATGTACATCAATAACGTAATATAACCTAACCTAACCCAACCTATCATCTCGGCGGTAATATTTGACAACATTCCTGGTCAGTTGGCCTCTGCGTCTCCGTGAAACCTTCATATACATCAATAACGTAATATAACCTAACCTAACCCAACCTATCATCTCGGCGGTAATATTTGTCATCATTCCTGGTCAGTTGGTCTCTACGTCTCCGTGGGATCTTCATATACATCAATAACGTAATATAACCAAACCTAAACCAACCTATCATCTCGGCGGTAATATTTGACAACATTCCTGGCGAGTCGGCCTCTACGTCTCCGTGCGACCTTCATATACATCAATAACGTAATATAACGTAACCTAACCCAACCTATCATCTCGGCACTAATATTTGACAACATTCCAGGCGAGTTGGCCTCTACGTCTCCGTGGGAATTTTATATACATCAATAAAGTAATATAACCGAACCTAACCCAACCTAACATCTCGGCACTAATATTTGACAACATTCCTGGCGAGTTGGCCTCTACATCTCCGTGAGACCTTCATATACATCAATAGCGTAATATAATCTAACCTAACCCAACCTATCATCTCGGCGGTAATACTTGACAACATACCTGGCGAGTTGGCCTCTACGTCTCCGTGGGACCTTCATATACATCAATAACATAATATTACCTAACATAACCCAACCTATCATCTCGGCGGTAATACTTGACAACATTCCTGGCGAGTCGGCCTCTACGTCTCCGTGCGACCTTGATATACATCAATAACGTAATATAACTTAACCTAACCCAACCTATCATCTCCGCACTAATATTTGACAACATTCCTGGCTTGATGGCCTCTACGTCTCCGTGGGACCTTCATATACATCAATAACATAATATTACCTAACCTAACCCAACCTATCATCTCGGCGGTAATACTTGACAACATTCCTGGCGAGTTGGCCTCTACGTCTCCGTGGGACTTTTATATACATCAATAACATAATATTACCTAACCTAACCCAACCTATCATCTCGGCGGTAATACTTGACAACATTCCTGGCGAGTTGGCCTCTACGTCTCCGTGGAACCTTCATATACATCAATAACGTAATATAACCTAACCTAACCCAACCTATCATCTCGGCGGTAATATTTGACATCATTCCTGGCGAGTTGGCCTCTACGCCTCCGTGGGACTTTTATATACATCAAAACGTAATTTACCCTAACCTAACCCAACGTAACATCTCGGCGGTAATATTCGGCAACATTCCTGGAGTGTTGGTCCCTACGTCTCCGTGGGATCTTCATATACATCAATAACGTAATATAACCTAACCTAAACCAACCTATCATCTCGGCGGTAATATTTGACAACATTCCAGGCGAGTTGGCCTCTACGTCTCCGTGGGACCTTCATATACATCAATAACATAATATTACCAAACCTAACCCAACCTATCATCTCGGCGGTAATACTTGACATCATTCCTGGCGAGTGGGCCTCTACGCCTCCGTGGGACTTTTATATACATCAAAACGTAATTTACCCTAACCTAACCCAACGTAACATCTCGGCGGTAATATTCGGCAACATTCCTGGAGTGTTGGTCCCTACGTCTCCGTGGGATCTTCATATACATCAATAACGTAATATAACCTAACCTAAACCAACCTATCATCTCGGCGGTAATATTTGACAACATTCCAGGCGAGTTGGCCTCTACGTCTCCGTGGGAATTTTATATACATCAATAACGTAATATAACCTAACCTAACTCAACCTAACATCTCGGCACTAATATTTGACAACATTCCTGGGGAGTTGGCCTCTACCTCTCCGTGAGACATTCATATACATCAATAACGTAATATAACCTAACCTAACTCAACCTAACATCTCGGCACTAATATTTGACAACATTCCTGGGGAGTTGGCCTCTACCTCTCCGTGAGACCTTCATATACATCAATAACGTAATATAATCTAACCTAACCCAACCTATAATCTCGGCGGTAATATTTGACAACATTCCTGGTCAGTTGGCCTCTGCGTCTCCGTGGAACCTTCATATACATCAATAACGTAATATAACCTAACCTAACCCAACCTATCACCTCGGCGGTAATATTTGACAACATTCCTGGCGAGTTGGCCTCTACATCTCCGTGGGACTTTTATATACATCAATAACGTAATTTAACCTAACCTAAACCTACGTAACATCTCGGCGGTAATATTTGACAACATTCCTGGCTTGATGGCCTCTACGTCTCCGTGGGACCTTCATATACATCAATAACATAATATTACCTAACCTAACCCAACCTATCATCTCGGCGGTAATACTTGACAACATTCCTGGCGCGTTGGCCTCTACGTCTCCGTGGGACCTTCATATACATCAATAACGTAATATAACCTAACCTAACACAACCTATCATCTCGGCGGTAATATTTGACAACATTCCTGGCGAGTTGGCCTCTACCTCTCCGTGAGACCTTCATATACATCAATAACGTAATATAATCTAACCTAACCCAACCTATCATCTCGGCGGTGATATTTGACAACATTCCTGGTCAGTTGGCCTCTGCGTCTCCGTGGAACCTTCATATACATCAATAACGTAATATAACCTAACCTAACCCAACCTATCATCTCGGCGGTAAAATTTGACAACATTCCTGGCGAGTTGGCCTCTACGTCTCCGTGGGACTTTTATATACATCAATAACGTAATTTAACCTAACCTAAACCTACGTAACATCTCGGCGGTAATATTTGACAACATTCCTGGCTTGATGGCCTCTACGTCTCCGTGGGACCTTCATATACATCAATAATATAATATTACCTAACCTAACCCAACCTATCATCTCGGCGGTAATACTTGACAACATTCGTGGCGCGTTGGCCTCTACGTCTCCGTGGGACCTTCATATACATCAATAACGTAATTTACCCTAACCTAACCCAACGTAACATCTCGGCGGTAATATTCGGCAACATTCCTGGAGTGTTGGTCCCTACGTCTCCGTGGGATCTTCATATACATCAATAACGTAATATAACCTAACCTAAACCAACCTATCATCTCGGCGGTAATATTTGACAACATTCCAGGCGAGTTGGCCTCTACGTCTCCGTGGGAATTTTATATACATCAATAACGTAATATAACCTAACCTAACCCAACCTAACATCTCGGCACTAATATTTGACAACATTCCTGGCGAGTTGGCCTCTACCTCTCCGTGAGACCTTCATATACATCAATAACGTAATATAATCTAACCTAACCCAACCTATTATCTCGGCGGTAATATTTGACAACATTCCTGGTCAGTTGGCCTCTGCGTTTCCGTGGAACCTTCATATACATCAATAACGTAATATAACCTAACCTAACCCAACCTATCACCTCGGCGGTAATATTTGACAACATTCTTGGCGAGTTGGCCTCTACATCTCCGTGGGACTTTTATATACATCAATAACGTAATTTAACCTAACCTAAACCTACGTAACATCTCGGCGGTAATATTTGACAACATTCCTGGCTTGATGGCCTCTACGTCTCCGTGGGACCTTCATATACATCAATAACATAATATTACCTAACCTAACCCAACCTATCATCTCGGCGGTAATACTTGACAACATTCCTGGCGAGTTGGCCTCTACGCCTCCGTGGGACTTTTATATACATCAAAACGTAATTTACCCTAACCTAACGCAACGTATCATCTCGGCGGTAATATTCGGCAACATTCCTGGAGTGTTGGTCTCTACGTCGCCGTGGGATCTTCATATACATCAATAACGTAATATAACCAAACCTAAACCAACCTATCATCTCGGCGGTAATATTTGACAACATTCCTGGCGAGTCGGCCTCTACGTCTCCGTGCGACCTTCATATACATCAAAAACGTAATATAACGTAACCTAACCCAACCTATCATCTCGGCACTAATATTTGACATCATTCCAGGCGAGTTGGCCTCTGCGTCTCCGTGGGAATTTTATATACATCAATAACGTAATATAAGCTAACCTAACCCAACCTAACATCTCGGCACTAATATTTGACAACATTCCTGGCGAGTTGGCCTCTACCTCTCCGTGAGACCTTCATATACATCAATAACGTAATATAATCTAACCTAACCCAACCTGTCATCTCGGCGGTAATATTTGACAACATTCCTGGTCCGTTGGCCTCTGCGTCTCCGTGGAACCTTCATATACATCAATAACTTAATATAACCTAACCTAACCCAACCTATCATCTCGGCGGTAATATTTGACAACATTCCTGGCCAGTTGGCCTCTGCGTCTCCGTGGGACTCTTATATACATCAATAACGTAATTTAACCTAACCTAAACCTACGTAACATCTCGGCGGTAATATTTGACATCATTCCTGGCTTGATGGCTTCTACGTCTCCGTGGTACCTTCATATACATCAATAACGTAATATAACCTAACCTAACCCAACCTATCATCTCGGCGGTAATATTTGACATCATTCCTGGCGAGTTGGGCTCTACGCCTCCGTGGGACTTTTATATACATCAAAACGTAATTTACCCTAACCTAACCCAACGTAACATCTCGGCGGTAATATTCGGCAACATTCCTGGAGTGTTGGTCCCTACGTCTCCGTGGGATCTTCATATACATCATTAACGTAATATAACCTAAGCTAAACCAACCTATCATCTCGGCGGTAATATTTGACAACATTCCAGGCGAGTTGGCATCTACGTCTCCGTGGGAATTTTATATACATCAATAACGTAATGTAACCTAACCTAACCCAACCTAACATCTCGGCACTAATATTTGACAACATTCCTGGCTTGATGGCCTCTACGTCTCCGTGGGACCTTCATATACATCAATAACATAATATTACCTAACCTAACCCAACCTATCATCTCGGCGGTAATACTTGACATCATACCTGGCGAGTGGGCCTCTACGCCTCCGTGGGACTTTTATATACATCAAAACGTAATTTACCCTAACCTAACCCAACGTAACATCTCGGCGGTAATATTCGGCAACATTCCTGGAGTGTTGGTCCCTACGTCTCCGTGGGATCTTCATATACATCAATAACGTAATATAACCTAACCTAAATCAACCTATCATCTCGGCGGTAATATTTGACAACATTCCAGGCGAGTTGGCCTCTACGTCTCCGTGGGAATTTTATAAACATCAATAACGTAATATAACCTAACCTAACTCAACCTAACATCTCGGCACTAATATTTGACAACATTCCTGGGGAGTCGGCCTCTACCTCTCCGTGAGACCTTCATATACATCAATAACGTAATATAATCTAACCTAACCCAACCTATAATCTCGGCGGTAATATTTGACAACATTCCTGGTCAGTTGGCCTCTGCGTCTCCGTGGAACCTTCATATACATCAATAACGTAATATAACCTAACCTAACCCAACCTATCACCTCGGCGGTAATATTTGACAACATTCCTGGCGAGTTGGCCTCTACATCTCCGTGGGACTTTTATATACATCAATAACGTAATTTAACCTAACCTAAACCTACGTAACATCTCGGCGGTAATATTTGACAACATTCCTGGCTTGATGGCCTCTACGTCTCCGTGGGACCTTCATATATATCAATAACATAATATTACCTAACCTAACCCAACCTATCATCTCGGCGGTAATACTTGACAACATTCCTGGCGCGTTGGCCTCTACGTCTCCGTGGGACCTTCATATACATCAATAACGTAATATAACCTAACCTAACCCAACCTATCATCTCGGCGGTAATATTTGACAACATTCCTGACGAGTTGGCCTCTACGTCTCCGTGGGTCTTTTATATACATCAATAACGTAATTTAACCTAACCTAAACCAACGTAACATCTCGGCGGTAATATTTGACAACAATCCTGACGAGTTGGCCTCTACGTCTCCGTGGGACTTTTATATACATCAATAACGTAATTTAACCTAACCTAAACCTACGTAACATCTCGGCGGTAATATTTGACAACATTCCTAGCTTGATGGCCTCTACGTCTCCGTGGGACCTTCATATACATCAATAACGTAATATAACCTAACCTAACCCAACCTATCATCTCGGCGGTAATATTTGACATCATTCCTGGCGAGTTGGCCTCTACGCCTCCGTGGGACTTTTATATACATCAAAACGTAATTTACCCTAACCTAACCCAACGTAACATCTCGGCGGTAATATTCGGCAACATTCCTGGAGTGTTGGTCCCTACGTCTCCGTGGGATCTTCATATACATCAATAACGTAATATAACCTAACCTAAACCAACCTATCATCTCGGCGGTAATATTTGACAACATTCCAGGCGAGTTGGCCTCTACGTCTCCGTGGGAATTTTATATACATCAATAACGTAATGTAACCTAACCTAACCCAACCTAACATGTCGGCACTAATATTTGACAACATTCCTGGCTTGATGGGCTCTACGTCTCCGTGGGACCTTCATATACATCAATAACATAATATTACCTAACCTAACCCAACCTATCACCTCGGCGGTAATACTTGACATCATTCCTGGCGAGTGGGCCTCTACGCCTCCGTGGGACTTTTATATACATCAAAACGTAATTTACCCTAACCTAACCCAACGTAACATCTCGGCGGTAATATTCGGCAACATTCCTGGAGTGTTGGTCCCTACGTCTCCGTGGGATCTTCATATACATCAATAACGTAATATAACCTAACCTAAACCAACCTATCATCTCGGCGGTAATATTTGACAACATTCCAGGCGAGTTGGCCTCTACGTCTCCGTGGGAATTTTATATACATCAATAACGTAATATAACCTAACCTAACCCAACCTAACATCTCGGCACTAATATTTGACAACATTCCTGGCGAGTTGGCCTCTACCTCTCCGTGAGACCTTCATATACATCAATAACGTAATATAATCTAACCTAACCCAACCTATAATCTCGGCGGTAATATTTGACAACATTCCTGGTCAGTTGGCCTCTGCGTCTCCGTGGAACCTTCATATACATCAATAACGTAATATAACCTAACCTAACCCAACCTATCACCTCGGCGGTAATATTTGACAACATTCCTGGCGAGTTGGCCTCTACATCTCCGTGGGACTTTTATATACATCAATAACGTAATTTAACCAAACCTAAACCTACGTAACATCTCGGCGGTAATATTTGACAACATTCCTGGCTTGATGGCCTCTACGTCTCCGTGGGACCTTCATATACATCAATAACATAATATTACCTAACCTAACCCAACCTATCATCTCGGCGGTAATACTTGACAACATTCCTGGCGAGTTGGCCTCTACCTCTCCGTGAGACCTTCATATACATCAAAAACGTAATATAATCTAACCTAACCCAACCTATCATCTCGGCGGTAATATTTGTCAACATTCCTGGTCAGTTGGCCTCTGCGTCTCCGTGGAACCTTCATATACATCAATAACGTAATATAACCTAACCTAACCCAACCTATCATCTCGGCGGTAAAATTTGACAACATTCCTGGCGAGTTGGCCTCTACGTCTCCGTGGGACTTTTATATACATCAATAACGTAATTTAACCTAACCTAAACCTACGTAACATCTCGGCGGTAATATTTGACAACATTCCTGGCTTGATGGCCTCTACGTCTCCGTGGGACCTTCATATACATCAATAACGTAATATAACCTAACCTAACCCAACCTATCATTTCGGCGGTAATATTTGACATCATTCCTGGCGAGTTGGCCTCTACGCCTCCGTGGGACTTTTATATACATCAAAACGTAATTTACCCTAACCTAACCCAACGTAACATCTCGGCGGTAATATTCGGCAACATTCCTGGAGTGTTGGTCCCTACGTCTCCGTGGGATCTTCATATACATCAATAACGTAATATAACCTAACCTAAACCAACCTATCATCTCGGCGGTAATATTTGACAACATTCCAGGCGAGTTGGCCTCTACGTCTCCGTGGGAATTTTATATACATCAATAACGTAATGTAACCTAACCTAACCCAACCTAACATGTCGGCACTAATATTTGACAACATTCCTGGCTTGATGGGCTCTACGTCTCCGTGGGACCTTCATATACATCAATAACATAATATTACCTAACCTAACCCAACCTATCACCTCGGCGGTAATACTTGACATCATTCCTGGCGAGTGGGCCTCTACGCCTCCGTGGGACTTTTATATACATCAAAACGTAATTTACCCTAACCTAACCCAACGTAACATCTCGGCGGTAATATTCGGCAACATTCCTGGAGTGTTGGTCCCTACGTCTCCGTGGGATCTTCATATACATCAATAACGTAATATAACCTAACCTAAACCAACCTATCATCTCGGCGGTAATATTTGACAACATTCCAGGCGAGTTGGCCTCTACGTCTCCGTGGGAATTTTATATACATCAATAACGTAATATAACCTAACCTAACCCAACCTAACATCTCGGCACTAATATTTGACAACATTCCTGGCGAGTTGGCCTCTACCTCTCCGTGAGACCTTCATATACATCAATAACGTAATATAATCTAACCTAACCCAACCTATAATCTCGGCGGTAATATTTGACAACATTCCTGGTCAGTTGGCCTCTGCGTCTCCGTGGAACCTTCATATACATCAATAACGTAATATAACCTAACCTAACCCAACCTATCACCTCGGCGGTAATATTTAACAACATTCCTGGCGAGTTGGCCTCTACATCTCCGTGGGACTTTTATATACATCAATAACGTAATTTAACCAAACCTAAACCTACGTAACATCTCGGCGGTAATATTTGACAACATTCCTGGCTTGATGGCCTCTACGTCTCCGTGGGACCTTCATATACATCAATAACATAATATTACCTAACCTAACCCAACCTATCATCTCGGCGGTAATACTTGACAACATTCCTGGCGAGTTGGCCTCTACCTCTCCGTGAGACCTTCATATACATCAAAAACGTAATATAATCTAACCTAACCCAACCTATCATCTCGGCGGTAATATTTGTCAACATTCCTGGTCAGTTGGCCTCTGCGTCTCCGTGGAACCTTCATATACATCAATAACGTAATATAACCTAACCTAACCCAACCTATCATCTCGGCGGTAAAATTTGACAACATTCCTGGCGAGTTGGCCTCTACGTCTCCGTGGGACTTTTATATACATCAATAACGTAATTTAACCTAACCTAAACCTACGTAACATCTCGGCGGTAATATTTGACAACATTCCTGGCTTGATGGCATCTACGTCTCCGTGGGACCTTCATATACATCAATAACGTAATATAACCTAACCTAACCCAACCTATCATTTCGGCGGTAATATTTGACATCATTCCTGGCGAGTTGGCCTCTACGCCTCCGTGGGACTTTTATATACATCAAAACGTAATTTACCCTAACCTAACCCAACGTAACATCTCGGCGGTAATATTCGGCAACATTCCTGGAGTGTTGGTCCCTACGTCTCCGTGGGATCTTCATATACATCAATAACGTAATATAACCTAACCTAAACCAACCTATCATCTCGGCGGTAATATTTGACAACATTCCAGGCGAGTTGGCCTCTACGTCTCCGTGGGAATTTTATATACATCAATAACGTAATGTAACCTAACCTAACCCAACCTAACATCTCGGCACTAATATTTGACAACATTCCTGGCTTGATGGGCTCTACGTCTCCGTGGGACCTTCATATACATCAATAACATAATATTACCTAACCTAACCCAACCTATCATCTCGGCGGGAATACTTGACATCATTCCTGGCGAGCGGGCCTCTACGCCTCCGTGGGACTTTTATATACATCAAAACGTAATTTACCCTAACCTAACCCAACGTAACATCTCGGCGGTAATATTCGGCAACATTCCTGGAGTGTTGGTCCCTACGTCTCCGTGGGATCTTCATATACATCAATAACGTAATATATCCTAACCTAAACCAACCTATCATCTCGGCGGTAATATTTGACAACATTCCAGGCGAGTTGGCCTCTACGTCTCCGTGGGACTTTTATATACATCAATAACGTAATTTAACCTAACCTAAACCAACGTAACATCTCGGCGGTAATATTTGACAACATTCCTGGCTTGCTGGCCTCTATGTTTCCGTGGGACCTTCATATACATCAATAACGTAATATTACCTAACCTAACCCAACCTATCATCTCGGCGGTAATACTTGACAACATTCCTGGCGAGTTGGCCTCTACCTCTCCGTGAGACCTTCATATACATCTATAACGTAATATAATCTAACCTAACCCAACCTATCATCTCGGCGGTAATATTTGACAACATTCCTGGTCAGTTGGCCTCTGCGTCTCCGTGGAACCTTCATATACATCAATAACGTAATATAACCTAACCTAACCCAACCTATCATCTCGGCGGTAATATTTGACATCATTCCTGGCGAGTTGGCCTCTACGCCTCCGTGGGACTTTTATATACATCAAAACGTAATTTACCCTAACCTAACCCAACGTAACATCTCGGCGGTAATATTCGGCAACATTCCTGGAGTGTTGGTCCCTACGTCTCCGTGGGATCTTCATATACATCAATAACGTAATATAACCTAACCTAAACCAACCTATCATCTCGGCGGTAATATTTGACAACATTCCAGGCGAGTTGGCCTCTACGTCTCCGTGGGAACTTTATATACATCAATAACGTAATGTAACCTAACCTAACACAACCTAACATCTCGGCACTAATATTTGACAACATTCCTGGCTTGATGGCCTCTACGTCTCCGTGGGACCTTCATATACATCAATAACATAATATTACCTAACCTAACCCAACCTATCATCTCGGCGGTAATACTTGACATCATTCCTGGCGAGTGGGCCTCTACGCCTCCGTGGGACTTTCATATACATCAAAACGTAATTTACCCTAACCTAACCCAACGTAACATCTCGGCGGTAATATTCGGCAACATTCCTGGAGTGTTGGTCCCTACGTCTCCGTGGGATCTTCATATACATCAATAACGTAATATATCCTAACCTAAACCAACCTATCATCTCGGCGGTAATATTTGACAACATTCCAGGCGAGTTGGCCTCTACGTCTCCGTGGGACTTTCATATACATCAATAACGTAATTTAACCTAACCTAAACCAACGTAACATCTCGGCGGTAATATTTGACAACATTCCTGGCTTGCTGGCCTCTATGTTTCCGTGGGACCTTCATATACATCAATAACGTAATATTACCTAACCTAACCCAACCTATCATCTCGGCGGTAATACTTGACAACATTCCTGGCGAGTTGGCCTCTACCTCTCCGTGAGACCTTCATATACATCAATAACGTAATATAATCTAACCTAACCCAACCTATCATCTCGGCGGTAATATTTGACAACATTCCTGGTCAGTTGGCCTCTGCGTCTCCGTGGAACCTTCATATACATCAATAACGTAATATAACCTAACCTAACCCAACCTATCATCTCGGCGGTAATATTTGACATCATTCCTGGCGAGTTGGCCTCTACGCCTCCGTGGGACTTTTATATACATCAAAACGTAATTTACCCTAACCTAACCCAACGTAACATCTCGGCGGTAATATTCGGCAACATTCCTGGAGTGTTGGTCCCTACGTCTCCGTGGGATCTTCATATACATCAATAACGTAATATAACCTAACCTAAACCAACCTATCATCTCGGCGGTAATATTTGACAACATTCCAGGCGAGTTGGCCTCTACGTCTCCGTGGGAATTTTATATACATCAATAACGTAATGTAACCTAACCTAACACAACCTAACATCTCGGCACTAATATTTGACAACATTCCTGGCTTGATGGCCTCTACGTCTCCGTGGGACCTTCATATACATCAATAACATAATATTACCTAACCTAACCCAACCTATCATCTCGGCGGTAATACTTGACATCATTCCTGGCGAGTGGGCCTCTACGCCTCCGTGGGACTTTTATATACATCAAAACGTAATTTACCCTAACCTAACCCAACGTAACATCTCGGCGGTAATATTCGGCAACATTCCTGGAGTGTTGGTCCCTACGTCTCCGTGGGATCTTCATATACATCAATAACGTAATATAACCTAACCTAAACCAACCTATCATCTCGGCGGTAATATTTGACAACATTCCAGGCGAGTTGGCCTCTACGTCTCCGTGGGAATTTTATATACATCAATAACGTAATATAACCTAACCTAACCCAACCTAACATCTCGGCACTAATATTTGACAACATTCCTGGCGAGTTGGCCTCTACCTCTCCGTGAGACCTTCATATACATCAATAACGTAATATAATCTAACCTAACCCAACCTATAATCTCGGCGGTAATATTTGACAACATTCCTGGTCAGTTGGCCTCTGCGTCTCCGTGGAACCTTCATATACATCAATAACGTAATATAACCTAACCTAACCCAACCTATCACCTCGGCGGTAATATTTGACAACATTCCTGACGAGTTGGCCTCTACATCTCCGTGGGACTTTTACATACATCAATAACGTAATTTAACCTAACCTAAACCTACGTAACATCTCGGCGGTAATATTTGACAACATTCCTGGCTTGATGGTCTCTACGTCTCCGTGGGACCTTCATATACATCAATAACATAATATTACCTAACCTAACCCAACCTATCATCTCGGCGGTAATACTTGACAACATTCCTGGCGCGTTGGCCTCTACGTCTCCGTGGGACCTTCATATACATCAATAACGTAATATAACCTAACCTAACCCAACCTATCATCTCGGCGGTAATATTTGACAACATTCCTGACGAGTTGGACTCTACGTCTCCGTGGGACTTTTATATACATCAATAACGTAATTTAACCTAACCTAAACCAACGTAACATCTCGGCGGTAATATTTGACAACATTCCTGGCTTGCTGGCCTCTATGTTTCCGTGGGACCTTCATATACATCAATAACATAATATTACCTAACCTAACCCAACCTATCATCTCGGCGGTAATACTTGACAACATTCCTGGCGAGTTGGCCTCTACCTCTCCGTGAGACCTTCATATACATCAATAACGTAATATAATCTAACCTAACCCAACCTATAATCTCGGCGGTAATATTTGACAACATTCCTGGTCAGTTGGCCTCTGCGTCTCCGTGGAACCTTCATATACATCAATAACGTAATATAACCTAACCTAACCCAACCTATCACCTCGGCGGTAATATTTGACAACATTCCTGACGAGTTGGCCTCTACATCTCCGTGGGACTTTTACATACATCAATAACGTAATTTAACCTAACCTAAACCTACGTAACATCTCGGCGGTAATATTTGACAACATTCCTGGCTTGATGGTCTCTACGTCTCCGTGGGACCTTCATATACATCAATAACATAATATTACCTAACCTAACCCAACCTATCATCTCGGCGGTAATACTTGACAACATTCCTGACGAGTTGGACTCTACGTCTCCGTGGGACTTTTATATACATCAATAACGTAATTTAACCTAACCTAAACCAACGTAACATCTCGGCGGTAATATTTGACAACATTCCTGGCTTGCTGGCCTCTATGTTTCCGTGGGACCTTCATATACATCAATAACGTAATATTACCTAACCTAACCCAACCTATCATCTCGGCGGTAATACTTGACAACATTCCTGGCGAGTTGGCCTCTACCTCTCCGTGAGACCTTCATATACATCAATAACGTAATATAATCTAACCTAACCCAACCTATCATCTCGGCGGTAATATTTGACAACATTCCTGGTCAGTTGGCCTCTGCGTCTCCGTGGAACCTTCATATACATCAATAACGTAATATAACCTAACCTAACCCAACCTATCATCTCGGCGGTAAAATTTGACAATATTCCTGGCGAGTTGGCCTCTACGTCTCCGTGGGACTTTTATATACATCAATAACGTAACTTAACCTAACCTAAACCTACGTAACATCTCGGCGGTAATATTTGACAACATTCCTGGCTTGATGGCCTCTACGTCTCCGTGGGACCTTCATATACATCAATAACGTAATATAACCTAACCTAACCCAACCTATCATCTCGGCGGTAATATTTGACATCATTCCTGGCGAGTTGGCCTCTACGCCTCCGTGGGACTTTTATATACATCAAAACGTAATTTACCCTAACCTAACCCAACGTAACATCTCGGCGGTAATATTCGGCAACATTCCTGGAGTGTTGGTCCCTACGTCTCCGTGGGATCTTCATATACATCAATAACGTAATATAACCTAACCTAAACCAACCTATCATCTCGGCGGTAATATTTGACAACATTCCAGGCGAGTTGGCCTCTACGTCTCCGTGGGAATTTTATATACATCAATAACGTAATGTAACCTAACCTAACCCAACCTAACATCTCGGCACTAATATTTGACAACATTCCTGGCTTGATGGCCTCTACGTCTCCGTGGGACCTTCATATACATCAATAACATAATATTACCTAACCTAACCCAACCTATCATCTCGGCGGTAATACTTGACATCATTCCTGGCGAGTGGGCCTCTACGCCTCCGTGGGACTTTTATATACATCAAAACGTAATTTACCCTAACCTAACCCAACGTAACATCTCGGCGGTAATATTCGGCAACATTCCTGGAGTGTTGGTCCCTACGTCTCCGTGGGATCTTCATATACATCAATAACGTAATATAACCTAACCTAAACCAACCTATCATCTCGGCGGTAATATTTGACAACATTCCAGGCGAGTTGGCCTCTACGTCTCCGTGGGAATTTTATATACATCAATAACGTAATATAACCTAACCTGCCCAACCTAACATCTCGGCACTAATATTTGACAACATTCCTGGCGAGTTGGCCTCTACCTCTCCGTGAGACCTTCATATACATCAATAACGTAATATAATCTAACCTAACCCAACCTATAATCTCGGCGGTAATATTTGACAACATTCCTGGTCAGTTGGCCTCTGCGTCTCCGTGGAACCTTCATATACATCAATAACGTAATATAACCTAACCTAACCCAACCTATCACCTCGGCGGTAATATTTGACAACATTCCTGGCGAGTTGGCCTCTACATCTCCGTGGGACTTTTATATACATCAATAACGTAATTTAACCTAACCTAAACCTACGTAACATCTCGGCGGTAATATTTGACAACATTCCTGGCTTGATGGCCTCTACGTCTCCGTGGGACCTTCATATACATCAATAACATAATATTACCTAACCTAACCCAACCTATCATCTCGGCGGTAATACTTGACAACATTCCTGGCGCGTTGGCCTCTACGTCTCCGTGGGACCTTCATATACATCAATAACGTAATATAACCTAACCTAACCCAACCTATCATCTCGGCGGTAATATTTGACAACATTCCTGACGAGTTGGCCTCTACGTCTCCGTGGGACTTTTATATACATCAATAACGTAATTTAACCTAACCTAAACCTACGTAACATCTCGGCGGTAATATTTGACAACATTCCTGGCTTGATGGCCTCTACGTCTCCGTGGGACCTTCATATACATTAATAACGTAATATAACCTAACCTAACCCAACCTATCATCTCGGCGGTAATATTTGACATCATTCCTGGCGAGTTGGCCTCTACGCCTCCGTGGGACTTTTATATACATCAAAACGTAATTTACCCTAACCTAACCCAACGTAACATCTCGGCGGTAATATTCGGCAACATTCCTGGAGTGTTGGTCTCTACGTCTCCGTGGGATCTTCATATACATCAATAACGTAATATAACCAAACCTAAACCAACCTATAATCTCAGCGGTAATATTTGACAACATTCCTGGCGAGTCGGCCTCTACGTCTCCGTGCGACCTTCATATACATCAATAACGTAATATAACGTAACCTAACCCAACCTATCATCTCGGCACTAATATTTGACAACATTCCAGGCGAGTTGGCCTCTACGTCTCCGTGGGAATTTTATATACATCAATAACGTAATGTAACCTAACCTAACCCAACCTAACATCTCGGCACTAATATTTGACAACATTCCTGGCTTGATGGGCTCTACGTCTCCGTGGGAC
Organism: Xylocopa violacea; assembly: GCA_963969225.1. Lineage (NCBI taxonomy): Eukaryota > Metazoa > Arthropoda > Insecta > Hymenoptera > Apidae > Xylocopa > Xylocopa violacea. Next base: position 551,598 of record CAXAJV010000644.1, on the reverse strand, counting down.
CTTCATATACATCAATAACATAATATTACCTAACCTAACCCAACCTATCATCTCGGCGGTAATACTTGACATCATTCCTGGCGAGTGGGCCTCTACGCCTCCGTGGGACTTTTATATACATCAAAACGTAATTTACCCTAACCTAACCCAACGTAACATCTCGGCGGTAATATTCGGCAACATTCCTGGAGTGTTGGTCCCTACGTCTCCGTGGGTTCTTCATATACATCAATAACGTAATATAACCTAACCTAAACCAACCTATCATCTCGGCGGTAATATTTGACAACATTCCAGGCGAGTTGGCCTCTACGTCTCCGTGGGAATTTTATATACATCAATAACGTAATATAACCTAACCTAACCCAATCTAACATCTCGGCACTAATATTTGACAACATTCCTGGCGAGTTGGCCTCTACCTCTCCGTGAGACCTTCATATACATCAATAACGTAATATAATCTAACCTAACCCAACCTATAATCTCGGCGGGAATATTTGACAACATTCCTGGTCAGTTGGCCTCTGCGTCTCCGTGGAACCTTCATATACATCAATAACGTAATATAACCTAACCTAACCCAACCTATCACCTCGGCGGTAATATTTGACAACATTCCTGGCGAGTTGGCCTCTACATCTCCGTGGGACTTTTATATACATCAATAACGTAATTTAACCAAACCTAAACCTACGTAACATCTCGGCGGTAATATTTGACAACATTCCTGGCTTGATGGCCTCTACGTCTCCGTGGGACCTTCATATACATCAATAACATAATATTACCTAACCTAACCCAACCTATCATCTCGGCGGTAATACTTGACAACATTCCTGGCGCGTTGGCCTCTACGTCTCCGTGGGACCTTCATATACATCAATAACGTAATATAACCTAACCTAACCCAACCTATCATCTCGGCGGTAATATTTGACAACATTCCTGACGAGTTGGCCTCTACGTCTCCGTGGGACTTTTATATACATCAATAACGTAATTTAACCTAACCTAAACCAACGTAACATCTCGGCGGTAATATTTGACAACATTCCTGGCTTGCTGGCCTCTATGTTTCCGTGGGTCCTTCATATACATCAATAACGTAATATTACCTAACCTAACCCAACCTATCATCTCGGCGGTAATACATGACAACATTCCTGGCGAGTTGGCCTCTACCTCTCCGTGAGACCTTCATATACATCAATAACGTAATATAATCTAACCTAAGCCAACCTATCATCTCGGCGGTAATATTTGACAACATTCCTGGTCAGTTGGCCTCTGCGTCTCCGTGGAACCTTCATATACATCAATAACGTAATATAACCTAACCTAACCCAACCTATCATCTCGGCGGTAAAATTTGACAACATTCCTGGCGAGTTGGCCTCTACGTCTCCGTGGGACTTTTATATACATCAATAACGTAATTTAACCTAACCTAAACCTACGTAACATCTCGGCGGTAATATTTGACAACATTCCTGGCTTGATGGCCTCTACGTCTCCGTGGGACCTTCATATACATCAATAACATAATATTACCTAACCTAACCCAACCTATCATCTCGGCGGTAATACTTGACAACATTCCTGGCGCGTTGGCCTCTACGTCTCCGTGGGACCTTCATATACATCAATAACGTAATATAACCTAACCTAACCCAACCTATCATCTCGGCGGTAATATTTGACAACATTCCTGACGAGTTGGCCTCTACGTCTCCGTGGGACTTTTATATACATCAATAACGTAATTTAACCTAACCTAAACCAACGTAACATCTCGGCGGTAATATTTGACAACATTCCTGGCTTGCTGGCCTCTATGTTTCCGTGGGACCTTCATATACATCAATAACGTAATATTACCTAACCTAACCCAACCTCTCATCTCGGCGGTAATACTTGACAACATTCCTGGCGAGTTGGCCTCTACCTCTCCGTGAGACCTTCATATACATCAATAACGTAATATAATCTAACCTAACCCAACCTATAATCTCGGCGGTAATATTTGACAACATTCCTGGTCAGTTGGCCTCTGCGTCTCCGTGGAACCTTCATATACATCAATAACGTAATATAACCTAACCTAACCCAACCTATCACCTCGGCGGTAATATTTGACAACATTCCTGGCGAGTTGGCCTCTACATCTCCGTGGGACTTTTATATACATCAATAACGTAATTTAACCTAACCTAAACCTACGTAACATCTCGGCGGTAATATTTGACAACATTCCTGGCTTGATGGCCTCTACGTCTCCGTGGGACCTTCATATACATTAATAACGTAATATAACCTAACCTAACCCAACCTATCATCTCGGCGGTAATATTTGACATCATTCCTGGCGAGTTGGCCTCTACGCCTCCGTGGGACTTTTATATACATCAAAACGTAATTTACCCTAACCTAACCCAACGTAACATCTCGGCGGTAATATTCGGCAACATTCCTGGAGTGTTGGTCTCTACGTCTCCGTGGGATCTTCATATACATCAATAACGTAATATAACCAAACCTAAACCAACCTATAATCTCAGCGGTAATATTTGACAACATTCCTGGCGAGTCGGCCTCTACGTCTCCGTGCGACCTTCATATACATCAATAACGTAATATAACGTAACCTAACCCAACCTATCATCTCGGCACTAATATTTGACAACATTCCAGGCGAGTTGGCCTCTACGTCTCCGTGGGAATTTTATATACATCAATAACGTAATGTAACCTAACCTAACCCAACCTAACATCTCGGCACTAATATTTGACAACATTCCTGGCTTGATGGGCTCTACGTCTCCGTGGGACCTTCATATACATCAATAACATAATATTACCTAACCTAACCCAACCTATCATCTCGGCGGTAATACTTGACATCATTCCTGGCGAGTGGGCCTCTACGCCTCCGTGGGACTTTTATATACATCAAAACGTAATTTACCCTAACCTAACCCAACGTAACATCTCGGCGGTAATATTCGGCAACATTCCTGGAGTGTTGGTCCCTACGTCTCCGTGGGTTCTTCATATACATCAATAACGTAATATAACCTAACCTAAACCAACCTATCATCTCGGCGGTAATATTTGACAACATTCCAGGCGAGTTGGCCTCTACGTCTCCGTGGGAATTTTATATACATCAATAACGTAATATAACCTAACCTAACCCAATCTAACATCTCGGCACTAATATTTGACAACATTCCTGGCGAGTTGGCCTCTACCTCTCCGTGAGACCTTCATATACATCAATAACGTAATATAATCTAACCTAACCCAACCTATAATCTCGGCGGGAATATTTGACAACATTCCTGGTCAGTTGGCCTCTGCGTCTCCGTGGAACCTTCATATACATCAATAACGTAATATAACCTAACCTAACCCAACCTATCACCTCGGCGGTAATATTTGACAACATTCCTGGCGAGTTGGCCTCTACATCTCCGTGGGACTTTTATATACATCAATAACGTAATTTAACCAAACCTAAACCTACGTAACATCTCGGCGGTAATATTTGACAACATTCCTGGCTTGATGGCCTCTACGTCTCCGTGGGACCTTCATATACATCAATAACATAATATTACCTAACCTAACCCAACCTATCATCTCGGCGGTAATACTTGACAACATTCCTGGCGCGTTGGCCTCTACGTCTCCGTGGGACCTTCATATACATCAATAACGTAATATAACCTAACCTAACCCAACCTATCATCTCGGCGGTAATATTTGACAACATTCCTGACGAGTTGGCCTCTACGTCTCCGTGGGACTTTTATATACATCAATAACGTAATTTAACCTAACCTAAACCAACGTAACATCTCGGCGGTAATATTTGACAACATTCCTGGCTTGCTGGCCTCTATGTTTCCGTGGGTCCTTCATATACATCAATAACGTAATATTACCTAACCTAACCCAACCTATCATCTCGGCGGTAATACATGACAACATTCCTGGCGAGTTGACCTCTACCTCTCCGTGAGACCTTCATATACATCAATAACGTAATATAATCTAACCTAAGCCAACCTATCATCTCGGCGGTAATATTTGACAACATTCCTGGTCAGTTGGCCTCTGCGTCTCCGTGGAACCTTCATATACATCAATAACGTAATATAACCTAACCTAACCCAACCTATCATCTCGGCGGTAAAATTTGACAACATTCCTGGCGAGTTGGCCTCTACGTCTCCGTGGGACTTTTATATACATCAATAACGTAATTTAACCTAACCTAAACCTACGTAACATCTCGGCGGTAATATTTGACAACATTCCTGGCTTGATGGCCTCTACGTCTCCGTGGGACCTTCATATACATCAATAACATAATATTACCTAACCTAACCCAACCTATCATCTCGGCGGTAATACTTGACAACATTCCTGGCGCGTTGGCCTCTACGTCTCCGTGGGACCTTCATATACATCAATAACGTAATATAACCTAACCTAACCCAACCTATCATCTCGGCGGTAATATTTGACAACATTCCTGACGAGTTGGCCTCTACGTCTCCGTGGGACTTTTATATACATCAATAACGTAATTTAACCTAACCTAAACCAACGTAACATCTCGGCGGTAATATTTGACAACATTCCTGGCTTGCTGGCCTCTATGTTTCCGTGGGACCTTCATATACATCAATAACGTAATATTACCTAACCTAACCCAACCTCTCATCTCGGCGGTAATACTTGACAACATTCCTGGCGAGTTGGCCTCTACCTCTCCGTGAGACCTTCATATACATCAATAACGTAATATAATCTAACCTAACCCAACCTATCATCTCGGCGGTAATATTTGACAACATTCCTGGTCAGTTGGCCTCTGCGTCTCCGTGGAACCTTCATATACATCAATAACGTAATATAACCTAACCTAACCCAACCTATCATCTCGGCGGTAAAATTTGACAATATTCCTGGCGAGTTGGCCTCTACGTCTCCGTGGGACTTTTATATACATCAATAACGTAACTTAACCTAACCTAAACCTACGTAACATCTCGGCGGTAATATTTGACAACATTCCTGGCTTGATGGCCTCTACGTCTCCGTGGGACCTTCATATACATCAATAACGTAATATAACCTAACCTAACCCAACCTATCATCTCGGCGGTAATATTTGACAACATTCCTGGCTTGATGGCCTCTACGTCTCCGTGGGACCTTCATATACATCAATAACATAATATTACCTAACCTAACCCAACCTATCATCTCGGCGGTAATACTTGACAACATTCCTGGCGCGTTGGCCTCTACGTCTCCGTGGGACCTTCATATACATCAATAACGTAATATAACCTAACCTAACCCAACCTATCATCTCGGCGGTAATATTTGACAACATTCCTGACGAGTTGGCCTCTACGTCTCCGTGGGAATTTTATATACATCAATAACGTAATGTAACCTAACCTAACCCAACCTAACATCTCGGCACTAATATTTGACAACATTCCTGGCTTGATGGGCTCTACGTCTCCGTGGGACCTTCATATACATCAATAACATAATATTACCTAACCTAACCCAACCTATCATCTCGGCGGTAATACTTGACATCATTCCTGGCGAGTGGGCCTCTACGCCTCCGTGGGACTTTTATATACATCAAAACGTAATTTACCCTAACCTAACCCAACGTAACATCTCGGCGGTAATATTCGGCAACATTCCTGGAGTGTTGGTCCCTACGTCTCCGTGGGATCTTCATATACATCAATAACGTAATATAACCTAACCTAAACCAACCTATCATCTCGGCGGTAATATTTGACAACATTCCAGGCGAGTTGGCCTCTACGTCTCCGTGGGAATTTTATATACATCAATAACGTAATATAACCTAACCTGCCCAACCTAACATCTCGGCACTAATATTTGACAACATTCCTGGCGAGTTGGCCTCTACCTCTCCGTGAGACCTTCATATACATCAATAACGTAATATAATCTAACCTAACCCAACCTATAATCTCGGCGGTAATATTTGACAACATTCCTGGTCAGTTGGCCTCTGCGTCTCCGTGGAACCTTCATATACATCAATAACGTAATATAACCTAACCTAACCCAACCTATCATCTCGGCGGTAATACTTGACAACATTCCTGGCGCGTTGGCCTCTACGTCTCCGTGGGACCTTCATATACATCAATAACGTAATATAACCTAACCTAACCCAACCTATCATCCCGGCGGTAATATTTGACAACATTCCTGACGAGTTGGCCTCTACGTCTCCGTGGGACTTTTATATACATCAATAACGTAATTTAACCTAACCTAAACCAACGTAACATCTCGGCGGTAATATTTGACAACATTCCTGTCTTGCTGGCCTCTATGTTTCCGTGGGACCTTCATATACATCAATAACGTAATATTACCTAACCTAACCCAACCTATCATCTCGGCGGTAATACTTGACAACATTCCTGGCGAGTTGGCCTCTACCTCTCCGTGAGGCCTTCATATACATCAATAACGTAATATAATCTAACCTAACCCAACCTATCATCTCGGCGGTAATATTTGACAACATTCCTGGTCAGTTGGCCTCTGCGTCTCCGTGGAACCTTCATATACATCAATAACGTAATATAACCTAACCTAACCCAACCTATCATCTCGGCGGTAAAATTTGACAACATTCCTGGCGAGTTGGCCTCTACGTCTCCGTGGGACTTTTATATACATCAATAACGTAATTTAACCTAACCTAAACCTACGTAACATCTCGGCGGTAATATTTGACAACATTCCTGGCTTGATGGCCTCTACGTCTCCGTGGGACCTTCATATACATCAATAACATAATATTACCTAACCTAACCCAACCTATCATCTCGGCGGTAATACTTGACAACATTCCTGGCGCGTTGGCCTCTACGTCTCCGTGGGACCTTCATATACATCAATAACGTAATATAACCTAACCTAACCCAACCTATCATCTCGGCGGTAATATTTGACAACATTCCTGACGAGTTGGCCTCTACGTCTCCGTGGGACTTTTATATACATCAATAACGTAATTTAACCTAACCTAAACCAACGTAACATCTCGGCGGTAATATTTGACAACATTCCTGGCTTGCTGGCCTCTATGTTTCCGTGGGACCTTCATATACATCAATAACGTAATATTACCTAACCTAACCCAACCTATCATCTCGGCGGTAATACATGACAACATTCCTGGCGAGTTGGCCTCTACCTCTCCGTGAGACCTTCATATACATCAATAACGTAATATAATCTAACCTAACCCAACCTATCATCTCGGCGGTAATATTTGACAACATTCCTGGTCAGTTGGCCTCTGCGTCTCCGTGGAACCTTCATATACATCAATAACGTAATATAACCTAACCTAACCCAACCTATCATCTCGGCGGTAAAATTTGACAATATTCCTGGCGAGTTGGCCTCTACGTCTCCGTGGGACTTTTATATACATCAATAACGTAACTTAACCTAACCTAAACCTACGTAACATCTCGGCGGTAATATTTGACAACATTCCTGGCTTGATGGCCTCTACGTCTCCGTGGGACCTTCATATACATCAATAACGTAATATAACCTAACCTAACCCAACCTATCATCTCGGCGGTAATATTTGACATCATTCCTGGCGAGTTGGCCTCTACGCCTCCGTGGGACTTTTATATACATCAAAACGTAATTTACCCTAACCTAACCCAACGTAACATCTCGGCGGTAATATTCGGCAACATTCCTGGAGTGTTGGTCTCTACGTCTCCGTGGGATCTTCATATACATCAATAACGTAATATAACCAAACCTAAACCAACCTATAATCTCAGCGGTAATATTTGACAACATTCCTGGCGAGTCGGCCTCTACGTCTCCGTGCGACCTTCATATACATCAATAACGTAATATAACGTAACCTAACCCAACCTATCATCTCGGCACTAATATTTGACAACATTCCAGGCGAGTTGGCCTCTACGTCTCCGTGGGAATTTTATATACATCAATAACGTAATGTAACCTAACCTAACCCAACCTAACATCTCGGCACTAATATTTGACAACATTCCTGGCTTGATGGGCTCTACGTCTCCGTGGGACCTTCATATACATCAATAACATAATATTACCTAACCTAACCCAACCTATCATCTCGGCGGTAATACTTGACATCATTCCTGGCGAGTGGGCCTCTACGCCTCCGTGGGACTTTTATATACATCAAAACGTAATTTACCCTAACCTAACCCAACGTAACATCTCGGCGGTAATATTCGGCAACATTCCTGGAGTGTTGGTCCCTACGTCTCCGTGGGTTCTTCATATACATCAATAACGTAATATAACCTAACCTAAACCAACCTATCATCTCGGCGGTAATATTTGACAACATTCCAGGCGAGTTGGCCTCTACGTCTCCGTGGGAATTTTATATACATCAATAACGTAATATAACCTAACCTAACCCAATCTAACATCTCGGCACTAATATTTGACAACATTCCTGGCGAGTTGGCCTCTACCTCTCCGTGAGACCTTCATATACATCAATAACGTAATATAATCTAACCTAACCCAACCTATAATCTCGGCGGGAATATTTGACAACATTCCTGCTCAGTTGGCCTCTGCGTCTCCGTGGAACCTTCATATACATCAATAACGTAATATAACCTAACCTAACCCAACCTATCACCTCGGCGGTAATATTTGACAACATTCCTGGCGAGTTGGCCTCTACATCTCCGTGGGACTTTTATATACATCAATAACGTAATTTAACCAAACCTAAACCTACGTAACATCTCGGCGGTAATATTTGACAACATTCCTGGCTTGATGGCCTCTACGTCTCCGTGGGACCTTCATATACATCAATAACATAATATTACCTAACCTAACCCAACCTATCATCTCGGCGGTAATACTTGACAACATTCCTGGCGCGTTGGCCTCTACGTCTCCGTGGGACCTTCATATACATCAATAACGTAATATAACCTAACCTAACCCAACCTATCATCTCGGCGGTAATATTTGACAACATTCCTGACGAGTTGGCCTCTACGTCTCCGTGGGACTTTTATATACATCAATAACGTAATTTAACCTAACCTAAACCAACGTAACATCTCGGCGGTAATATTTGACAACATTCCTGGCTTGCTGGCCTCTATGTTTCCGTGGGTCCTTCATATACATCAATAACGTAATATTACCTAACCTAACCCAACCTATCATCTCGGCGGTAATACATGACAACATTCCTGGCGAGTTGGCCTCTACCTCTCCGTGAGACCTTCATATACATCAATAACGTAATATAATCTAACCTAAGCCAACCTATCATCTCGGCGGTAATATTTGACAACATTCCTGGTCAGTTGGCCTCTGCGTCTCCGTGGAACCTTCATATACATCAATAACGTAATATAACCTAACCTAACCCAACCTATCATCTCGGCGGTAAAATTTGACAACATTCCTGGCGAGTTGGCCTCTACGTCTCCGTGGGACTTTTATATACATCAATAACGTAATTTAACCTAACCTAAACCTACGTAACATCTCGGCGGTAATATTTGACAACATTCCTGGCTTGATGGCCTCTACGTCTCCGTGGGACCTTCATATACATCAATAACATAATATTACCTAACCTAACCCAACCTATCATCTCGGCGGTAATACTTGACAACATTCCTGGCGCGTTGGCCTCTACGTCTCCGTGGGACCTTCATATACATCAATAACGTAATATAACCTAACCTAACCCAACCTATCATCTCGGCGGTAATATTTGACAACATTCCTGACGAGTTGGCCTCTACGTCTCCGTGGGACTTTTATATACATCAATAACGTAATTTAACCTAACCTAAACCAACGTAACATCTCGGCGGTAATATTTGACAACATTCCTGGCTTGCTGGCCTCTATGTTTCCGTGGGACCTTCATATACATCAATAACGTAATATTACCTAACCTAACCCAACCTCTCATCTCGGCGGTAATACTTGACAACATTCCTGGCGAGTTGGCCTCTACCTCTCCGTGAGACCTTCATATACATCAATAACGTAATATAATCTAACCTAACCCAACCTATCATCTCGGCGGTAATATTTGACAACATTCCTGGTCAGTTGGCCTCTGCGTCTCCGTGGAACCTTCATATACATCAATAACGTAATATAACCTAACCTAACCCAACCTATCATCTCGGCGGTAAAATTTGACAATATTCCTGGCGAGTTGGCCTCTACGTCTCCGTGGGACTTTTATATACATCAATAACGTAACTTAACCTAACCTAAACCTACGTAACATCTCGGCGGTAATATTTGACAACATTCCTGGCTTGATGGCCTCTACGTCTCCGTGGGACCTTCATATACATCAATAACGTAATATAACCTAACCTAACCCAACCTATCATCTCGGCGGTAATATTTGACATCATTCCTGGCGAGTTGGCCTCTACGCCTCCGTGGGACTTTTATATACATCAAAACGTAATTTACCCTAACCTAACCCAACGTAACATCTCGGCGGTAATATTCGGCAACATTCCTGGAGTGTTGGTCCCTACGTCTCCGTGGGATCTTCATATACATCAATAACGTAATATAACCTAACCTAAACCAACCTATCATCTCGGCGGTAATATTTGACAACATTCCAGGCGAGTTGGCCTCTACGTCTCCGTGGGAATTTTATATACATCAATAACGTAATGTAACCTAACCTAACCCAACCTAACATCTCGGCACTAATATTTGACAACATTCCTGGCTTGATGGGCTCTACGTCTCCGTGGGACCTTCATATACATCAATAACATAATATTACCTAACCTAACCCAACCTATCATCTCGGCGGTAATACTTGACATCATTCCTGGCGAGTGGGCCTCTACGCCTCCGTGGGACTTTTATATACATCAAAACGTAATTTACCCTAACCTAACCCAACGTAACATCTCGGCGGTAATATTCGGCAACATTCCTGGAGTGTTGGTCCCTACGTCTCCGTGGGATCTTCATATACATCAATAACGTAATATAACCTAACCTAAACCAACCTATCATCTCGGCGGTAATATTTGACAACATTCCAGGCGAGTTGGCCTCTACGTCTCCGTGGGAATTTTATATACATCAATAACGTAATATAACCTAACCTGCCCAACCTAACATCTCGGCACTAATATTTGACAATATTCCTGGCGAGTTGGCCTCTACCTCTCCGTGAGACCTTCATATACATCAATAACGTAATATAATCTAACCTAACCCAACCTATAATCTCGGCGGTAATATTTGACAACATTCCTGGTCAGTTGGCCTCTGCGTCTCCGTGGAACCTTCATATACATCAATAACGTAATATAACCTAACCTAACCCAACCTATCATCTCGGCGGTAATACTTGACAACATTCCTGGCGCGTTGGCCTCTACGTCTCCGTGGGACCTTCATATACATCAATAACGTAATATAACCTAACCTAACCCAACCTATCATCCCGGCGGTAATATTTGACAACATTCCTGACGAGTTGGCCTCTACGTCTCCGTGGGACTTTTATATACATCAATAACGTAATTTAACCTAACCTAAACCAACGTAACATCTCGGCGGTAATATTTGACAACATTCCTGTCTTGCTGGCCTCTATGTTTCCGTGGGACCTTCATATACATCAATAACGTAATATTACCTAACCTAACCCAACCTATCATCTCGGCGGTAATACTTGACAACATTCCTGGCGAGTTGGCCTCTACCTCTCCGTGAGGCCTTCATATACATCAATAACGTAATATAATCTAACCTAACCCAACCTATCATCTCGGCGGTAATATTTGACAACATTCCTGGTCAGTTGGCCTCTGCGTCTCCGTGGAACCTTCATATACATCAATAACGTAATATAACCTAACCTAACCCAACCTATCATCTCGGCGGTAAAATTTGACAACATTCCTGGCGAGTTGGCCTCTACGTCTCCGTGGGACTTTTATATACATCAATAACGTAATTTAACCTAACCTAAACCTACGTAACATCTCGGCGGTAATATTTGACAACATTCCTGGCTTGATGGCCTCTACGTCTCCGTGGGACCTTCATATACATCAATAACGTAATATAACCTAACCTAACCGAACCTATCATCTCGGCGGTAATATTTGACATCATTCCTGGCGAGTTGGCCTCTACGCCTCCGTGGGACTTCTATATACATCAAAACGTAATTTACCCTAACCTAACCCAACGTAACATCTCGGCGGTAATATTCGGCAACATTCCTGGAGTGTTGGTCCCTACGTCTCCGTGGGATCTTCATATACATCAATAACGTAATATAACCTAACCTAAACCAACCTATCATCTCGGCGGTACTATTTGACAACATTCCAGGCGAGTTGGCCTCTACGTCTCCATGGGAATTTTATATACATCAATAACGTAATATAACCTAACCTAACCCAACCTAACATCTCGGCACTAATATTTGACAACATTCCTGGCTTGATGGCCTCTACGTCTCCGTGGGACCTTCATATACATCAATAACATAATATTACCTAACCTAACCCAACATATCATCTCGGCGGTAATACTTGACAACATTCCTGGCGAGTTGGCCTCTACGTCTCCGTGGGACTTTTACATACATCAATAACGTAATATAACCTAACCTAACCCAACCTATCATCTCGGCGGTAATATTTGACATCATTCCTGGCGAGTGGGCCTCTACGCCTCCGTGGGACTTTTATATACATCAAAACGTAATTTACCCTAACCTAACCCAACGTAACATCTCGGCGGTAATATTCGGCAACATTCCTGGAGTGTTGGTCTCTACGTCTCCGTGGGATCTTCATATACATCAATAACGTAATATAACCAAACCTAAACCAACCTATCATCTCGGCGGTAATATTTGACAACATTCCTGGCGAGTCGGCCTCTACGTCTCCGTGCGACCTTCATATACATCAATAACGTAATATAACGTAACCTAACCCAACCTATCATCTCGGCACTAATATTTGACAACATTCCAGGCGAGTTGGCCTCTACGTCTCCGTGGGACCTTCATATACATCAATAACATAATATTACCTAACCTAACCCAACGTATCATCTCGGCGGTAATACTTGACAACATTCCTGGCGAGTTGGCCTCTACGTCTCCGTGGGACTTTTATATACATCAATAACGTAATATAACCTAACCTAACCCAACCTATCATCTCGGCGGTAATATTTGACATCATTCCTGGCGAGTGGGCCTCTACGCCTCCGTGGGACTTTTATATACATCAAAACGTAATTTACCCTAACCTAACCCAACGTAACATCTCGGCGGTAATATTCGGCAACATTCCTGGAGTGTTGGTCCCTACGTCTCCGTGGAACCTTCATATACATCAATAACGTAATATAACCTAACCTAACCCAACCTATCATCTCGGCGGTAATATTTGACAACATTCCTGGCGAGTTGGCCTCTACGTCTCCGTGGGACTTTTATATACATCAATAACGTAATTTAACCTAACCTAAACCTACGTAACATCTCGGCGGTAATATTTGACAACATTCCTGGCTTGATGGCCTCTACGTCTCCGTGGGACCTTCATATACATCAATAACGTAATATAACCTAACCTAACCCAACCTATCATCTCGGCGGTAATATTTGACATCATTCCTGGCGAGTTGGCCTCTACGCCTCCGTGGGACTTTTATATACATCAAAACGTAATTTACCCTAATCTAACCCAACGTAACATCTCGGCGGTAATATTCGGCAACATTCCTGGAGTGTTGGTCCCTACGTCTCCGTGGGATCTTCATATACATCAATAACGTAATATAACCTAACCTAAACCAACCTATCATCTCGGCGGTAATATTTGACAACATTCCAGGCGAGTTGGCCTCTACGTCTCCGTGGGAATTTTATATACATCAATAACGTAATATAACGTAACCTAACCCAACCTATCATCTCGGCACTAATATTTGACAACATTCCAGGCGAGTTGGCCTCTACGTCTCCGTGGGACCTTCATATACATCAATAACATAATATTACCTAACCTAACCCAACGTATCATCTCGGCGGTAATACTTGACAACATTCCTGGCGAGTTGGCCTCTACGTCTCCGTGGGACTTTTATATACATCAATAACGTAATATAACCTAACCTAACCCAACCTATCATCTCGGCGGTAATATTTGACATCATTCCTGGCGAGTGGGCCTCTACGCCTCCGTGGGACTTTTATATACATCAAAACGTAATTTACCCTAACCTAACCCAACGTAACATCTCGGCGGTAATATTCGGCAACATTCCTGGAGTGTTGGTCCCTACGTCTCCGTGGGATCTTCATATACATCAATAACGTAATATAACCTAACCTAAACCAACCTATCATCTCGGCGGTAATATTTGACAACATTCCAGGCGAGTTGGCATCTACGTCTCCGTGGGAATTTTATATACATCAATAACGTAACATAACCTAACCTAACCCAACCTAATATCTCGGCACTAATATTTGACAACATTCCTGGCGAGTTGGCCTCTACCTCTCCGTGAGACCTTCATATACATCAAAACGTAATTTACCCTAACCTAACCCAACGTAACATCTCGGCGGTAATATTCGGCAACATTCCTGGCGCGTTGGCCTCTACGTCTCCGTGGGACCTTCATATACATCAATAACGTAATATAACCTAACCTAACCCAACCTATCATCTCGGCGGTAATATTTGACAACATTCCTGACGAGTTGGCCTCTACGTCTCCGTGGGACTTTTATATACATCAATAACGTAATTTAACCTAACCTAAACCAACGTAACATCTCGGCGGTAATATTTGACAACATTCCTGTCTTGCTGGCCTCTATGTTTCCGTGGGACCTTCATATACATCAATAACGTAATATTACCTAACCTAACCCAACCTATCATCTCGGCGGTAATACTTGACAACATTCCTGGCGAGTTGGCCTCTACCTCTCCGTGAGGCCTTCATATACATCAATAACGTAATATAATCTAACCTAACCCAACCTATCATCTCGGCGGTAATATTTGACAACATTCCTGGTCAGTTGGCCTCTGCGTCTCCGTGGAACCTTCATATACATCAATAACGTAATATAACCTAACCTAACCCAACCTATCATCTCGGCGGTAAAATTTGACAACATTCCTGGCGAGTTGGCCTCTACGTCTCCGTGGGACTTTTATATACATCAATAACGTAATTTAACCTAACCTAAACCTACGTAACATCTCGGCGGTAATATTTGACAACATTCCTGGCTTGATGGCCTCTACGTCTCCGTGGGACCTTCATATACATCAATAACGTAATATAACCTAACCTAACCGAACCTATCATCTCGGCGGTAATATTTGACATCATTCCTGGCGAGTTGGCCTCTACGTCTCCGTGGGACCTTCATATACATCAATAACGTAATATAACCTAACCTAACCCAACCTATCATCTCGGCGGTAATATTTGACAACATTCCTGACGAGTTGGCCTCTACGTCTCCGTGGGACTTTTATATACATCAATAACGTAATTTAACCTAACCTAAACCAACGTAACATCTCGGCGGTAATATTTGACAACATTCCTGGCTTGCTGGCCTCTATGTTTCCGTGGGTCCTTCATATACATCAATAACGTAATATTACCTAACCTAACCCAACCTATCATCTCGGCGGTAATACATGACAACATTCCTGGCGAGTTGGCCTCTACCTCTCCGTGAGACCTTCATATACATCAATAACGTAATATAATCTAACCTAAGCCAACCTATCATCTCGGCGGTAATATTTGACAACATTCCTGGTCAGTTGGCCTCTGCGTCTCCGTGGAACCTTCATATACATCAATAACGTAATATAACCTAACCTAACCCAACCTATCATCTCGGCGGTAAAATTTGACAACATTCCTGGCGAGTTGGCCTCTACGTCTCCGTGGGACTTTTATATACATCAATAACGTAATTTAACCTAACCTAAACCTACGTAACATCTCGGCGGTAATATTTGACAACATTCCTGGCTTGATGGCCTCTACGTCTCCGTGGGACCTTCATATACATCAATAACATAATATTACCTAACCTAACCCAACCTATCATCTCGGCGGTAATACTTGACAACATTCCTGGCGCGTTGGCCTCTACGTCTCCGTGGGACCATCATATACATCAATAACGTAATATAACCTAACCTAACCCAACCTATCATCTCGGCGGTAATATTTGACAACATTCCTGACGAGTTGGCCTCTACGTCTCCGTGGGACTTTTATATACATCAATAACGTAATTTAACCTAACCTAAACCAACGTAACATCTCGGCGGTAATATTTGACAACATTCCTGGCTTGCTGGCCTCTATGTTTCCGTGGGACCTTCATATACATCAATAACGTAATATTACCTAACCTAACCCAACCTCTCATCTCGGCGGTAATACTTGACAACATTCCTGGCGAGTTGGCCTCTACCTCTCCGTGAGACCTTCATATACATCAATAACGTAATATAATCTAACCTAACCCAACCTATCATCTCGGCGGTAATATTTGACAACATTCCTGGTCAGTTGGCCTCTGCGTCTCCGTGGAACCTTCATATACATCAATAACGTAATATAACCTAACCTAACCCAACCTATCATCTCGGCGGTAAAATTTGACAATATTCCTGGCGAGTTGGCCTCTACGTCTCCGTGGGACTTTTATATACATCAATAACGTAACTTAACCTAACCTAAACCTACGTAACATCTCGGCGGTAATATTTGACAACATTCCTGGCTTGATGGCCTCTACGTCTCCGTGGGACCTTCATATACATCAATAACGTAATATAACCTAACCTAACCCAACCTATCATCTCGGCGGTAATATTTGACATCATTCCTGGCGAGTTGGCCTCTACGCCTCCGTGGGACTTTTATATACATCAAAACGTAATTTACCCTAACCTAACCCAACGTAACATCTCGGCGGTAATATTCGGCAACATTCCTGGAGTGTTGGTCCCTACGTCTCCGTGGGATCTTCATATACATCAATAACGTAATATAACCTAACCTAAACCAACCTATCATCTCGGCGGTAATATTTGACAACATTCCAGGCGAGTTGGCCTCTACGTCTCCGTGGGAATTTTATATACATCAATAACGTAATGTAACCTAACCTAACCCAACCTAACATCTCGGCACTAATATTTGACAACATTCCTGGCTTGATGGGCTCTACGTCTCCGTGGGACCTTCATATACATCAATAACATAATATTACCTAACCTAACCCAACCTATCATCTCGGCGGTAATACTTGACATCATTCCTGGCGAGTGGGCCTCTACGCCTCCGTGGGACTTTTATATACATCAAAACGTAATTTACCCTAACCTAACCCAACGTAACATCTCGGCGGTAATATTCGGCAACATTCCTGGAGTGTTGGTCCCTACGTCTCCGTGGGATCTTCATATACATCAATAACGTAATATAACCTAACCTAAACCAACCTATCATCTCGGCGGTAATATTTGACAACATTCCAGGCGAGTTGGCCTCTACGTCTCCGTGGGAATTTTATATACATCAATAACGTAATATAACCTAACCTGCCCAACCTAACATCTCGGCACTAATATTTGACAATATTCCTGGCGAGTTGGCCTCTACCTCTCCGTGAGACCTTCATATACATCAATAACGTAATATAATCTAACCTAACCCAACCTATAATCTCGGCGGTAATATTTGACAACATTCCTGGTCAGTTGGCCTCTGCGTCTCCGTGGAACCTTCATATACATCAATAACGTAATATAACCTAACCTAACCCAACCTATCATCTCGGCGGTAATACTTGACAACATTCCTGGCGCGTTGGCCTCTACGTCTCCGTGGGACCTTCATATACATCAATAACGTAATATAACCTAACCTAACCCAACCTATCATCCCGGCGGTAATATTTGACAACATTCCTGACGAGTTGGCCTCTACGTCTCCGTGGGACTTTTATATACATCAATAACGTAATTTAACCTAACCTAAACCAACGTAACATCTCGGCGGTAATATTTGACAACATTCCTGTCTTGCTGGCCTCTATGTTTCCGTGGGACCTTCATATACATCAATAACGTAATATTACCTAACCTAACCCAACCTATCATCTCGGCGGTAATACTTGACAACATTCCTGGCGAGTTGGCCTCTACCTCTCCGTGAGGCCTTCATATACATCAATAACGTAATATAATCTAACCTAACCCAACCTATCATCTCGGCGGTAATATTTGACAACATTCCTGGTCAGTTGGCCTCTGCGTCTCCGTGGAACCTTCATATACATCAATAACGTAATATAACCTAACCTAACCCAACCTATCATCTCGGCGGTAAAATTTGACAACATTCCTGGCGAGTTGGCCTCTACGTCTCCGTGGGACTTTTATATACATCAATAACGTAATTTAACCTAACCTAAACCTACGTAACATCTCGGCGGTAATATTTGACAACATTCCTGGCTTGATGGCCTCTACGTCTCCGTGGGACCTTCATATACATCAATAACGTAATATAACCTAACCTAACCGAACCTATCATCTCGGCGGTAATATTTGACATCATTCCTGGCGAGTTGGCCTCTACGCCTCCGTGGGACTTTTATATACATCAAAACGTAATTTACCCTAACCTAACCCAACGTAACATCTCGGCGGTAATATTCGGCAACATTCCTGGAGTGTTGGTCCCTACGTCTCCGTGGGATCTTCATATACATCAATAACGTAATATAACCTAACCTAAACCAACCTATCATCTCGGCGGTACTATTTGACAACATTCCAGGCGAGTTGGCCTCTACGTCTCCATGGGAATTTTATATACATCAATAACGTAATATAACCTAACCTAACCCAACCTAACATCTCGGCACTAATATTTGACAACATTCCTGGCATGATGGCCTCTACGTCTCCGTGGGACCTTCATATACATCAATAACATAATATTACCTAACCTAACCCAACATATCATCTCGGCGGTAATACTTGACAACATTCCTGGCGAGTTGGCCTCTACGTCTCCGTGGGACTTTTACATACATCAATAACGTAATATAACCTAACCTAACCCAACCTATCATCTCGGCGGTAATATTTGACATCATTCCTGGCGAGTGGGCCTCTACGCCTCCGTGGGACTTTTATATACATCAAAACGTAATTTACCCTAACCTAACCCAACGTAACATCTCGGCGGTAATATTCGGCAACATTCCTGGAGTGTTGGTCTCTACGTCTCCGTGGGATCTTCATATACATCAATAACGTAATATAACCAAACCTAAACCAACCTATCATCTCGGCGGTAATATTTGACAACATTCCTGGCGAGTCGGCCTCTACGTCTCCGTGCGACCTTCATATACATCAATAACGTAATATAACGTAACCTAACCCAACCTATCATCTCGGCACTAATATTTGACAACATTCCAGGCGAGTTGGCCTCTACGTCTCCGTGGGACCTTCATATACATCAATAACATAATATTACCTAACCTAACCCAACGTATCATCTCGGCGGTAATACTTGACAACATTCCTGGCGAGTTGGCCTCTACGTCTCCGTGGGACTTTTATATACATCAATAACGTAATATAACCTAACCTAACCCAACCTATCATCTCGGCGGTAATATTTGACATCATTCCTGGCGAGTGGGCCTCTACGCCTCCGTGGGACTTTTATATACATCAAAACGTAATTTACCCTAACCTAACCCAACGTAACATCTCGGCGGTAATATTCGGCAACATTCCTGGAGTGTTGGTCCCTACGTCTCCGTGGAACCTTCATATACATCAATAACGTAATATAACCTAACCTAACCCAACCTATCATCTCGGCGGTAATATTTGACAACATTCCTGGCGAGTTGGCCTCTACGTCTCCGTGGGACTTTTATATACATCAATAACGTAATTTAACCTAACCTAAACCTACGTAACATCTCGGCGGTAATATTTGACAACATTCCTGGCTTGATGGCCTCTACGTCTCCGTGGGACCTTCATATACATCAATAACGTAATATAACCTAACCTAACCCAACCTATCATCTCGGCGGTAATATTTGACATCATTCCTGGCGAGTTGGCCTCTACGCCTCCGTGGGACTTTTATATACATCAAAACGTAATT
This sequence comes from Xylocopa violacea, assembly GCA_963969225.1. Classification (NCBI taxonomy): domain Eukaryota; kingdom Metazoa; phylum Arthropoda; class Insecta; order Hymenoptera; family Apidae; genus Xylocopa; species Xylocopa violacea. Next base: position 531,213 of record CAXAJV010000644.1, on the reverse strand, counting down.
TACCCTAATCTAACCCAACGTAACATCTCGGCGGTAATATTCGGCAACATTCCTGGAGTGTTGGTCCCTACGTCTCCGTGGGATCTTCATATACATCAATAACGTAATATAACCTAACCTAAACCAACCTATCATCTCGGCGGTAATATTTGACAACATTCCAGGCGAGTTGGCCTCTACGTCTCCGTGGGAATTTTATATACATCAATAACGTAATATAACGTAACCTAACCCAACCTATCATCTCGGCACTAATATTTGACAACATTCCAGGCGAGTTGGCCTCTACGTCTCCGTGGGACCTTCATATACATCAATAACATAATATTACCTAACCTAACCCAACGTATCATCTCGGCGGTAATACTTGACAACATTCCTGGCGAGTTGGCCTCTACGTCTCCGTGGGACTTTTATATACATCAATAACGTAATATAACCTAACCTAACCCAACCTATCATCTCGGCGGTAATATTTGACATCATTCCTGGCGAGTGGGCCTCTACGCCTCCGTGGGACTTTTATATACATCAAAACGTAATTTACCCTAACCTAACCCAACGTAACATCTCGGCGGTAATATTCGGCAACATTCCTGGAGTGTTGGTCCCTACGTCTCCGTGGGATCTTCATATACATCAATAACGTAATATAACCTAACCTAAACCAACCTATCATCTCGGCGGTAATATTTGACAACATTCCAGGCGAGTTGGCATCTACGTCTCCGTGGGAATTTTATATACATCAATAACGTAACATAACCTAACCTAACCCAACCTAATATCTCGGCACTAATATTTGACAACATTCCTGGCGAGTTGGCCTCTACCTCTCCGTGAGACCTTCATATACATCAAAACGTAATTTACCCTAACCTAACCCAACGTAACATCTCGGCGGTAATATTCGGCAACATTCCTGGCGCGTTGGCCTCTACGTCTCCGTGGGACCTTCATATACATCAATAACGTAATATAACCTAACCTAACCCAACCTATCATCTCGGCGGTAATATTTGACAACATTCCTGACGAGTTGGCCTCTACGTCTCCGTGGGACTTTTATATACATCAATAACGTAATTTAACCTAACCTAAACCAACGTAACATCTCGGCGGTAATATTTGACAACATTCCTGTCTTGCTGGCCTCTATGTTTCCGTGGGACCTTCATATACATCAATAACGTAATATTACCTAACCTAACCCAACCTATCATCTCGGCGGTAATACTTGACAACATTCCTGGCGAGTTGGCCTCTACCTCTCCGTGAGGCCTTCATATACATCAATAACGTAATATAATCTAACCTAACCCAACCTATCATCTCGGCGGTAATATTTGACAACATTCCTGGTCAGTTGGCCTCTGCGTCTCCGTGGAACCTTCATATACATCAATAACGTAATATAACCTAACCTAACCCAACCTATCATCTCGGCGGTAAAATTTGACAACATTCCTGGCGAGTTGGCCTCTACGTCTCCGTGGGACTTTTATATACATCAATAACGTAATTTAACCTAACCTAAACCTACGTAACATCTCGGCGGTAATATTTGACAACATTCCTGGCTTGATGGCCTCTACGTCTCCGTGGGACCTTCATATACATCAATAACGTAATATAACCTAACCTAACCGAACCTATCATCTCGGCGGTAATATTTGACATCATTCCTGGCGAGTTGGCCTCTACGCCTCCGTGGGACTTCTATATACATCAAAACGTAATTTACCCTAACCTAACCCAACGTAACATCTCGGCGGTAATATTCGGCAACATTCCTGGAGTGTTGGTCCCTACGTCTCCGTGGGATCTTCATATACATCAATAACGTAATATAACCTAACCTAAACCAACCTATCATCTCGGCGGTACTATTTGACAACATTCCAGGCGAGTTGGCCTCTACGTCTCCATGGGAATTTTATATACATCAATAACGTAATATAACCTAACCTAACCCAACCTAACATCTCGGCACTAATATTTGACAACATTCCTGGCTTGATGGCCTCTACGTCTCCGTGGGACCTTCATATACATCAATAACATAATATTACCTAACCTAACCCAACATATCATCTCGGCGGTAATACTTGACAACATTCCTGGCGAGTTGGCCTCTACGTCTCCGTGGGACTTTTACATACATCAATAACGTAATATAACCTAACCTAACCCAACCTATCATCTCGGCGGTAATATTTGACATCATTCCTGGCGAGTGGGCCTCTACGCCTCCGTGGGACTTTTATATACATCAAAACGTAATTTACCCTAACCTAACCCAACGTAACATCTCGGCGGTAATATTCGGCAACATTCCTGGAGTGTTGGTCCCTACGTCTCCGTGGGATCTTCATATACATCAATAACGTAATATAACCTAACCTAACCCAACCTATCATCTCGGCGGTAATATTTGACAACATTCCTGGCGAGTTGGTCTCTACGTCTCCGTGGGACTTTTATATACATCAAGAACGTAATTTAACCTAACCTAAACCTACGTAACATCTCGGCGGTAATATTTGACAACATTACTGGCTTGATGGCCTCTACGTCTCCGTGGGACCTTCTTATACATCAATAACATAATATTACCTAACCTAACCCAACCTATCATCTCGGCGGTAATACTTGACAACATTCCTGGCGAGTTGGCCTCTACGTCTCCGTGGAACCTTCATATACATCAATAACGTAATATAACCTAACCTAACCCAACCTATCATCTCGGCGGTAATATTTGACATCATTCCTGGCGAGTTGGCCTCTACACCTCCGTGGGACTTTTATATACACCAAAACGTAATTTACCCTAACCTAACCCAACGTATCATCTCGGCGGTAATATTCGGCAACATTCCTGGAGTGTTGGTCTCTACGTCTCCGTGGGATCTTCATATACATCAATAACGTAATATAACCAAACCTAAACCAACCTATCATCTCGGCGGTAATATTTGACAACATTCCTGGCGAGTCGGCCTCTACGTCTCCGTGCGACCTTCATATACATCAATAACGTAATATAACGTAACCTAACCCAACCTATCATCTCGGCACTAATATTTGACAACATTCCAGGCGAGTTGGCCTCTACGTCTCCGTGGGACCTTCATATACATCAATAACATAATATTACCTAACCTAACCCAACGTATCATCTCGGCGGTAATACTTGACAACATTCCTGGCGAGTTGGCCTCTACGTCTCCGTGGGACTTTTATATACATCAATAACGTAATATAACCTAACCTAACCCAACCTATCATCTCGGCGGTAATATTTGACATCATTCCTGGCGAGTGGGCCTCTACGCCTCCGTGGGACTTTTATATACATCAAAACGTAATTTACCCTAACCTAACCCAACGTAACATCTCGGCGGTAATATTCGGCAACATTCCTGGAGTGTTGGTCCCTACGTCTCCGTGGAACCTTCATATACATCAATAACGTAATATAACCTAACCTAACCCAACCTATCATCTCGGCGGTAATATTTGACAACATTCCTGGCGAGTTGGCCTCTACGTCTCCGTGGGACTTTTATATACATCAATAACGTAATTTAACCTAACCTAAACCTACGTAACATCTCGGCGGTAATATTTGACAACATTCCTGGCTTGATGGCCTCTACGTCTCCGTGGGACCTTCATATACATCAATAACGTAATATAACCTAACCTAACCCAACCTATCATCTCGGCGGTAATATTTGACATCATTCCTGGCGAGTTGGCCTCTACGCCTCCGTGGGACTTTTATATACATCAAAACGTAATTTACCCTAATCTAACCCAACGTAACATCTCGGCGGTAATATTCGGCAACATTCCTGGAGTGTTGGTCCCTACGTCTCCGTGGGATCTTCATATACATCAATAACGTAATATAACCTAACCTAAACCAACCTATCATCTCGGCGGTAATATTTGACAACATTCCAGGCGAGTTGGCCTCTACGTCTCCGTGGGAATTTTATATACATCAATAACGTAATATAACGTAACCTAACCCAACCTATCATCTCGGCACTAATATTTGACAACATTCCAGGCGAGTTGGCCTCTACGTCTCCGTGGGACCTTCATATACATCAATAACATAATATTACCTAACCTAACCCAACGTATCATCTCGGCGGTAATACTTGACAACATTCCTGGCGAGTTGGCCTCTACGTCTCCGTGGGACTTTTATATACATCAATAACGTAATATAACCTAACCTAACCCAACCTATCATCTCGGCGGTAATATTTGACATCATTCCTGGCGAGTGGGCCTCTACGCCTCCGTGGGACTTTTATATACATCAAAACGTAATTTACCCTAACCTAACCCAACGTAACATCTCGGCGGTAATATTCGGCAACATTCCTGGAGTGTTGGTCCCTACGTCTCCGTGGGATCTTCATATACATCAATAACGTAATATAACCTAACCTAAACCAACCTATCATCTCGGCGGTAATATTTGACAACATTCCAGGCGAGTTGGCATCTACGTCTCCGTGGGAATTTTATATACATCAATAACGTAACATAACCTAACCTAACCCAACCTAATATCTCGGCACTAATATTTGACAACATTCCTGGCGAGTTGGCCTCTACCTCTCCGTGAGACCTTCATATACATCAAAACGTAATTTACCCTAACCTAACCCAACGTAACATCTCGGCGGTAATATTCGGCAACATTCCTGGAGTGTTGGTCCCTACGTCTCCGTGGGATCTTCATATACATCAATAACGTAGTATAACCTAACCTAACCCAACCTATCACCTCGGCGGTAATATTTGACAACATTCCTGGCGAGTTGGCCTCTACGTCTCCGTGGGACTTTTATATACATCAATAACGTAATTTAACCTAACCTAAACCTACGTAACATCTCGGCGGTAATATTTGACAACATTCCTGGCTTGATGGCCTCTACGTCTCCGTGCGACCTTCATATACATCAATAACGTAATATAACGTAACCTAACCCAACATATCATCTCGGCACTAATATTTGACAACATTCCAGGCGAGTTGGCCTCTACGTCTCCGTGGGAATTTTATATACATCAATAACGTAATATAACGTAACCTAACCCAACCTAACATCTCGGCACTAATATTTGACAACATTCCTGGCGAGTTGGCCTCTACGTCTCCGTGGGACTTTTATATACATCAAGAACGTAATATAATCTAACCTAACCCAACCTATCATCTCGGCGGTAATATTTGACAACATTCCTGGCTTGATGGCCTCTACGTCTCCGTGGGACCTTCATATACATCAATAACGTAATATAACCTAACCTAACCCAACCTAACGTCTCGGCACTAATATTTGACAAAATTCTTGGCGAGTTGGCCTCTACCTCTCCGTGAGACCTTCATATACATCAATAACGTAATATAATATAACCTAACCCAACGTAACATCTCGGCGGTAATATTCGGCAACATTCCTGGAGTGTTGGTCTCTACGTCTCCGTGGGATCTTCATATACATCAATAACGTAATATAACCAAACCTAAACCAACCTATCATCTCGGCGGTAATATTTGACAACATTCCTGGCGAGTCGGCCTCTACGTCTCCGTGGGAATTTTATATACATCAATAACGTAACATAACCTAACCTAACCCAACCTAATATCTCGGCACTAATATTTGACAACATTCCTGGCGAGTTGGCCTCTACCTCTCCGTGAGACCTTCATATACATCAAAACGTAATTTACCCTAACCTAACCCAACGTAACATCTCGGCGGTAATATTCGGCAACATTCCTGGAGTGTTGGTCCCTACGTCTCCGTGGGATCTTCATATACATCAATAACGTAGTATAACCTAACCTAACCCAACCTATCACCTCGGCGGTAATATTTGACAACATTCCTGGCGAGTTGGCCTCTACGTCTCCGTGGGACTTTTATATACATCAATAACGTAATTTAACCTAACCTAAACCTACGTAACATCTCGGCGGTAATATTTGACAACATTCCTGGCTTGATGGCCTCTACGTCTCCGTGCGACCTTCATATACATCAATAACGTAATATAACGTAACCTAACCCAACATATCATCTCGGCACTAATATTTGACAACATTCCAGGCGAGTTGGCCTCTACGTCTCCGTGGGAATTTTATATACATCAATAACGTAATATAACGTAACCTAACCCAACCTAACATCTCGGCACTAATATTTGACAACATTCCTGGCGAGTTGGCCTCTACGTCTCCGTGGGACTTTTATATACATCAAGAACGTAATATAATCTAACCTAACCCAACCTATCATCTCGGCGGTAATATTTGACAACATTCCTGGCTTGATGGCCTCTACGTCTCCGTGGGACCTTCATATACATCAATAACGTAATATAACCTAACCTAACCCAACCTAACGTCTCGGCACTAATATTTGACAAAATTCTTGGCGAGTTGGCCTCTACCTCTCCGTGAGACCTTCATATACATCAATAACGTAATATAATATAACCTAACCCAACGTAACATCTCGGCGGTAATATTCGGCAACATTCCTGGAGTGTTGGTCTCTACGTCTCCGTGGGATCTTCATATACATCAATAACGTAATATAACCAAACCTAAACCAACCTATCATCTCGGCGGTAATATTTGACAACATTCCTGGCGAGTCGGCCTCTACGTCTCCGTGCGACCTTCATATACATCAATAACGTAATATAACGTAACCTAACCCAACCTATCATCTCGGCACTAATATTTGACAACATTCCAGGCGAGTTGGCCTCTACGTCTCCGTGGGACCTTCATATACATCAATAACATAATATTACCTAACCTAACCCAACGTATCATCTCGGCGGTAATACTTGACAACATTCCTGGCGAGTTGGCCTCTACGTCTCCGTGGGACTTTTATATACATCAATAACGTAATATAACCTAACCTAACCCAACCTATCATCTCGGCGGTAATATTTGACATCATTCCTGGCGAGTGGGCCTCTACGCCTCCGTGGGACTTTTATATACATCAAAACGTAATTTACCCTAACCTAACCCAACGTAACATCTCGGCGGTAATATTCGGCAACATTCCTGGAGTGTTGGTCCCTACGTCTCCGTGGGATCTTCATATACATCAATAACGTAATATAACCTAACCTAAACCAACCTATCATCTCGGCGGTAATATTTGACAACATTCCAGGCGAGTTGGCATCTACGTCTCCGTGGGAATTTTATATACATCAATAACGTAACATAACCTAACCTAACCCAACCTAATATCTCGGCACTAATATTTGACAACATTCCTGGCGAGTTGGCCTCTACCTCTCCGTGAGACCTTCATATACATCAAAACGTAATTTACCCTAACCTAACCCAACGTAACATCTCGGCGGTAATATTCGGCAACATTCCTGGCGCGTTGGCCTCTACGTCTCCGTGGGACCTTCATATACATCAATAACGTAATATAACCTAACCTAACCCAACCTATCATCTCGGCGGTAATATTTGACAACATTCCTGGCGAGTTGGCCTCTACGTCTCCGTGGGACTTTTATATACATCAATAACGTAATTTAACCTAACCTAAACCTACGTAACATCTCGGCGGTAATATTTGACAACATTCCTGGCTTGATGGCCTCTACGTCTCCGTGCGACCTTCATATACATCAATAACGTAATATAACGTAACCTAACCCAACATATCATCTCGGCACTAATATTTGACAACATTCCAGGCGAGTTGGCCTCTACGTCTCCGTGGGAATTTTATATACATCAATAACGTAATATAACGTAACCTAACCCAACCTAACATCTCGGCACTAATATTTGACAACATTCCTGGCGAGTTGGCCTCTACGTCTCCGTGGGACTTTTATATACATCAAGAACGTAATATAATCTAACCTAACCCAACCTATCATCTCGGCGGTAATATTTGACAACATTCCTGGCTTGATGGCCTCTACGTCTCCGTGGGACCTTCATATACATCAATAACGTAATATAACCTAACCTAACCCAACCTAACGTCTCGGCACTAATATTTGACAAAATTCTTGGCGAGTTGGCCTCTACCTCTCCGTGAGACCTTCATATACATCAATAACGTAATATAATATAACCTAACCCAACGTAACATCTCGGCGGTAATATTCGGCAACATTCCTGGAGTGTTGGTCTCTACGTCTCCGTGGGATCTTCATATACATCAATAACGTAATATAACCAAACCTAAACCAACCTATCATCTCGGCGGTAATATTTGACAACATTCCTGGCGAGTCGGCCTCTACGTCTCCGTGCGACCTTCATATACATCAATAACGTAATATAACGTAACCTAACCCAACCGATCATCTCGGCACTAATATTTGACAACATTCCAGGCGAGTTGGCCTCTACGTCTCCGTGGGACCTTCATATACATCAATAACATAATATTACCTAACCTAACCCAACGTATCATCTCGGCGGTAATACTTGACAACATTCCTGGCGAGTTGGCCTCTACGTCTCCGTGGGACTTTTATATACATCAATAACGTAATATAACCTAACCTAACCCAACCTATCATCTCGGCGGTAATATTTGACATCATTCCTGGCGAGTGGGCCTCTACGCCTCCGTGGGACTTTTATATACATCAAAACGTAATTTACCCTAACCTAACCCAACGTAACATCTCGGCGGTAATATTCGGCAACATTCCTGGAGTGTTGGTCCCTACGTCTCCGTGGGATCTTCATATACATCAATAACGTAATATAACCTAACCTAAACCAACCTATCATCTCGGCGGTAATATTTGACAACATTCCAGGCGAGTTGGCATCTACGTCTCCGTGGGAATTTTATATACATCAATAACGTAACATAACCTAACCTAACCCAACCTAATATCTCGGCACTAATATTTGACAACATTCCTGGCGAGTTGGCCTCTACCTCTCCGTGAGACCTTCATATACATCAAAACGTAATTTACCCTAACCTAACCCAACGTAACATCTCGGCGGTAATATTCGGCAACATTCCTGGCGCGTTGGCCTCTACGTCTCCGTGGGACCTTCATATACATCAATAACGTAATATAACCTAACCTAACCCAACCTATCATCTCGGCGGTAATATTTGACAACATTCCTGACGAGTTGGCCTCTACGTCTCCGTGGGACTTTTATATACATCAATAACGTAATTTAACCTAACCTAAACCAACGTAACATCTCGGCGGTAATATTTGACAACATTCCTGTCTTGCTGGCCTCTATGTTTCCGTGGGACCTTCATATACATCAATAACGTAATATTACCTAACCTAACCCAACCTATCATCTCGGCGGTAATACTTGACAACATTCCTGGCGAGTTGGCCTCTACCTCTCCGTGAGGCCTTCATATACATCAATAACGTAATATAATCTAACCTAACCCAACCTATCATCTCGGCGGTAATATTTGACAACATTCCTGGTCAGTTGGCCTCTGCGTCTCCGTGGAACCTTCATATACATCAATAACGTAATATAACCTAACCTAACCCAACCTATCATCTCGGCGGTAAAATTTGACAACATTCCTGGCGAGTTGGCCTCTACGTCTCCGTGGGACTTTTATATACATCAATAACGTAATTTAACCTAACCTAAACCTACGTAACATCTCGGCGGTAATATTTGACAACATTCCTGGCTTGATGGCCTCTACGTCTCCGTGGGACCTTCATATACATCAATAACGTAATATAACCTAACCTAACCGAACCTATCATCTCGGCGGTAATATTTGACATCATTCCTGGCGAGTTGGCCTCTACGCCTCCGTGGGACTTCTATATACATCAAAACGTAATTTACCCTAACCTAACCCAACGTAACATCTCGGCGGTAATATTCGGCAACATTCCTGGAGTGTTGGTCCCTACGTCTCCGTGGGATCTTCATATACATCAATAACGTAATATAACCTAACCTAAACCAACCTATCATCTCGGCGGTAATATTTGACAACATTCCAGGCGAGTTGGCATCTACGTCTCCGTGGGAATTTTATATACATCAATAACGTAACATAACCTAACCTAACCCAACCTAATATCTCGGCACTAATATTTGACAACATTCCTGGCGAGTTGGCCTCTACCTCTCCGTGAGACCTTCATATACATCAAAACGTAATTTACCCTAACCTAACCCAACGTAACATCTCGGCGGTAATATTCGGCAACATTCCTGGAGTGTTGGTCCCTACGTCTCCGTGGGATCTTCATATACATCAATAACGTAGTATAACCTAACCTAACCCAACCTATCACCTCGGCGGTAATATTTGACAACATTCCTGGCGAGTTGGCCTCTACGCCTCCGTGGGACTTTTATATACATCAAAACGTAATTTACCCTAACCTAACCCAACGTAACATCTCGGCGGTAATATTCGGCAACATTCCTGGAGTGTTGGTCTCTACGTCTCCGTGGGATCTTCATATACATCAATAACGTAATATAACCAAACCTAAACCAACCTATCATCTCGGCGGTAATATTTGACAACATTCCTGGCGAGTCGGCCTCTACGTCTCCGTGGGAATTTTATATACATCAATAACGTAACATAACCTAACCTAACCCAACCTAATATCTCGGCACTAATATTTGACAACATTCCTGGCGAGTTGGCCTCTACCTCTCCGTGAGACCTTCATATACATCAAAACGTAATTTACCCTAACCTAACCCAACGTAACATCTCGGCGGTAATATTCGGCAACATTCCTGGAGTGTTGGTCCCTACGTCTCCGTGGGATCTTCATATACATCAATAACGTAGTATAACCTAACCTAACCCAACCTATCACCTCGGCGGTAATATTTGACAACATTCCTGGCGAGTTGGCCTCTACGTCTCCGTGGGACTTTTATATACATCAATAACGTAATTTAACCTAACCTAAACCTACGTAACATCTCGGCGGTAATATTTGACAACATTCCTGGCTTGATGGCCTCTACGTCTCCGTGCGACCTTCATATACATCAATAACGTAATATAACGTAACCTAACCCAACATATCATCTCGGCACTAATATTTGACAACATTCCAGGCGAGTTGGCCTCTACGTCTCCGTGGGAATTTTATATACATCAATAACGTAATATAACGTAACCTAACCCAACCTAACATCTCGGCACTAATATTTGACAACATTCCTGGCGAGTTGGCCTCTACGTCTCCGTGGGACTTTTATATACATCAAGAACGTAATATAATCTAACCTAACCCAACCTATCATCTCGGCGGTAATATTTGACAACATTCCTGGCTTGATGGCCTCTACGTCTCCGTGGGACCTTCATATACATCAATAACGTAATATAACCTAACCTAACCCAACCTAACGTCTCGGCACTAATATTTGACAAAATTCTTGGCGAGTTGGCCTCTACCTCTCCGTGAGACCTTCATATACATCAATAACGTAATATAATATAACCTAACCCAACGTAACATCTCGGCGGTAATATTCGGCAACATTCCTGGAGTGTTGGTCTCTACGTCTCCGTGGGATCTTCATATACATCAATAACGTAATATAACCAAACCTAAACCAACCTATCATCTCGGCGGTAATATTTGACAACATTCCTGGCGAGTCGGCCTCTACGTCTCCGTGCGACCTTCATATACATCAATAACGTAATATAACGTAACCTAACCCAACCTATCATCTCGGCACTAATATTTGACAACATTCCAGGCGAGTTGGCCTCTACGTCTCCGTGGGACCTTCATATACATCAATAACATAATATTACCTAACCTAACCCAACGTATCATCTCGGCGGTAATACTTGACAACATTCCTGGCGAGTTGGCCTCTACGTCTCCGTGGGACTTTTATATACATCAATAACGTAATATAACCTAACCTAACCCAACCTATCATCTCGGCGGTAATATTTGACATCATTCCTGGCGAGTGGGCCTCTACGCCTCCGTGGGACTTTTATATACATCAAAACGTAATTTACCCTAACCTAACCCAACGTAACATCTCGGCGGTAATATTCGGCAACATTCCTGGAGTGTTGGTCCCTACGTCTCCGTGGGATCTTCATATACATCAATAACGTAATATAACCTAACCTAAACCAACCTATCATCTCGGCGGTAATATTTGACAACATTCCTGGCGAGTCGGCCTCTACGTCTCCGTGCGACCTTCATATACATCAATGACGTAATTTAACCTAACCTAAACCTACGTAACATCTCGGCGGTAATATTTGACAACATTCCTGGCTTGATGGCCTCTACGTCTCCGTGCGACCTTCATATACATCAATAACGTAATATAACGTAACCTAACCCAACATATCAGCTCGGCACTAATATTTGACAACATTCCAGGCGAGTTGGCCTCTACGTCTCCGTGGGAATTTTATATACATCAATAACGTAATATAACGTAACCTAACCCAACCTAACATCTCGGCACTAATATTTGACAACATTCCTGGCGAGTTGGCCTCTACCTCTCCGTGAGGCCTTCATATACATCAATAACGTAATATAATCTAACCTAACACAACCTATCATCTCGGCGGTAATATTTGACAACATTCCTGGCGAGTTGGCCTCTACGTCTCCGTGGGACTTTTATATACATCAATAACGTAATATAACCTAACCTAACCCAACCTATCATCTCGGCGGTAATATTTGACATCATTCCTGGCGAGTGGGCCTCTACGCCTCCGTGGGACTTTTATATACATCAAAACGTAATTTACCCTAACCTAACCCAACGTAACATCTCGGCGGTAATATTCGGCAACATTCCTGGAGTGTTGGTCCCTACGTCTCCGTGGGATCTTCATATACATCAATAACGTAATATAACCTAACCTAAACCAACCTATCATCTCGGCGGTAATATTTGACAACATTCCAGGCGAGTTGGCCTCTACGTCTCCGTGGGAATTTTATATACATCAATAACGTAATATAACCTAACCTAACCCAACCTAACATCTCGGCACTAATATTTGACAACATTCCTGGCGAGTTGGCCTCTACCTCTCCGTGAGACCTTCATATACATCAATAACGTAATATAATCTAACTTAACCCAACCTATAATCTCGGCGGTAATATTTGACAACATTCCTGGTCAGTTGGCCTCTGCGTCTCCGTGGAACCTTCATATACATCAATAACGTAATATAACCTAACCTAACCCAACCTATCACCTCGGCGGTAATATTTGACAACATTCCTGGCGAGTTGGCCACTACGTCTCCGTGGGACTTTTATATACATCAATAACGTAATTTAACCTAACCTAAACCTACGTAACATCTCGGCGGTAATATTTGACAACATTCCTGGCTTGATGGCCTCTACGTCTCCGTGGGACCTTCATATACATCAATAACGTAATTTAACCTGACCTAACCCACACTAACATCTCGGCGGTAATATTTGACAACATTCCTGGCGAGTTGGCCTCTACCTCTCCGTGGGACCTTCATATACGTCAATAACGTAACATAACCTAACCTAACCCAACCTAAGATCTCGGCACTAATATTTGACTACATTCCAGGCGAGTTGGCCTCTACCTCTCCGTGAGACCTTCATATACATCAATAACGTAATATAATATAACCTAACCCAACCTATCATCTCGGCGGTAATATTTGACAACATTCCTGGTCAGTTGGCCTCTACGTCTCCGTGGAACCTTCATGTACATCAATAACGTAATATAACCTAACCTAACCCAACCTATCATCTCGGCGGTAATATTGGACAACATTCCTGGCGAGTTGGTCTCTACGTCTCCGTGGGACTTTTATATACATCAAGAACGTAATTTAACCTAACCTAAACCTACGTAACATCTCGGCGGTAATATTCGGCAACATTCCTGGAGTGTTGGTCTCTACGTCTCCGTGGGATCTTCATATACATCAATAACGTAATATAACCAAACCTAAACCAACCTATCATCTCGGCGGTAATATTTGACAACATTCCTGGCGAGTCGGCCTCTACGTCTCCGTGCGACCTTCATATACATCAATAACGTAATATAACGTAACCTAACCCAACCTATCATCTCGGCACTAATATTTGACAACATGCCAGGCGAGTTGGCCTCTACGTCTCCGTGGGACCTTCATATACATCAATAACATAATATTACCTAACCTAACCCAACCTATCATCTCGGCGGTAATATTTGACATCATTCCTGGCGAGTGGGCCTCTACGCCTCCGTGGGACTTTTATATACATCAAAACGTAATTTACCCTAACCTAACCCAACGTAACATCTCGGCGGTAATATTCGGCAACATTCCTGGAGTGTTGGTCCCTACGTCTCCGTGGGATCTTCATATACATCAATAACGTAATATAACCTAACCTAAACCAACCTATCATCTCGGCGGTAATATTTGACAACATTCCAGGCGAGTTGGCCTCTACGTCTCCGTGGGAATTTTATATACATCAATAACGTAATATAACCTAACCTAACCCAACCTAACATCTCGGCACTAATATTTGACAACATTCCTGGCGAGTTGGCCTCTACCTCTCCGTGAGACCTTCATATACATCAATAACGTAATATAATCTAACTTAACCCAACCTATAATCTCGGCGGTAATATTTGACAACATTCCTGGTCAGTTGGCCTCTGCGTCTCCGTGGAACCTTCATATACATCAATAACGTAATATAACCTAACCTAACCCAACCTATCACCTCGGCGGTAATATTTGACAACATTCCTGGCGAGTTGGCCACTACGTCTCCGTGGGACTTTTATATACATCAATAACGTAATTTAACCTAACCTAAACCTACGTAACATCTCGGCGGTAATATTTGACAACATTCCTGGCTTGATGGCCTCTACGTCTCCGTGCGACCTTCATATACATCAATAACATAATATTACTTAACCTAACCCAACCTATCATCTCGGCGGTAATACTTGACAACATTCCTGGCGCGTTGGCCTCTACGTCTCCGTGGGACCTTCATATACATCAATAACGTAATTTAACCTGACCTAACCCACACTAACATCTCGGCGGTAATATTTGACAACATTCCTGGCGAGTTGGCCTCTACCTCTCCGTGGGACCTTCATATACGTCAATAACGTAACATAACCTAACCTAACCCAACCTAAGATCTCGGCACTAATATTTGACTACATTCCAGGCGAGTTGGCCTCTACCTCTCCGTGAGACCTTCATATACATCAATAACGTAATATAATATAACCTAACCCAACCTATCATCTCGGCGGTAATATTTGACAACATTCCTGGTCAGTTGGCCTCTACGTCTCCGTGGAACCTTCATGTACATCAATAACGTAATATAACCTAACCTAACCCAACCTATCATCTCGGCGGTAATATTTGACAACATTCCTGGCGAGTTGGTCTCTACGTCTCCGTGGGACTTTTATATACATCAAGAACGTAATTTAACCTAACCTAAACCTACGTAACATCTCGGCGGTAATATTCGGCAACATTCCTGGAGTGTTGGTCTCTACGTCTCCGTGGGATCTTCATATACATCAATAACGTAATATAACCAAACCTAAACCAACCTATCATCTCGGCGGTAATATTTGACAACATTCCTGGCGAGTCGGCCTCTACGTCTCCGTGCGACCTTCATATACATCAATAACGTAATATAACGTAACCTAACCCAACCTATCATCTCGGCACTAATATTTGACAACATTCCAGGCGAGTTGGCCTCTACGTCTCCGTGGGACCTTCATATACATCAATAACATAATATTACCTAACCTAACCCAACGTATCATCTCGGCGGTAATACTTGACAACATTCCTGGCGAGTTGGCCTCTACGTCTCCGTGGGACTTTTATATACATCAATAACGTAATATAACCTAACCTAACCCAACCTATCATCTCGGCGGTAATATTTGACATCATTCCTGGCGAGTGGGCCTCTACGCCTCCGTGGGACTTTTATATACATCAAAACGTAATTTACCCTAACCTAACCCAACGTAACATCTCGGCGGTAATATTCGGCAACATTCCTGGAGTGTTGGTCCCTACGTCTCCGTGGGAATTTTATATACATCAATAACGTAATATAACGTAACCTAACCCAACCTAACATCTCGGCACTAATATTTGACAACATTCCTGGCGAGTTGGCCTCTACGTCTCCGTGGGACTTTTATATACATCAAGAACGTAATATAATCTAACCTAACCCAACCTATCATCTCGGCGGTAATATTTGACAACATTCCTGGCTTGATGGCCTCTACGTCTCCGTGGGACCTTCATATACATCAATAACGTAATATAACCTAACCTAACCCAACCTAACGTCTCGGCACTAATATTTGACAAAATTCTTGGCGAGTTGGCCTCTACCTCTCCGTGAGACCTTCATATACATCAATAACGTAATATAATATAACCTAACCCAACGTAACATCTCGGCGGTAATATTCGGCAACATTCCTGGAGTGTTGGTCTCTACGTCTCCGTGGGATCTTCATATACATCAATAACGTAATATAACCAAACCTAAACCAACCTATCATCTCGGCGGTAATATTTGACAACATTCCTGGCGAGTCGGCCTCTACGTCTCCGTGGGAATTTTATATACATCAATAACGTAACATAACCTAACCTAACCCAACCTAATATCTCGGCACTAATATTTGACAACATTCCTGGCGAGTTGGCCTCTACCTCTCCGTGAGACCTTCATATACATCAAAACGTAATTTACCCTAACCTAACCCAACGTAACATCTCGGCGGTAATATTCGGCAACATTCCTGGAGTGTTGGTCCCTACGTCTCCGTGGGATCTTCATATACATCAATAACGTAGTATAACCTAACCTAACCCAACCTATCACCTCGGCGGTAATATTTGACAACATTCCTGGCGAGTTGGCCTCTACGTCTCCGTGGGACTTTTATATACATCAATAACGTAATTTAACCTAACCTAAACCTACGTAACATCTCGGCGGTAATATTTGACAACATTCCTGGCTTGATGGCCTCTACGTCTCCGTGCGACCTTCATATACATCAATAACGTAATATAACGTAACCTAACCCAACATATCATCTCGGCACTAATATTTGACAACATTCCAGGCGAGTTGGCCTCTACGTCTCCGTGGGAATTTTATATACATCAATAACGTAATATAACGTAACCTAACCCAACCTAACATCTCGGCACTAATATTTGACAACATTCCTGGCGAGTTGGCCTCTACGTCTCCGTGGGACTTTTATATACATCAAGAACGTAATATAATCTAACCTAACCCAACCTATCATCTCGGCGGTAATATTTGACAACATTCCTGGCTTGATGGCCTCTACGTCTCCGTGGGACCTTCATATACATCAATAACGTAATATAACCTAACCTAACCCAACCTAACGTCTCGGCACTAATATTTGACAAAATTCTTGGCGAGTTGGCCTCTACCTCTCCGTGAGACCTTCATATACATCAATAACGTAATATAATATAACCTAACCCAACGTAACATCTCGGCGGTAATATTCGGCAACATTCCTGGAGTGTTGGTCTCTACGTCTCCGTGGGATCTTCATATACATCAATAACGTAATATAACCAAACCTAAACCAACCTATCATCTCGGCGGTAATATTTGACAACATTCCTGGCGAGTCGGCCTCTACGTCTCCGTGCGACCTTCATATACATCAATAACGTAATATAACGTAACCTAACCCAACCTATCATCTCGGCACTAATATTTGACAACATTCCAGGCGAGTTGGCCTCTACGTCTCCGTGGGACCTTCATATACATCAATAACATAATATTACCTAACCTAACCCAACGTATCATCTCGGCGGTAATACTTGACAACATTCCTGGCGAGTTGGCCTCTACGTCTCCGTGGGACTTTTATATACATCAATAACGTAATATAACCTAACCTAACCCAACCTATCATCTCGGCGGTAATATTTGACATCATTCCTGGCGAGTGGGCCTCTACGCCTCCGTGGGACTTTTATATACATCAAAACGTAATTTACCCTAACCTAACCCAACGTAACATCTCGGCGGTAATATTCGGCAACATTCCTGGAGTGTTGGTCCCTACGTCTCCGTGGGATCTTCATATACATCAATAACGTAATATAACCTAACCTAAACCAACCTATCATCTCGGCGGTAATATTTGACAACATTCCTGGCGAGTCGGCCTCTACGTCTCCGTGCGACCTTCATATACATCAATGACGTAATTTAACCTAACCTAAACCTACGTAACATCTCGGCGGTAATATTTGACAACATTCCTGGCTTGATGGCCTCTACGTCTCCGTGCGACCTTCATATACATCAATAACGTAATATAACGTAACCTAACCCAACATATCAGCTCGGCACTAATATTTGACAACATTCCAGGCGAGTTGGCCTCTACGTCTCCGTGGGAATTTTATATACATCAATAACGTAATATAACGTAACCTAACCCAACCTAACATCTCGGCACTAATATTTGACAACATTCCTGGCGAGTTGGCCTCTACCTCTCCGTGAGGCCTTCATATACATCAATAACGTAATATAATCTAACCTAACACAACCTATCATCTCGGCGGTAATATTTGACAACATTCCTGGCGAGTTGGCCTCTACGTCTCCGTGGGACTTTTATATACATCAATAACGTAATATAACCTAACCTAACCCAACCTATCATCTCGGCGGTAATATTTGACATCATTCCTGGCGAGTGGGCCTCTACGCCTCCGTGGGACTTTTATATACATCAAAACGTAATTTACCCTAACCTAACCCAACGTAACATCTCGGCGGTAATATTCGGCAACATTCCTGGAGTGTTGGTCCCTACGTCTCCGTGGGATCTTCATATACATCAATAACGTAATATAACCTAACCTAAACCAACCTATCATCTCGGCGGTAATATTTGACAACATTCCAGGCGAGTTGGCCTCTACGTCTCCGTGGGAATTTTATATACATCAATAACGTAATATAACCTAACCTAACCCAACCTAACATCTCGGCACTAATATTTGACAACATTCCTGGCGAGTTGGCCTCTACCTCTCCGTGAGACCTTCATATACATCAATAACGTAATATAATCTAACTTAACCCAACCTATAATCTCGGCGGTAATATTTGACAACATTCCTGGTCAGTTGGCCTCTGCGTCTCCGTGGAACCTTCATATACATCAATAACGTAATATAACCTAACCTAACCCAACCTATCACCTCGGCGGTAATATTTGACAACATTCCTGGCGAGTTGGCCACTACGTCTCCGTGGGACTTTTATATACATCTTTAACGTAATTTAACCTAACCTAAACCTACGTAACATCTCGGCGGTAATATTTGACAACATTCCTGGCTTGATGGCCTCTACGTCTCCGTGCGACCTTCATATACATCAATAACATAATATTACTTAACCTAACCCAACCTATCATCTCGGCGGTAATACTTGACAACATTCCTGGCGCGTTGGCCTCTACGTCTCCGTGGGACCTTCATATACATCAATAACGTAATTTAACCTGACCTAACCCACACTAACATCTCGGCGGTAATATTTGACAACATTCCTGGCGAGTTGGCCTCTACCTCTCCGTGGGACCTTCATATACGTCAATAACGTAACATAACCTAACCTAACCCAACCTAAGATCTCGGCACTAATATTTGACTACATTCCAGGCGAGTTGGCCTCTACCTCTCCGTGAGACCTTCATATACATCAATAACGTAATATAATATAACCTAACCCAACCTATCATCTCGGCGGTAATATTTGACAACATTCCTGGTCAGTTGGCCTCTACGTCTCCGTGGAACCTTCATGTACATCAATAACGTAATATAACCTAACCTAACCCAACCTATCATCTCGGCGGTAATATTGGACAACATTCCTGGCGAGTTGGTCTCTACGTCTCCGTGGGACTTTTATATACATCAAGAACGTAATTTAACCTAACCTAAACCTACGTAACATCTCGGCGGTAATATTCGGCAACATTCCTGGAGTGTTGGTCTCTACGTCTCCGTGGGATCTTCATATACATCAATAACGTAATATAACCAAACCTAAACCAACCTATCATCTCGGCGGTAATATTTGACAACATTCCTGGCGAGTCGGCCTCTACGTCTCCGTGCGACCTTCATATACATCAATAACGTAATATAACGTAACCTAACCCAACCTATCATCTCGGCACTAATATTTGACAACATTCCAGGCGAGTTGGCCTCTACGTCTCCGTGGGACCTTCATATACATCAATAACATAATATTACCTAACCTAACCCAACCTATCATCTCGGCGGTAATATTTGACATCATTCCTGGCGAGTGGGCCTCTACGCCTCCGTGGGACTTTTATATACATCAAAACGTAATTTACCCTAACCTAACCCAACGTAACATCTCGGCGGTAATATTCGGCAACATTCCTGGAGTGTTGGTCCCTACGTCTCCGTGGGATCTTCATATACATCAATAACGTAATATAACCTAACCTAAACCAACCTATCATCTCGGCGGTAATATTTGACAACATTCCAGGCGAGTTGGCCTCTACGTCTCCGTGGGAATTTTATATACATCAATAACGTAATATAACCTAACCTAACCCAACCTAACATCTCGGCACTAATATTTGACAACATTCCTGGCGAGTTGGCCTCTACCTCTCCGTGAGACCTTCATATACATCAATAACGTAATATAATCTAACTTAACCCAACGTATCATCTCGGCGGTAATACTTGACAACATTCCTGGCGAGTTGGCCTCTATGTCTCCGTGGGACTTTTATATACATCAATAACGTAATATAACCTAACCTAACCCAACCTATCATCTCGGCGGTAATATTTGACATCATTCCTGGCGAGTGGGCCTCTACGCCTCCGTGGGACTTTTATATACATCAAAACGTAATTTACCCTAACCTAACCCAACGTAACATCTCGGCGGTAATATTCGGCAACATTCCTGGAGTGTTGGTCCCTACGTCTCCGTGGGATCTTCATATACATCAATAACGTAATATAACCTAACCTAAACCAACCTATCATCTCGGCGGTAATATTTGACAACATTCCAGGCGAGTTGGCATCTACGTCTCCGTGGGAATTTTATATACATCAATAACGTAACATAACCTAACCTAACCCAACCTAATATCTCGGCACTAATATTTGACAACATTCCTGGCGAGTTGGCCTCTACCTCTCCGTGAGACCTTCATATACATCAAAACGTAATTTACCCTAACCTAACCCAACGTAACATCTCGGCGGTAATATTCGGCAACATTCCTGGAGTGTTGGTCCCTACGTCTCCGTGGGATCTTCATATACATCAATAACGTAGTATAACCTAACCTAACCCAACCTATCACCTCGGCGGTAATATTTGACAACATTCCTGGCGAGTTGGCCTCTACGTCTCCGTGGGACTTTTATATACATCAATAACGTAATTTAACCTAACCTAAACCTACGTAACATCTCGGCGGTAATATTTGACAACATTCCTGGCTTGATGGCCTCTACGTCTCCGTGCGACCTTCATATACATCAATAACGTAATATAACCTAACCTAAACCAACCTATCATCTCGGCGGTAATATTTGACAACATTCCAGGCGAGTTGGCCTCTACGTCTCCGTGGGAATTTTATGTACATCAATAACGTAATATAACCTAACCTAACCCAACCTATCATCTCGGCGGTAATATTTGACAATATTCCTGGCGAGTTGGCCTCTACGTCTCCGTGGGACTTTTATATACATCAATAACGTAATATAACCTAACCTAACCCAACCTATCATCTCGGCTGTAATATTTGACAACATTCCTGGCGAGTTGGCCTCTACGTCTCCGTGGGACTTTTATATACATCAAGAACGTAATTTAACCTAACCTAACCCAACGTAACATCTCGGCGGTAATATTCGGCAACATTCCTGGAGTGTTGCTCCCTACGTCTCCGTGGGATCTTCATATACATCAATAACGTAATATAACCTAACCTAAACCAACCTATCATCTCGGCGGTAATATTTGACAACATTCCAGGCGAGTTGGCCTCTACGTCTCCGTGGGAATTTTATGTACATCAATAACGTAATATAACCTAACCTAACCCAACCTATCATCTCGGCGGTAATATTTGACAACATTCCTGGCGAGTTGGCCTCTACGTCTCCGTGAGACCTTCATATACATCAATAACGTAATATAATATAACCTAACCCAACCTATCATCTCGGCGGTAATATTTGACAACATTCCTGGTCAGTTGGCCTCTACGTCTCCGTGGAACCTTCATGTACATCAATAACGTAATATAACCTAACCTAACCCAATCTATCATCTCGGCGGTAATATTTGACAACATTCCTGGCGAGTTGGTCTCTACGTCTCCGTGGGACTTTTATATACATCAAGAACGTAATTTAACCTAACCTAAACCTACGTAACATCTCGGCGGTAATATTTGACAACATTACTGGCTTGATGGCCTCTACGTCTCCGTGGGACCTTCATATACATCAATAACATAATATTACCTAACCTAACCCAACCTATCATCTCGGCGGTAATACTTGACAACATTCCTGGCGAGTTGGCCTCTACGTCTCCGTGGAACCTTCATATACATCAATAACGTAATATAACGTAACCTAACCCAACCTATCATCTCGGCACTAATATTTGACAACATTCCAGGCGAGTTGGCCTCTACGTCTCCGTGGGACCTTCATATACATCAATAACATAATATTACCTAACCTAACCCAACGTATCATCTCGGCGGTAATACTTGACAACATTCCTGGCGAGTTGGCCTCTACGTCTCCGTGGGACTTTTATATACATCAATAACGTAATATAACCTAACCTAACCCAACCTATCATCTCGGCGGTAATATTTGACATCATTCCTGGCGAGTGGGCCTCTACGCCTCCGTGGGACTTTTATATACATCAAAACGTAATTTACCCTAACCTAACCCAACGTAACATCTCGGCGGTAATATTCGGCAACATTCCTGGAGTGTTGGTCCCTACGTCTCCGTGGGATCTTCATATACATCAATAACGTAATATAACCTAACCTAAACCAACCTATCATCTCGGCGGTAATATTTGACAACATTCCAGGCGAGTTGGCATCTACGTCTCCGTGGGACTTTTATATACATCAATAACGTAATTTAACCTAACCTAAACCTACGTAACATCTCGGCGGTAATATTTGACAACATTCCTGGCTTGATGGCCTCTACGTCTCCGTGCGACCTTCATATACATCAATAACGTAATATAACGTAACCTAACCCAACATATCATCTCGGCACTAATATTTGACAACATTCCAGGCGAGTTGGCCTCTACGTCTCCGTGGGAATTTTATGTACATCAATAACGTAATATAACCTAACCTAACCCAACCTATCATCTCGGCGGTAATATTTGACAACATTCCTGGCGAGTTGGCCTCTACGTCTCCGTGAGACCTTCATATACATCAATAACGTAATATAATATAACCTAACCCAACCTATCATCTCGGCGGTAATGTTTGACAACATTCCTGGTCAGTTGGCCTCTACGTCTCCGTGGAACCTTCATGTACATCAATAACGTAATATAACCTAACCTAACCCAACGTATCATCTCGGCGGTAATATTTGACAACATTCCTGGCGAGTCGGCCTCTACGTCTCCGTGCGACCTTCATATACATCAATAACGTAATATAACGTAACCTAACCCAACCTATCATCTCGGCACTAATATTTGACAACATTCCAGGCGAGTTGGCCTCTACGTCTCCGTGGGACCTTCATATACATCAATAACATAATATTACCTAACCTAACCCAACGTATCATCTCGGCGGTAATATTTGACAACATTCCAGGCGAGTTGGCATCTACGTCTCCGTGGGAATTTTATATACATCAATAACGTAACATAACCTAACCTAACCCAACCTAATATCTCGGCACTAATATTTGACAACATTCCTGGCGAGTTGGCCTCTACCTCTCCGTGAGACCTTCATATACATCAAAACGTAATTTACCCTAACCTAACCCAACGTAACATCTCGGCGGTAATATTCGGCAACATTCCTGGAGTGTTGGTCCCTACGTCTCCGTGGGATCTTCATATACATCAATAACGTAATATAACCTAACCTAAACCAACCTATCATCTCGGCGGTAATATTTGACAACATTCCAGGCGAGTTGGCCTCTACGTCTCCGTGGGAATTTTATATACATCAATAACGTAATATAACCTAACCTAACCCAACCTAACATCTCGGCACTAATATTTGACAACATTCCTGGCGAGTTGGCCTCTACCTCTCCGTGAGACCTTCATATACATCAATAACGTAATATAATCTAACTTAACCCAACGTATCATCTCGGCGGTAATACTTGACAACATTCCTGGCGAGTTGGCCTCTACGTCTCCGTGGGACTTTTATATACATCAATAACGTAATATAACCTAACCTAACCCAACCTATCATCTCGGCGGTAATATTTGACATCATTCCTGGCGAGTGGGCCTCTACGCCTCCGTGGGACTTTTATATACATCAAAACGTAATTTACCCTAACCTAACCCAACGTAACATCTCGGCGGTAATATTCGGCAACATTCCTGGAGTGTTGGTCCCTACGTCTCCGTGGGATCTTCATATACATCAATAACGTAATATAACCTAACCTAAACCAACCTATCATCTCGGCGGTAATATTTGACAACATTCCAGGCGAGTTGGCATCTACGTCTCCGTGGGAATTTTATATACATCAATAACGTAACATAACCTAACCTAACCCAACCTAATATCTCGGCACTAATATTTGACAACATTCCTGGCGAGTTGGCCTCTACCTCTCCGTGAGACCTTCATATACATCAAAACGTAATTTACCCTAACCTAACCCAACGTAACATCTCGGCGGTAATATTCGGCAACATTCCTGGAGTGTTGGTCCCTACGTCTCCGTGGGATCTTCATATACATCAATAACGTAGTATAACCTAACCTAACCCAACCTATCACCTCGGCGGTAATATTTGACAACATTCCTGGCGAGTTGGCCTCTACGTCTCCGTGGGACTTTTATATACATCAATAACGTAATTTAACCTAACCTAAACCTACGTAACATCTCGGCGGTAATATTTGACAACATTCCTGGCTTGATGGCCTCTACGTCTCCGTGCGACCTTCATATACATCAATAACGTAATATAACCTAACCTAAACCAACCTATCATCTCGGCGGTAATATTTGACAACATTCCAGGCGAGTTGGCCTCTACGTCTCCGTGGGAATTTTATGTACATCAATAACGTAATATAACCTAACCTAACCCAACCTATCATCTCGGCGGTAATATTTGACAATATTCCTGGCGAGTTGGCCTCTACGTCTCCGTGGGACTTTTATATACATCAATAACGTAATATAACCTAACCTAACCCAACCTATCATCTCGGCTGTAATATTTGACAACATTCCTGGCGAGTTGGCCTCTACGTCTCCGTGGGACTTTTATATACATCAAGAACGTAATTTAACCTAACCTAACCCAACGTAACATCTCGGCGGTAATATTCGGCAACATTCCTGGAGTGTTGCTCCCTACGTCTCCGTGGGATCTTCATATACATCAATAACGTAATATAACCTAACCTAAACCAACCTATCATCTCGGCGGTAATATTTGACAACATTCCAGGCGAGTTGGCCTCTACGTCTCCGTGGGAATTTTATGTACATCAATAACGTAATATAACCTAACCTAACCCAACCTATCATCTCGGCGGTAATATTTGACAACATTCCTGGCGAGTTGGCCTCTACGTCTCCGTGAGACCTTCATATACATCAATAACGTAATATAATATAACCTAACCCAACCTATCATCTCGGCGGTAATATTTGACAACATTCCTGGTCAGTTGGCCTCTACGTCTCCGTGGAACCTTCATGTACATCAATAACGTAATATAACCTAACCTAACCCAATCTATCATCTCGGCGGTAATATTTGACAACATTCCTGGCGAGTTGGTCTCTACGTCTCCGTGGGACTTTTATATACATCAAGAACGTAATTTAACCTAACCTAAACCTACGTAACATCTCGGCGGTAATATTTGACAACATTACTGGCTTGATGGCCTCTACGTCTCCGTGGGACCTTCATATACATCAATAACATAATATTACCTAACCTAACCCAACCTATCATCTCGGCGGTAATACTTGACAACATTCCTGGCGAGTTGGCCTCTACGTCTCCGTGGAACCTTCATATACATCAATAACGTAATATAACGTAACCTAACCCAACCTATCATCTCGGCACTAATATTTGACAACATTCCAGGCGAGTTGGCCTCTACGTCTCCGTGGGACCTTCATATACATCAATAACATAATATTACCTAACCTAACCCAACGTATCATCTCGGCGGTAATACTTGACAACATTCCTGGCGAGTTGGCCTCTACGTCTCCGTGGGACTTTTATATACATCAATAACGTAATATAACCTAACCTAACCCAACCTATCATCTCGGCGGTAATATTTGACATCATTCCTGGCGAGTGGGCCTCTACGCCTCCGTGGGACTTTTATATACATCAAAACGTAATTTACCCTAACCTAACCCAACGTAACATCTCGGCGGTAATATTCGGCAACATTCCTGGAGTGTTGGTCCCTACGTCTCCGTGGGATCTTCATATACATCAATAACGTAATATAACCTAACCTAAACCAACCTATCATCTCGGCGGTAATATTTGACAACATTCCAGGCGAGTTGGCATCTACGTCTCCGTGGGACTTTTATATACATCAATAACGTAATTTAACCTAACCTAAACCTACGTAACATCTCGGCGGTAATATTTGACAACATTCCTGGCTTGATGGCCTCTACGTCTCCGTGCGACCTTCATATACATCAATAACGTAATATAACGTAACCTAACCCAACATATCATCTCGGCACTAATATTTGACAACATTCCAGGCGAGTTGGCCTCTACGTCTCCGTGGGAATTTTATGTACATCAATAACGTAATATAACCTAACCTAACCCAACCTATCATCTCGGCGGTAATATTTGACAACATTCCTGGCGAGTTGGCCTCTACGTCTCCGTGAGACCTTCATATACATCAATAACGTAATATAATATAACCTAACCCAACCTATCATCTCGGCGGTAATGTTTGACAACATTCCTGGTCAGTTGGCCTCTACGTCTCCGTGGAACCTTCATGTACATCAATAACGTAATATAACCTAACCTAACCCAACGTATCATCTCGGCGGTAATATTTGACAACATTCCTGGCGAGTCGGCCTCTACGTCTCCGTGCGACCTTCATATACATCAATAACGTAATATAACGTAACCTAACCCAACCTATCATCTCGGCACTAATATTTGACAACATTCCAGGCGAGTTGGCCTCTACGTCTCCGTGGGACCTTCATATACATCAATAACATAATATTACCTAACCTAACCCAACGTATCATCTCGGCGGTAATATTTGACAACATTCCAGGCGAGTTGGCATCTACGTCTCCGTGGGAATTTTATATACATCAATAACGTAACATAACCTAACCTAACCCAACCTAATATCTCGGCACTAATATTTGACAACATTCCTGGCGAGTTGGCCTCTACCTCTCCGTGAGACCTTCATATACATCAAAACGTAATTTACCCTAACCTAACCCAACGTAACATCTCGGCGGTAATATTCGGCAACATTCCTGGAGTGTTGGTCCCTACGTCTCCGTGGGATCTTCATATACATCAATAACGTAATATAACCTAACCTAAACCAACCTATCATCTCGGCGGTAATATTTGACAACATTCCAGGCGAGTTGGCATCTACGTCTCCGTGGGACTTTTATATACATCAATAACGTAATTTAACCTAACCTAAACCTACGTAACATCTCGGCGGTAATATTTGACAACATTCCTGGCTTGATGGCCTCTACGTCTCCGTGCGACCTTCATATACATCAATAACGTAATATAACGTAACCTAACCCAACATATCATCTCGGCACTAATATTTGACAACATTCCAGGCGAGTTGGCCTCTACGTCTCCGTGGGAATTTTATGTACATCAATAACGTAATATAACCTAACCTAACCCAACCTATCATCTCGGCGGTAATATTTGACAACATTCCTGGCGAGTTGGCCTCTACGTCTCCGTGAGACCTTCATATACATCAATAACGTAATATAATATAACCTAACCCAACCTATCATCTCGGCGGTAATGTTTGACAACATTCCTGGTCAGTTGGCCTCTACGTCTCCGTGGAACCTTCATGTACATCAATAACGTAATATAACCTAACCTAACCCAACGTATCATCTCGGCGGTAATATTTGACAACATTCCTGGCGAGTCGGCCTCTACGTCTCCGTGCGACCTTCATATACATCAATAACGTAATATAACGTAACCTAACCCAACCTATCATCTCGGCACTAATATTTGACAACATTCCAGGCGAGTTGGCCTCTACGTCTCCGTGGGACCTTCATATACATCAATAACATAATATTACCTAACCTAACCCAACGTATCATCTCGGCGGTAATATTTGACAACATTCCAGGCGAGTTGGCATCTACGTCTCCGTGGGAATTTTATATACATCAATAACGTAACATAACCTAACCTAACCCAACCTAATATCTCGGCACTAATATTTGACAACATTCCTGGCGAGTTGGCCTCTACCTCTCCGTGAGACCTTCATATACATCAAAACGTAATTTACCCTAACCTAACCCAACGTAACATCTCGGCGGTAATATTCGGCAACATTCCTGGAGTGTTGGTCCCTACGTCTCCGTGGGATCTTCATATACATCAATAACGTAGTATAACCTAACCTAACCCAACCTATCACCTCGGCGGTAATATTTGACAACATTCCTGGCGAGTTGGCCTCTACGTCTCCGTGGGACTTTTATATACATCAATAACGTAATTTAACCTAACCTAAACCTACGTAACATCTCGGCGGTAATATTTGACAACATTCCTGGCTTGATGGCGTCTACGTCTCCGTGCGACCTTCATATACATCAATAACGTAATATAACGTAACCTAACCCAACATATCATCTCGGCACTAATATTTGACAACATTCCAGGCGAGTTGGCCTCTACGTCTCCGTGGGAATTTTATATACATCAATAACGTAATATAACGTAACCTAACCCAACCTAAAATCTCGGCACTAATATTTGACAACATTCCTGGCGAGTTGGCCTCTACGTCTCCGTGGGACTTTTATATACATCAAGAACGTAATATAATCTAACCTAACCCAACCTATCATCTCGGCGGTAATATTTGACAACATTCCTGGCGAGTTGGCCTCTGCGTCTCCGTGGGACTTTTATATACATCAATAACGTAATTTAACCTAACCTAAACCTATGTAACATCTCGGCGGTAATATTTGACAACATTCCTGGCTTGATGGCCTCTACGTCTCCGTGCGACCTTCATATACATCAATAACGTAATATAACCTAACCTAACCCAACCTATCATCTCGGCGGTAATATTTGACAACATTCCTGGCGAGTTGGCCTCTACGTCTCCGTGGGACTTTTATATACATCAATAACGTAATTTAACCTAACCTAAACCTACGTAACATCTCGGCGGTAATATTTGACAACATTCCTGGCTTGATGGCCTCTACGTCTCCGTGGGACCTTCATATACATCAATAACGTAATATAACCTAACCTAACCCAACCTAACGTCTCGGCACTAATATTTGACAAAATTCTTGGCGAGTTGGCCTCTACCTCTCCGTGAGACCTTCATATACATCAATAACGTAATATAATATAACCTAACCCAACCTATCATCTCGGCGGTAATATTTGACAACATTCCTGGTCAGTTGGCCTCTACGTCTCCGTGGAACCTTCATGTACATCAATAACGTAATATAACCTAACCTAACCCAACCTATCATCTCGGCGGTAATATTTGACAACATTCCTGGCGAGTTGGTCTCTACGTCTCCGTGGGACTTTTATATACATCAAGAACGTAATTTAACCTAACCTAAACCTACGTAACATCTCGGCGGTAATATTTGACAACATTACTGGCTTGATGGCCTCTACGTCTCCGTAGGACCTTCATATACATCAATAACATAATATTACCTAACCTAACCCAACCTATCATCTCGGCGGTAATACTTGACAACATTCCTGGCGAGTTGGCCTCTACGTCTCCGTGGAACCTTCATATACATCAATAACGTAATATAACCTAACCTAACCCAACCTATCATCTCGGCGGTAATATTTGACATCATTCCTGGCGAGTTGGCCTCTACGCCTCCGTGGGACTTTTATATACATCAAAACGTAATTTACCCTAACCTAACCCAACGTATCATCTCGGCGGTAATATTCGGCAACATTCCTGGAGTGTTGGTCTCTACGTCTCCGTGGGATCTTCATATACATCAATAACGTAATATAACCAAACCTAAACCAACCTATCATCTCGGCGGTAATATTTGACAACATTCCTGGCGAGTCGGCCTCTACGTCTCCGTGGGACCTTCATATACGTCAATAACGTAATATAATCTAACCTAACCCAACCTATCATCTCAGCGGTAATATTTGACAACATTCCTGGCGATTTGGCCTCTACGTCACCGTGGGATCTTCATATACATCAATAACGTAATATAACCTAACGTAACACAACTTATCCTCTCGGCAGTAATATTTGACAACATTACTGGCTTGTTGGCCTCTATCTTTCCGTGGGACCTTTATATACATCAATAACGTAATATAACCTAACCTGAAGCAACCTATCATCTCGGCGGTAATATTTGACATCATTCCTGGCGAGTGGGCCTCTACGCCTCCGTGGGACTTTTATATACATCAAAACGTAATTTACCCTAACCTAACCCAACGTAACATCTCGGCGGTAATATTCGGCAACATTCCTGGATTGTTGGTCCCTACGTCTCCGTGGGATCTTCATATACATCAATAACGTAATATAACCTAACCTATACCAACCTATCATCTCGGCGGTAATATTTGACAACATTCCAGGCGAGTTGGCATCTACGTCTCCGTGGGACTTTTATATACATCAATAACGTAATATAACCTAACCTAACCCAACCTATCATCTCGGCGGTAATATTTGACATCATTCCTGGCGAGTGGGCCTCTACGCCTCCGTGGGACTTTTATATACATCAAAACGTAATTTACCCTAACCTAACCCAACGTAACATCTCGGCGGTAATATTCGGCAACATTCCTGGAGTGTTGGTCCCTACGTCTCCGTGGGATCTTCATATACATCAATAACGCAATATAACCTAACCTAAACCAACCTATCATCTCGGCGGTAATATTTGACAACATTCCAGGCGAGTTGGCATCTACGTCTCCGTGGGAATTTTATATACATCAATAACGTAATTTAACCTAACCTAAACCTACGTAACATCTCGGCGGTAATATTTGACAACATTCCTGGCTTGATGGCCTCTACGTCTCCGTGCGACCTTCATATACATCAATAACGTAATATAACGTAACCTAACCCAACATATCATCTCGGCACTAATATTTGACAACATTCCAGGCGAGTTGGCCTCTACGTCTCCGTGGGAATTTTATGTACATCAATAACGTAATATAACCTAACCTAACCCAACCTATCATCTCGGCGGTAATATTTGACAACATTCCTGGCGAGTTGGCCTCTACGTCTCCGTGAGACCTTCATATACATCAATAACTTAATATAATATAACCTAACCCAACCTATCATCTCGGCGGTAATGTTTGACAACATTCCTGGTCAGTTGGCATCTACGTCTCCGTGGAACCTTCATGTACATCAATAACGTAATATAACCTAACCTAACCCAACGTATCATCTCGGCGGTAATATTTGACAACATTCCTGGCGAGTCGGCCTCTACGTCTCCGTGCGACCTTCATATACATCAATAACGTAATATAACGTAACCTAACCCAACCTATCATCTCGGCACTAATATTTGACAACATTCCAGGCGAGTTGGCCTCTACGTCTCCGTGGGACCTTCATATACATCAATAACATAATATTACCTAACCTAACCCAACGTATCATCTCGGCGGTAATACTTGACAACATTCCTGGCGAGTTGGCCTCTACGTCTCCGTGGGACTTTTATATACATCAATAACGTAATATAACCTAACCTAACCCAACCTATCATCTCGGCGGTAATATTTGACATCATTCCTGGCGAGTGGGCCTCTACGCCTCCGTGGGACTTTTATATACATCAAAACGTAATTTACCCTAACCTAACCCAACGTAACATCTCGGCGGTAATATTCGGCAACATTCCTGGAGTGTTGGTCCCTACGTCTCCGTGGGATCTTCATATACATCAATAACGTAGTATAACCTAACCTAACCCAACCTATCACCTCGGCGGTAATATTTGACAACATTCCTGGCGAGTTGGCCTCTACGTCTCCGTGGGACTTTTATATACATCAATAACGTAATTTAACCTAACCTAAACCTACGTAACATCTCGGCGGTAATATTTGACAACATTCCTGGCTTGATGGCCTCTACGTCTCCGTGGGACCTTCATATACATCAATAACGTAATATAACCTAACCTAACCCAACCTAACGTCTCGGCACTAATATTTGACAAAATTCTTGGCGAGTTGGCCTCTACCTCTCCGTGAGACCTTCATATACATCAATAACGTAATATAATATAACCTAACCCAACCTATCATCTCGGCGGTAATATTTGACAACATTCCTGGTCAGTTGGCCTCTACGTCTCCGTGGAACCTTCATGTACATCAATAACGTAATATAACCTAACCTAACCCAACCTATCATCTCGGCGGTAATATTTGACAACATTCCTGGCGAGTTGGTCTCTACGTCTCCGTGGGACTTTTATATACATCAAGAACGTAATTTAACCTAACCTAAACCTACGTAACATCTCGGCGGTAATATTTGACAACATTACTGGCTTGATGGCCTCTACGTCTCCGTGGGACCTTCATATACATCAATAACATAATATTACCTAACCTAACCCAACCTATCATCTCGGCGGTAATACTTGACAACATTCCTGGCGAGTTGGCCTCTACGTCTCCGTGGAACCTTCATATACATCAATAACGTAATATAACCTAACCTAACCCAACCTATCATCTCGGCACTAATATTTGACAACATTCCTGGCGAGTTGGCCTCTACCTCTCCGTGAGACCTTCATATACATCAAAACGTAATTTACCCTAACCTAACCCAACGTAACATCTCGGCGGTAATATTCGGCAACATTCCTGGAGTGTTGGTCCCTACGTCTCCGTGGGATCTTCATATACATCAATAACGTAGTATAACCTAACCTAACCCAACCTATCACCTCGGCGGTAATATTTGACAACATTCCTGGCGAGTTGGCCTCTACGTCTCCGTGGGACTTTTATATACATCAATAACGTAATTTAACCTAACCTAAACCTACGTAACATCTCGGCGGTAATATTTGACAACATTCCTGGCTTGATGGCCTCTACGTCTCCGTGCGACCTTCATATACATCAATAACGTAATATAACGTAACCTAACCCAACATATCAGCTCGGCACTAATATTTGACAACATTCCAGGCGAGTTGGCCTCTTCGTCTCCGTGGGAATTTTATATACATCAATAACGTAATATAACGTAACCTAACCCAACGTAACATCTCGGCACTAATATTTGACAACATTCCTGGCGAGTTGGCCTCTACCTCTCCGTGAGGCCTTCATATACATCAATAACGTAATATAATCTAACCTAACCCAACCTATCATCTCGGCGGTAATATTTGACAACATTCCTGGCGAGTTGGACTCTACGTCTCCGTGGGACTTTTATATACATCAATAACGTAATTTAACCTAACCTAAACCTATGTAACATCTCGGCGGTAATATTTGACAACATTCCTGGCTTGATGGCCTCTACGTCTCCGTGCGACCTTCATATACATCAATAACGTAATATAACCTAACCTAACCCAACCTATCATCTCGGCGGTAATATTTGACATCATTCCTGGCGAGTTGGCCTCTACGCCTCCGTGGGACTTTTATATACATCAAAACGTAATTTACCCTAACCTAACCCAACGTAACATCTCGGCGGTAATATTCGGCAACATTCCTGGAGTGTTGGTCCCTACGTCTCCGTGGGATCTTCATATACATCAATAACGTAATATAACCTAACCTAAACCAACCTATCATCTCGGCGGTAATATTTGACAACATTCCAGGCGAGTTGGCCTCTACGTCTCCGTGGGAATTTTATAGACATCAATAACGTAATATAACCTAACCTAACCCAACCTAACATCTCGGCACTAATATTTTACAACGTTCCTGGCTTGATGGCCTCTACGTCTCCGTGGGACCTTCATATACATCAATAACATAATATTACCTAACCTAACCCAACCTATCATCTCGGCGGTAATACTTGACAACATTCCTAGCGAGTTGGCCTCTACGTCTCCGTGGGACTTTTATATACATCAATAACGTAATATAACCTAACCTAACCCAACCTATCATCTCGGCTGTAATATTTGACAACATTCCTGGCGAGTTGGCCTCTACGTCTCCGTGGGACTTTTATATACATCAAGAACGTAATTTAACCTAACCTAACCCAACGTAACATCTCGGCGGTAATATTCGGCAACATTCCTGGAGTGTTGGTCCCTACGTTTCCGTGGGATCTTCATATACATCAATAACGTAATATAACCTAACCTAAACCAACCTATCATCTCGGCGGTAATATTTGACAACATTCCAGGCGAGTTGGCCTCTACGTCTCCGTGGGAATTTTATGTACATCAATAACGTAATATAACCTAACCTAACCCAACCTATCATCTCGGCGGTAATATTTGACAACATTCCTGGCGAGTTGGCCTCTACGTCTCCGTGAGACCTTCATATACATCAATAACGTAATATAATATAACCTAACCCAACCTATCATCTCGGCGGTAATATTTGACAACATTCCTGGTCAGTTGGCCTCTACGTCTCCGTGGAACCTTCATGTACATCAATAACGTAACATAACCTAACCTAACCCAACCTATCATCTCGGCGGTAATATTTGACAACATTCCTGGCGAGTTGGTCTCTACGTCTCCGTGGGACTTTTATATACATCAAGAACGTAATTTAACCTAACCTAAACCTACGTAACATCTCGGCGGTAATATTTGACAACATTACTGGCTTGATGCCATCTACGTCTCCGTGGGACCTTCATATACATCAATAACATAATATTACCTAACCTAACCCAACCTATCATCTCGGCGGTCATACTTGACAACATTCCTGGCGAGTTGGCCTCTACGTCTCCGTGGAACCTTCATATACATCAATAACGTAATATAACCTAACCTAACCCAACCTATCATCTCGGCGGTAATATTTGACATCATTCCTGGCGAGTTGGCCTCTACGCCTCCGTGGGACTTTTATATACATCAAAACGTAATTTACCCTAACCTAACCCAACGTATCATCTCGGCGGTAATATTCGGCAACATTCCTGGAGTGTTGGTCTCTACGTCTCCGTGGGATCTTCATATACATCAATAACGTAATATAACCAAACCTAAACCAACCTATCATCTCGGCGGTAATATTTGACAACATTCCTGGCGAGTCGGCCTCTACGTCTCCGTGCGACCTTCATATACATCAATAACGTAATATAACGTAACCTAACCCAACCTATCATCTCGGCACTAATATTTGACAACATTCCAGGCGAGTTGGCCTCTACGTCTCCGTGGGACCTTCATATACATCAATAACATAATATTACCTAACCTAACCCAACGTATCATCTCGGCGGTAATACTTGACAACATTCCTGGCGAGTTGGCCTCTACGTCTCCGTGGGACTTTTATATACATCAATAACGTAATATAACCTAACCTAACCCAACCTATCATCTCGGCGGTAATATTTGACATCATTCCTGGCGAGTGGGCCTCTACGCCTCCGTGGGACTTTTATATACATCAAAACGTAATTTACCCTAACCTAACCCAACGTAACATCTCGGCGGTAATATTCGGCAACATTCCTGGAGTGTTGGTCCCTACGTCTCCGTGGGATCTTCATATACATCAATAACGTAATATAACCTAACCTAAACCAACCTTTCATCTCGGCGGTAATATTTGACAACATTCCAGGCGAGTTGGCATCTACGTCTCCGTGGGAATTTTATATACATCAATAACGTAACATAACCTAACCTAACCCAACCTAATATCTCGGCACTAATATTTGACAACATTCCTGGCGAGTTGGCCTCTACCTCTCCGTGAGACCTTCATATACATCAAAACGTAATTTACCCTAACCTAACCCAACGTAACATCTCGGCGGTAATATTCGGCAACATTCCTGGAGTGTTGGTCCCTACGTCTCCGTGGGATCTTCATATACATCAATAACGTAGTATAACCTAACCTAACCCAACCTATCACCTCGGCGGTAATATTTGACAACATTCCTGGCGAGTTGGCCTCTACGTCTCCGTGGGACTTTTACATACATCAATAACGTAATTTAACCTAACCTAAACCTACGTAACATCTCGGCGGTAATATTTGACAACATTCCTGGCTTGATGGCCTCTACGTCTCCGTGCGACCTTCATATACATCAATAACGTAATATAACGTAACCTAACCCAACCTATCATCTCGGCGGTAATATTTGACAACATTCCAGGCGAGTTGGCCTCTACGTCTCCGTGGGAATTTTATATACATCAATAACGTAATATAACCTAACCTAACCCAACCTAACATCTCGGCACTAATATTTGACAACATTCCTGGCTTGATGGCCTCTACGTCTCCGTGGGACCTTCATGTACATCAATAACATAATATTACCTAACCTAACCCAACCTATCATCTCGGCGGTAATACTTGACAACATTCCTAGCGAGTTGGCCTCTACGTCTCCGTGGGACTTTTATATACATCAATAACGTAATATAACCTAACCTAACCCAACCTATCATCTCGGCTGTAATATTTGACAACATTCCTGGCGAGTTGGCCTCTACGTCTCCGTGGGACTTTTATATACATCAAGAACGTAATTTAACCTAACCTAAACCTACGTAACATCTCGGCGGTAATATTTGACAACATTCCTGGCTTGATGGTCTCTACGTCTCCGTGGGACTTTTATATACATCAAGAACGTAATTTAACCTAACCTAAACCTACGTAACATCTCGGCGGTAATATTTGACAACATTACTGGCTTGATGGCCTCTACGTCTCCGTGGGACCTTCATATACATCAATAACATAATATTACCTAACCTAACCCAACCTATCATCTCGGCGGTAATACTTGACAACATTCCTGGCGAGTTGGCCTCTACGTCTCCGTGGAACCTTCATATACATCAATAACGTAATATAACCTAACCTAACCCAACCTATCATCTCGGCGGTAATATTTGACATCATTCCTGGCGAGTTGGCCTCTACGCCTCCGTGGGACTTTTATATACATCAAAACGTAATTTACCCTAACCTAACCCAATGTATCATCTCGGCGGTAATATTCGGCAACATTCCTGGAGTGTTGGTCTCTACGTCTCCGTGGGATCTTCATATACATCAATAACGTAATATAACCAAACCTAAACCAACCTATCATCTCGGCGGTAATATTTGACAACATTCCTGGCGAGTCGGCCTCTACGTCTCCGTGCGACCTTCATATACATCAATAACGTAATATAACGTAACCTAACCCAACCTATCATCTCGGCACTAATATTTGACAACATTCCAGGCGAGTTGGCCTCTACGTCTCCGTGGGACCTTCATATACATCAATAACATAATATTACCTAACCTAACCCAACGTATCATCTCGGCGGTAATACTTGACAACATTCCTGGCGAGTTGGCCTCTACGTCTCCGTGGGACTTTTATATACATCAATAACGTAATATAACCTAACCTAACCCAACCTATCATCTCGGCGGTAATATTTGACATCATTCCTGGCGAGTGGGCCTCTACGCCTCCGTGGGACTTTTATATACATCAAAACGTAATTTACCCTAACCTAACCCAACGTAACATCTCGGCGGTAATATTCGGCAACATTCCTGGAGTGTTGGTCCCTACGTCTCCGTGGGATCTTCATATACATCAATAACGTAATATAACCTAACCTAAACCAACCTTTCATCTCGGCGGTAATATTTGACAACATTCCAGGCGAGTTGGCATCTACGTCTCCGTGGGAATTTTATATACATCAATAACGTAACATAACCTAACCTAACCCAACCTAATATCTCGGCACTAATATTTGACAACATTCCTGGCGAGTTGGCCTCTACCTCTCCGTGAGACCTTCATATACATCAAAACGTAATTTACCCTAACCTAACCCAACGTAACATCTCGGCGGTAATATTCGGCAACATTCCTGGAGTGTTGGTCCCTACGTCTCCGTGGGATCTTCATATACATCAATAACGTAGTATAACCTAACCTAACCCAACCTATCACCTCGGCGGTAATATTTGACAACATTCCTGGCGAGTTGGCCTCTACGTCTCCGTGGGACTTTTACATACATCAATAACGTAATTTAACCTAACCTAAACCTACGTAACATCTCGGCGGTAATATTTGACAACATTCCTGGCTTGATGGCCTCTACGTCTCCGTGCGACCTTCATATACATCAATAACGTAATATAACGTAACCTAACCCAACCTATCATCTCGGCGGTAATATTTGACAACATTCCAGGCGAGTTGGCCTCTACGTCTCCGTGGGAATTTTATATACATCAATAACGTAATATAACCTAACCTAACCCAACCTAACATCTCGGCACTAATATTTGACAACATTCCTGGCTTGATGGCCTCTACGTCTCCGTGGGACCTTCATATACATCAATAACATAATATTACCTAACCTAACCCAACCTATCATCTCGGCGGTAATACTTGACAACATTCCTAGCGAGTTGGCCTCTACGTCTCCGTGGGACTTTTATATACATCAATAACGTAATATAACCTAACCTAACCCAACCTATCATCTCGGCTGTAATATTTGACAACATTCCTGGCGAGTTGGCCTCTACGTCTCCGTGGGACTTTTATATACATCAAGAACGTAATTTAACCTAACCTAAACCTACGTAACATCTCGGCGGTAATATTTGACAACATTCCTGGCTTGATGGTCTCTACGTCTCCGTGGGACTTTTATATACATCAAGAACGTAATTTAACCTAACCTAAACCTACGTAACATCTCGGCGGTAATATTTGACAACATTACTGGCTTGATGGCCTCTACGTCTCCGTGGGACCTTCATATACATCAATAACATAATATTACCTAACCTAACCCAACCTATCATCTCGGCGGTAATACTTGACAACATTCCTGGCGAGTTGGCCTCTACGTCTCCGTGGAACCTTCATATACATCAATAACGTAATATAACCTAACCTAACCCAACCTATCATCTCGGCGGTAATATTTGACATCATTCCTGGCGAGTTGGCCTCTACGCCTCCGTGGGACTTTTATATACATCAAAACGTAATTTACCCTAACCTAACCCAACGTATCATCTCGGCGGTAATATTCGGCAACATTCCTGGAGTGTTGGTCTCTACGTCTCCGTGGGATCTTCATATACATCAATAACGTAATATAACCAAACCTAAACCAACCTATCATCTCGGCGGTAATATTTGACAACATTCCTGGCGAGTCGGCCTCTACGTCTCCGTGCGACCTTCATATACATCAATAACGTAATATAACGTAACCTAACCCAACCTATCATCTCGGCACTAATATTTGACAACATTCCAGGCGAGTTGGCCTCTACGTCTCCGTGGGACCTTCATATACATCAATAACATAATATTACCTAACCTAACCCAACGTATCATCTCGGCGGTAATACTTGACAACATTCCTGGCGAGTTGGCCTCTACGTCTCCGTGGGACTTTTATATACATCAATAACGTAATATAACCTAACCTAACCCAACCTATCATCTCGGCGGTAATATTTGACATCATTCCTGGCGAGTGGGCCTCTACGCCTCCGTGGGACTTTTATATACATCAAAACGTAATTTACCCTAACCTAACCCAACGTAACATCTCGGCGGTAATATTCGGCAACATTCCTGGAGTATTGGTCCCTACGTCTCCGTGGGATCTTCATATACATCAATAACGTAATATAACCTAACCTAAACCAACCTATCATCTCGGCGGTAATATTTGACAACATTCCAGGCGAGTTGGCATCTACGTCTCCGTGGGAATTTTATATACATCAATAACGTAACATAACCTAACCTAACCCAACCTAATATCTCGGCACTAATATTTGACAACATTCCTGGCGAGTTGGCCTCTACCTCTCCGTGAGACCTTCATATACATCAAAACGTAATTTACCCTAACCTAACCCAACGTAACATCTCGGCGGTAATATTCGGCAACATTCCTGGAGTGTTGGTCCCTTCGTCTCCGTGGGATCTTCATATACATCAATAACGTAGTATAACCTAACCTAACCCAACCTATCACCTCGGCGGTAATATTTGACAACATTCCTGGCGAGTTGGCCTCTACGTCTCCGTGGGACTTTTATATACATCAATAACGTAATTTAACCTCTTCTAAACCTACGTAACATCTCGGCGGTAATATTTGACAACATTCCTGGCTTGATGGCCTCTACGTCTCCGTGCGACCTTCATATACATCAATAACGTAATATAACGTAACCTAACCCAACATATCATCTCGGCACTAATATTTGACAACATTCCAGGCGAGTTGGCCTCTACGTCTCCGTGGGAATTTTATATACATCAATAACGTAATATAACGTAACCTAACCCAACCTAACATCTCGGCACTAATATTTGACAACATTCCTGGCGAGTTGGCCTCTACCTCTCCGTGAGGCCTTCATATACATCAATAACGTAATATAATCTAACCTAACCCAACCTATCATCTCGGCGGTAATATTTGACAACATTCCTGGCGAGTTGGCCTCTACGTCTCCGTGGGACTTTTATATACATCAATAACGTAATTTAACCTAACCTAAACCTATGTAACATCTCGGCGGTAATATTTGACAACATTCCTGGCTTGATGGCCTCTACGTCTCCGTGCGACCTTCATATACATCAATAACGTAATATAACCTAACCTAACCTAACCTATCATCTCGGCGGTAATATTTGACAACATTCCTGGCGTGTTGGCCTCTACGTCTCCGTGGGACTTTTATATACATCAATAACGTAATTTAACCTAGCCTAAACCTACGTAACATCTCGGCGGTAATATTTGACATCATTCCTGGCGAGTTGGCCTCTACGCCTCCGTGGGACTTTTATATACATCAATAACGTAATATAACCAAACCTAAACCAACCTATCATCTCGGCGGTAATATTTGACAACATTCCTGGCGAGTCGGCCTCTACGTCTCCGTGCGACCTTCACATACATCAATAACGTAATATAACGTAACCTAACCCAACCTATCATCTCGGCACTAATATTTGACAACATTCCAGGCGAGTTGGCCTCTACGTCTCCGTGGGACCTTCATATACATCAATAACATAATATTACCTAACCTAACCCAACGTATCATCTCGGCGGTAATACTTGACAACATTCCTGGCGAGTTGGCCTCTACGTCTCCGTGGGACTTTTATATACATCAATAACGTAATATAACCTAACCTAACCCAACCTATCATCTCGGCGGTAATATTTGACATCATTCCTGGCGAGTGGGCCTCTACGCCTCCGTGGGACTTTTATATACATCAAAACGTAATTTACCCTAACCTAACCCAACGTAACATCTCGGCGGTAATATTCGGCAACATTCCTGGAGTGTTGGTCCCTACGTCTCCGTGGGATCTTCATATACATCAATAACGTAATATAACCTAACCTAAACCAACCTTTCATCTCGGCGGTAATATTTGACAACATTCCAGGCGAGTTGGCATCTACGTCTCCGTGGGAATTTTATATACATCAATAACGTAACATAACCTAACCTAACCCAACCTAATATCTCGGCACTAATATTTGACAACATTCCTGGCGAGTTGGCCTCTACCTCTCCGTGAGACCTTCATATACATCAAAACGTAATTTACCCTAACCTAACCCAACGTAACATCTCGGCGGTAATATTCGGCAACATTCCTGGAGTGTTGGTCCCTACGTCTCCGTGGGATCTTCATATACATCAATAACGTAGTATAACCTAACCTAACCCAACCTATCACCTCGGCGGTAATATTTGACAACATTCCAGGCGAGTTGGCATCTACGTCTCCGTGGGAATTTTATATACATCAATAACGTAACATAACCTAACCTAACCCAACCTAATATCTCGGCACTAATATTTGACAACATTCCTGGCGAGTTGGCCTCTACCTCTCCGTGAGACCTTCATATACATCAAAACGTAATTTACCCTAACCTAACCCAACGTAACATCTCGGCGGTAATATTCGGCAACAT
Organism: Xylocopa violacea; assembly: GCA_963969225.1. NCBI lineage: Eukaryota > Metazoa > Arthropoda > Insecta > Hymenoptera > Apidae > Xylocopa > Xylocopa violacea. The sequence goes on along the minus strand of CAXAJV010000644.1, from coordinate 488,161 downwards.
TCCTGGAGTGTTGGTCCCTTCGTCTCCGTGGGATCTTCATATACATCAATAACGTAGTATAACCTAACCTAACCCAACCTATCACCTCGGCGGTAATATTTGACAACATTCCTGGCGAGTTGGCCTCTACGTCTCCGTGGGACTTTTATATACATCAATAACGTAATTTAACCTCTTCTAAACCTACGTAACATCTCGGCGGTAATATTTGACAACATTCCTGGCTTGATGGCCTCTACGTCTCCGTGCGACCTTCATATACATCAATAACGTAATATAACGTAACCTAACCCAACATATCATCTCGGCACTAATATTTGACAACATTGCAGGCGAGTTGGCCTCTACGTCTCCGTGGGAATTTTATATACATCAATAACGTAATATAACGTAACCTAACCCAACCTAACATCTCGGCACTAATATTTGACAACATTCCTGGCGAGTTGGCCTCTACCTCTCCGTGAGGCCTTCATATACATCAATAACGTAATATAATCTAACCTAACCCAACCTATCATCTCGGCGGTAATATTTGACAACATTCCTGGCGAGTTGGCCTCTACGTCTCCGTGGGACTTTTATATAGATCAATAACGTAATTTAACCTAACCTAAACCTATGTAACATCTCGGCGGTAATATTTGACAACATTCCTGGCTTGATGGCCTCTACGTCTCCGTGCGACCTTCATATACATCAATAACGTAATATAACCTAACCTAACCTAACCTATCATCTCGGCGGTAATATTTGACAACATTCCTGGCGAGTTGGCCTCTACGTCTCCGTGGGACTTTTATATACATCAATAACGTAATTTAACCTAACCTAAACCTACGTAACATCTCGGCGGTAATATTTGACATCATTCCTGGCGAGTTGGCCTCTACGCCTCCGTGGGACTTTTATATACATCAAAACGTAATTTACCCTAACCTAACCCAACGTATCATCTCGGCGGTAATATTCGGCAACATTCCTGGAGTGTTGGTCTCTACGTCTCCGTGGGATCTTCATATACATCAATAACGTAATATAACCAAACCTAAACCAACCTATCATCTCGGCGGTAATATTTGACGACATTCCTGGCGAGTCGGCCTCTACGTCTCCGTGCGACCTTCATATACATCAATAACGTAATATAACGTAACCTAACCCAACCTATCATCTCGGCGGTAATATTTGACAACATTCCTGGCGAGTTGGTCTCTACGTCTCCGTGGGACTTTTATATACATCAAGAACGTAATTTAACCTAACCTAAACCTACGTAACATCTCGGCGGTAATATTTGACAACATTACTGGCTTGATGGCATCTACGTCTCCGTGGGACCTTCATATACATCAATAACATAATATTACCTAACCTAACCCAACCTATCATCTCGGCGGTAATACTTGACAACATTCCTGGCGAGTTGGCCTCTACGTCTCCGTGGAACCTTCATATACATCAATAACGTAATATAACCTAACCTAACCCAACCTATCATCTCGGCGGTAATATTTGACATCATTCCTGGCGAGTTGGCCTCTACGCCTCCGTGGGACTTTTATATACATCAATAACGTAATATAACCTAACCTAACCCAACCTATCATCTCGGCGGTAATATTTGACATCATTCCTGGCGAGTTGGCCTCTACGCCTCCGTGGGACTTTTATATACATCAAAACGTAATTTACCCTAACCTAACCCAACGTATCATCTCGGCGGTAATATTCGGCAACATTCCTGGAGTGTTGGTCTCTACGTCTCCGTGGGATCTTCATATACATCAATAACGTAATATAACCAAACCTAAACCAACCTATCATCTCGGCGGTAATATTTGACAACATTCCTGGCGAGTCGGCCTCTACGTCTCCGTGCGACCTTCATATACATCAATAACGTAATATAACGTAACCTAACCCAACCTATCATCTCGGCACTAATATTTGACAACATTCCAGGCGAGTTGGCCTCTACGTCTCCGTGGGACCTTCATATACATCAATAACATAATATTACCTAACCTAACCCAACGTATCATCTCGGCGGTAATACTTGACAACATTCCTGGCGAGTTGGCCTCTACGTCTCCGTGGGACTTTTATATACATCAATAACGTAATATAACCTAACCTAACCCAACCTATCATCTCGGCGGTAATATTTGACATCATTCCTGGCGAGTGGGCCTCTACGCCTCCGTGGGACTTTTATATACATCAAAACGTAATTTACCCTAACCTAACCCAACGTAACATCTCGGCGGTAATATTCGGCAACATTCCTGGAGTGTTGGTCCCTACGTCTCCGTGGGATCTTCATATACATCAATAACGTAATATAACCTAACCTAAACCAACCTTTCATCTCGGCGGTAATATTTGACAACATTCCAGGCGAGTTGGCATCTACGTCTCCGTGGGAATTTTATATACATCAATAACGTAACATAACCTAACCTAACCCAACCTAATATCTCGGCACTAATATTTGACAACATTCCTGGCGAGTTGGCCTCTACCTCTCCGTGAGACCTTCATATACATCAAAACGTAATTTACCCTAACCTAACCCAACGTAACATCTCGGCGGTAATATTCGGCAACATTCCTGGAGTGTTGGTCCCTACGTCTCCGTGGGATCTTCATATACATCAATAACGTAGTATAACCTAACCTAACCCAACCTATCACCTCGGCGGTAATATTTGACAACATTCCTGGCGAGTTGGCCTCTACGTCTCCGTGGGACTTTTACATACATCAATAACGTAATTTAACCTAACCTAAACCTACGTAACATCTCGGCGGTAATATTTGACAACATTCCTGGCTTGATGGCCTCTACGTCTCCGTGCGACCTTCATATACATCAATAACGTAATATAACGTAACCTAACCCAACCTATCATCTCGGCGGTAATATTTGACAACATTCCAGGCGAGTTGGCCTCTACGTCTCCGTGGGAATTTTATATACATCAATAACGTAATATAACCTAACCTAACCCAACCTAACATCTCGGCACTAATATTTGACAACATTCCTGGCTTGATGGCCTCTACGTCTCCGTGGGACCTTCATATACATCAATAACATAATATTACCTAACCTAACCCAACCTATCATCTCGGCGGTAATACTTGACAACATTCCTAGCGAGTTGGCCTCTACGTCTCCGTGGGACTTTTATATACATCAATAACGTAATATAACCTAACCTAACCCAACCTATCATCTCGGCTGTAATATTTGACAACATTCCTGGCGAGTTGGCCTCTACGTCTCCGTGGGACTTTTATATACATCAAGAACGTAATTTAACCTAACCTAAACCTACGTAACATCTCGGCGGTAATATTTGACAACATTCCTGGCTTGATGGTCTCTACGTCTCCGTGGGACTTTTATATACATCAAGAACGTAATTTAACCTAACCTAAACCTACGTAACATCTCGGCGGTAATATTTGACAACATTACTGGCTTGATGGCCTCTACGTCTCCGTGGGACCTTCATATACATCAATAACATAATATTACCTAACCTAACCCAACCTATCATCTCGGCGGTAATACTTGACAACATTCCTGGCGAGTTGGCCTCTACGTCTCCGTGGAACCTTCATATACATCAATAACGTAATATAACCTAACCTAACCCAACCTATCATCTCGGCGGTAATATTTGACATCATTCCTGGCGAGTTGGCCTCTACGCCTCCGTGGGACTTTTATATACATCAAAACGTAATTTACCCTAACCTAACCCAACGTATCATCTCGGCGGTAATATTCGGCAACATTCCTGGAGTGTTGGTCTCTACGTCTCCGTGGGATCTTCATATACATCAATAACGTAATATAACCAAACCTAAACCAACCTATCATCTCGGCGGTAATATTTGACAACATTCCTGGCGAGTCGGCCTCTACGTCTCCGTGCGACCTTCATATACATCAATAACGTAATATAACGTAACCTAACCCAACCTATCATCTCGGCACTAATATTTGACAACATTCCAGGCGAGTTGGCCTCTACGTCTCCGTGGGACCTTCATATACATCAATAACATAATATTACCTAACCTAACCCAACGTATCATCTCGGCGGTAATACTTGACAACATTCCTGGCGAGTTGGCCTCTACGTCTCCGTGGGACTTTTATATACATCAATAACGTAATATAACCTAACCTAACCCAACCTATCATCTCGGCGGTAATATTTGACATCATTCCTGGCGAGTGGGCCTCTACGCCTCCGTGGGACTTTTATATACATCAAAACGTAATTTACCCTAACCTAACCCAACGTAACATCTCGGCGGTAATATTCGGCAACATTCCTGGAGTATTGGTCCCTACGTCTCCGTGGGATCTTCATATACATCAATAACGTAATATAACCTAACCTAAACCAACCTATCATCTCGGCGGTAATATTTGACAACATTCCAGGCGAGTTGGCATCTACGTCTCCGTGGGAATTTTATATACATCAATAACGTAACATAACCTAACCTAACCCAACCTAATATCTCGGCACTAATATTTGACAACATTCCTGGCGAGTTGGCCTCTACCTCTCCGTGAGACCTTCATATACATCAAAACGTAATTTACCCTAACCTAACCCAACGTAACATCTCGGCGGTAATATTCGGCAACATTCCTGGAGTGTTGGTCCCTTCGTCTCCGTGGGATCTTCATATACATCAATAACGTAGTATAACCTAACCTAACCCAACCTATCACCTCGGCGGTAATATTTGACAACATTCCTGGCGAGTTGGCCTCTACGTCTCCGTGGGACTTTTATATACATCAATAACGTAATTTAACCTCTTCTAAACCTACGTAACATCTCGGCGGTAATATTTGACAACATTACTGGCTTGATGGCCTCTACGTCTCCGTGGGACCTTCATATACATCAATAACATAATATTACCTAACCTAACCCAACCTATCATCTCGGCGGTAATACTTGACAACATTCCTGGCGAGTTGGCCTCTACGTCTCCGTGGAACCTTCATATAAATCAATAACGTAATATAACCTAACCTAACCCAACCTATCATCTCGGCGGTAATATTTGACATCATTCCTGGCGAGTTGGCCTCTACGCCTCCGTGGGACTTTTATATACATCAAAACGTAATTTACCCTAACCTAACCCAACGTATTATCTCGGCGGTAATATTCGGCAACATTCCTGGCGTGTTGGTCTCTACGTCTCCGTGGGATCTTCATATACATCAATAACGTAATATAACCAAACCTAAACCAACCTATCATCTCGGCGGTAATATTTGACAACATTCCTGGCGAGTCGGCCTCTACGTCTCCGTGCGACCTTCATATACATCAATAACGTAATATAACGTAACCTAACCCAACCTATCATCTCGGCACTAATATTTGACAACATTCCAGGCGAGTTGGCCTCTACGTCTCCGTGGGACCTTCATATACATCAATAACATAATATTACCTAACCTAACCCAACGTATCATCTCGGCGGTAATACTTGACAACATTCCTGGCGAGTTGGCCTCTACGTCTCCGTGGGACTTTTATATACATCAATAACGTAATATAACCTAACCTAACCCAACCTATCATCTCGGCGGTAATATTTGACATCATTCCTGGCGAGTGGGCCTCTACGCCTCCGTGGGACTTTTATATACATCAAAACGTAATTTACCCTAACCTAACCCAACGTAACATCTCGGCGGTAATATTCGGCAACATTCCTGAAGTGTTGGTCCCTACGTCTCCGTGGGATCTTCATATACATCAATAACGTAATATAACCTAACCTAAACCAACCTATCATCTCGGCGGTAATATTTGACAACATTCCAGGCGAGTTGGCATCTACGTCTCCGTGGGAATTTTATATACATCAATAACGTAACATAACCTAACCTAACCCAACCTAATATCTCGGCACTAATATTTGACAACATTCCTGGCGAGTTGGCCTCTACCTCTCCGTGAGACCTTCATATACATCAAAACGTAATTTACCCTATCCTAACCCAACGTAACATCTCGGCGGTAATATTCGGCAACATTCCTGGCGAGTTGGCCTCTACGTCTCCGTGGGACTTTTATATACATCAATAACGTAATTTAACCTAACCTAAACCTATGTAACATCTCGGCGGTAATATTTGACAACATTCCTGGCTTGATGGCCTCTACGTCTCCGTGCGACCTTCATATACATCAATAACGTAATATAACCTAACCTAACCCAACCTATCATCTCGGCGGTAATATTTGACATCATTCCTGGCGAGTTGGCCTCTACGCCTCCGTGGGACTTTTATATACATCAAAACGTAATTCACCCTAACCTAACCCAACGTAACATCTCGGCGGTAATATTCGGCAACATTCCTGGAGTGTTGGTCCCTACGTCTCCGTGGGACCTTCATATACATCAATAACGTAATATAACCTAACCTAAACCAACCTATCATCTCGGCGGTAATATTTGACAACATTCCAGGCGAGTTGGCCTCTACGTCTCCGTGGGAATTTTATATACATCAATAACGTAATATAACCTAACCTAACCCAACCTAACATCTCGGCACTAATATTTGACAACATTCCTGGCTTGATGGCCTCTACGTCTCCGTGGGACCTTCATATACATCAATAACATAATATTACCTAACCTAACCCAACCTATCATCTCGGCGGTAATACTTGACAACATTCCTAGCGAGTTGGCCTCTACGTCTCCGTGGGACTTTTATATACATCAATAACGTAATATAACCTAACCTAACCCAACCTATCATCTCGGCTGTAATATTTGACAACATTCCTGGCGAGTTGGCCTCTACGTCTCCGTGGGACTTTTATATACATCAAGAACGTAATTTAACCTAACCTAACCCAACGTAACATCTCGGCGGTAATATTCGGCAACATTCCTGGAGTGTTGGTCCCTACGTCTCCGTGGGATCTTCATATACATCAATAACGTAATATAACCTAACCTAAACCAAACTATCATCTCGGCGGTAATATTTGACAACATTCCAGGCGAGTTGGCCTCTACGTCTCCTTGGGAATTTTATGTACATCAATAACGTAATATAACCTAACCTAACCCAACCTAACATCTCGGCACTAATATTTGACAACATTCCTGGCTTGATGGCCTCTACGTCTCCGTGGGACCTTCATATACATCAATAACATAATATTACCTAACCTAACCCAACCTATCATCTCGGCGGTAATACTTGACAACATTCCTGGCGAGTTGGCCTCTACGTCTCCGTGGGACTTTTATATACATCAATAACGTAATATAACCTAACCTAACCCAACCTATCATATCGGCGGTAATATTTGACATCATTCCTGGCGAGTGGGCCTCTACGCCTCCGTGGGACTTTTATATACATCAAAACGTAATTTACCCTAACCTAACCCAACGTAACATCTCGGCGGTAATATTCGGCAACATTCCTGGAGTGTTGGTCCCTACGTCTCCGTGGGATCGTCATATACATCAATAACGTAATATAACCTAACCTAAACCAACCTATCATCTCGGCGGTAATATTTGACAACATTCCAGGCGAGTTGGCCTCTACGTCTCCGCGGGAATTTTATATACATCAATAACGTAATATAACCTAACCTAACCCAACCTAACATCTCGGCACTAATATTTGACAACATTCCTGGCTTGATGGCCTCTACGTCTCCGTGGGACCTTCATATACATCAATAACATAATATTACCTAACCTAACCCAACCTATCATCTCGGCGGTAATACTTGACAACATTCCTGGCGAGTTGGCCTCTACGTCTCCGTGGGACTTTTATATACATCAATAACGTAATATAACCTAACCTAACCCAACCTATCATATCGGCGGTAATATTTGACATCATTCCTGGCGAGTGGGCCTCTACGCCTCCGTGGGACTTTTATATACATCAAAACGTAATTTACCCTAACCTAACCCAACGTAACATCTCGGCGGTAATATTCGGCAACATTCCTGGAGTGTTGGTCCCTACGTCTCCGTGGGATCGTCATATACATCAATAACGTAATATAACCTAACCTAAACCAACCTATCATCTCGGCGGTAATATTTGACAACATTCCAGGCGAGTTGGCCTCTACGTCTCCGCGGGAATTTTATATACATCAATAACGTAACATAACCTAACCTAACCCAACCTAACATCTCGGCACTAATATCTGACAACATTCCTGGCGAGTTGGCCTCTACCTGTCCGTGAGACCTTCATATACATCAAAACGTAATTTACCCTAACCTAACCCAACGTAACATCTCGGCGGTAATATTCGGCAACATTCCTGGAGTGTTTGTCCCTACGTCTGCGTGGGATCTTCATATACATCAATAACGTAATATAACCTAACCTAACCCAACCTATCACCTCGGCGGTAATATTTGACAACATTCCTGGCGAGTTGGCCTCTACGTCTCCGTGGGACTTTTATATACATCAATAACGTAATTTAACCTAACCTAAACCTACGTAACATCTCGGCGGTAATATTTGACAACATTCCTGGCTTGATGGCCTCTACGTCTCCGTGCGACCTTCATATACATCAATAACGTAATATAACGTAACCTAACCCAACCTATCATCTCGGCACTAATATTTGACAACATTCCAGGCGAGTTGGCCTCTACGTCTCCGTGGGAATTTTATATACATCAATAACGTAATATAACCTAACCTAACCCAACCTAACATCTCGGCACTAATATTTGACAACATTCCTGGCGAGTTGGCCTCTACCTCTCCGTGAGACCTTCATATACATCAATAACGTAATATAACCTAACCTAAACCAACCTATCATCTCGGCGGTAATATTTGACAACATTCCTGGTCAGTTGGCCTCTACGTCTCCGTGGAACCTTCATGTACATCAATAACGTAATATAACCTAACCTAACCCAACCTATCATCTCGGCGGTAATATTTGACAACATTCCTGGCGAGTTGGTCTCTACGTCTCCGTGGGACTTTTATATACATCAAGAACGTAATTTAACCTAACCTAAACCTACGTAACATCTCGGCGGTAATATTTGACAACATTACTGGCTTGATGGCCTCTACGTCTCCGTGGGACCTTCATATACATCAATAACATAATATTACCTAACCTAACCCAACCTATCATCTCGGCGGTAATACTTGACAACATTCCTGGCGAGTTGGCCTCTACGTCTCCGTGGAACCTTCATATAAATCAATAACGTAATATAACCTAACCTAACCCAACCTATCATCTCGGCGGTAATATTTGACATCATTCCTGGCGAGTTGGCCTCTACGCCTCCGTGGGACTTTTATATACATCAAAACGTAATTTACCCTAAACTAACCCAACGTATTATCTCGGCGGTAATATTCGGCAACATTCCTGGCGTGTTGGTCTCTACGTCTCCGTGGGATCTTCATATACATCAATAACGTAATATAACCAAACCTAAACCAACCTATCATCTCGGCGGTAATATTTGACAACATTCCTGGCGAGTCGGCCTCTACGTCTCCGTGCGACCTTCATATACATCAATAACGTAATATAACGTAACCTAACCCAACCTATCATCTCGGCACTAATATTTGACAACATTCCAGGCGAGTTGGCCTCTACGTCTCCGTGGGACATTCATATACATCAATAACATAATATTACCTAACCTAACCCAACGTATCATCTCGGCGGTAATACTTGACAACATTCCTGGCGAGTTGGCCTCTACGTCTCCGTGGGACTTTTATATACATCAATAACGTAATATAACCTAACCTAACCCAACCTATCATCTCGGCGGTAATATTTGACATCATTCCTGGCGAGTGGGCCTCTACGCCTCCGTGGGACTTTTATATACATCAAAACGTAATTTACCCTAACCTAACCCAACGTAACATCTCGGCGGTAATATTCGGCAACATTCCTGAAGTGTTGGTCCCTACGTCTCCGTGGGATCTTCATATACATCAATAACGTAATATAACCTAACCTAAACCAACCTATCATCTCGGCGGTAATATTTGACAACATTCCAGGCGAGTTGGCATCTACGTCTCCGTGGGAATTTTATATACATCAATAACGTAACATAACCTTACCTAACCCAACCTAATATCTCGGCACTAATATTTGACAACATTCCTGGCGAGTTGGCCTCTACCTCTCCGTGAGACCTTCATATACATCAAAACGTAATTTACCCTATCCTAACCCAACGTAACATCTCGGCGGTAATATTCGGCAACATTCCTGGCGAGTTGGCCTCTACGTCTCCGTGGGACTTTTATATACATCAATAACGTAATTTAACCTAACCTAAACCTATGTAACATCTCGGCGGTAATATTTGACAACATTCCTGGCTTGATGGCCTCTACGTCTCCGTGCGACCTTCATATACATCAATAACGTAATATAACCTAACCTAACCCAACCTATCATCTCGGCGGTAATATTTGACATCATTCCTGGCGAGTTGGCCTCTACGCCTCCGTGGGACTTTTATATACATCAAAACGTAATTTACCCTAACCTAACCCAACGTAACATCTCGGCGGTAATATTCGGCAACATTCCTGGAGTGTTGGTCCCTACGTCTCCGTGGGACCTTCATATACATCAATAACGTAATATAACCTAACCTAAACCAACCTATCATCTCGGCGGTAATATTTGACAACATTCCAGGCGAGTTGGCCTCTACGTCTCCGTGGGAATTTTATATACATCAATAACGTAATATAACCTAACCTAACCCAACCTAACATCTCGGCACTAATATTTGACAACATTCCTGGCTTGATGGCCTCTACGTCTCCGTGGGACCTTCATATACATCAATAACATAATATTACCTAACCTAACCCAACCTATCATCTCGGCGGTAATACTTGACAACATTCCTAGCGAGTTGGCCTCTACGTCTCCGTGGGACTTTTATATACATCAATAACGTAATATAACCTAACCTAACCCAACCTATCATCTCGGCTGTAATATTTGACAACATTCCTGGCGAGTTGGCCTCTACGTCTCCGTGGGACTTTTATATACATCAAGAACGTAATTTAACCTAACCTAACCCAACGTAACATCTCGGCGGTAATATTCGGCAACATTCCTGGAGTGTTGGTCCCTACGTCTCCGTGGGATCTTCATATACATCAATAACGTAATATAACCTAACCTAAACCAAACTATCATCTCGGCGGTAATATTTGACAACATTCCAGGCGAGTTGGCCTCTACGTCTCCTTGGGAATTTTATGTACATCAATAACGTAATATAACCTAACCTAACCCAACCTAACATCTCGGCACTAATATTTGACAACATTCCTGGCTTGATGGCCTCTACGTCTCCGTGGGACCTTCATATACATCAATAACATAATATTACCTAACCTAACCCAACCTATCATCTCGGCGGTAATACTTGACAACATTCCTGGCGAGTTGGCCTCTACGTCTCCGTGGGACTTTTATATACATCAATAACGTAATATAACCTAACCTAACCCAACCTATCATATCGGCGGTAATATTTGACATCATTCCTGGCGAGTGGGCCTCTACGCCTCCGTGGGACTTTTATATACATCAAAACGTAATTTACCCTAACCTAACCCAACGTAACATCTCGGCGGTAATATTCGGCAACATTCCTGGAGTGTTGGTCCCTACGTCTCCGTGGGATCGTCATATACATCAATAACGTAATATAACCTAACCTAAACCAACCTATCATCTCGGCGGTAATATTTGACAACATTCCAGGCGAGTTGGCCTCTACGTCTCCGCGGGAATTTTATATACATCAATAACGTAACATAACCTAACCTAACCCAACCTAACATCTCGGCACTAATATCTGACAACATTCCTGGCGAGTTGGCCTCTACCTGTCCGTGAGACCTTCATATACATCAAAACGTAATTTACCCTAACCTAACCCAACGTAACATCTCGGCGGTAATATTCGGCAACATTCCTGGAGTGTTTGTCCCTACGTCTGCGTGGGATCTTCATATACATCAATAACGTAATATAACCTAACCTAACCCAACCTATCACCTCGGCGGTAATATTTGACAACATTCCTGGCGAGTTGGCCTCTACGTCTCCGTGGGACTTTTATATACATCAATAACGTAATTTAACCTAACCTAAACCTACGTAACATCTCGGCGGTAATATTTGACAACATTCCTGGCTTGATGGCCTCTACGTCTCCGTGCGACCTTCATATACATCAATAACGTAATATAACGTAACCTAACCCAACCTATCATCTCGGCACTAATATTTGACAACATTCCAGGCGAGTTGGCCTCTACGTCTCCGTGGGAATTTTATATACATCAATAACGTAATATAACCTAACCTAACCCAACCTAACATCTCGGCACTAATATTTGACAACATTCCTGGCGAGTTGGCCTCTACCTCTCCGTCAGACCTTCATATACATCAATAACGTAATATTATCTAACCTAACCCAACCTATCATTTCGGCGGTAATATTTGACAACATTCCTGGTCAGTTGGCCTCTGCGTCTCCGTGGAACCTTCATATAGATCAATAACGTAATATAACCTAACCTAACCCAACCTATCATCTCGGCGGTAATATTTGACAACATTCCTGGCGAGTTGGCCTCTACGTCTCCGTGGGACTTTTATATACATCAATAACGTAATATAACCTAACCTAACCCAACATATCATCTCGGCGGTAATATTTGACAACATTCCTGACGAGTTGGCCTCTACGTCTCCGTGGGACTTTTATATACATCAATAACGTAATATAACCTAACCTAACCCAACCTATCATCTCGGCGGTAATATTTGACATCATTCCTGGCGAGTTGGCCTCTACGCCTCCGTGGGAATTTTATATACATCAAAACGTAATTTACCCTAACGTAACCCAACGTAACATCTCGGCGGTAATATTTGACAACATTCCTGGTCAGTTGTCCTCTGCGTCTCCGTGGAACCTTCATATACATCAATAACGTAATATAACCTAACCTAACCCAACCTATCATCTCGGCGGTAAAATTTGACATCATTTCTGGCGAGTTGGCCTCTACGCTTCCGTGGGACTTTTATATACATCAATAACGTAATTTAACCTAACCTAAACCTACGTAACATCTCGGCGGTAATATTTGACAACATTCCTGGCTTGATGGCCTCGACGTCTCCGTGCGACCTTCATATACATCAATAACGTAATATAACGTAACCTAACCCAACCTATCATCTCGGCACTAATATTTGACAACATTCCAGGCGAGTTGGCCTCTACGTCTCCGTGGGACTTTTATATACATCAAGAACGTAATTTAACCTAACCTAAACCTACGTAACATCTCGGCGGTAATATTTGACAACATTACTGGCTTGATGGCCTCTACGTCTCCGTGGGACTTTCATATACATCAATAACATAATATTACCTAACCTAACCCAACCTATCATCTCGGCGGTAATACTTGACAACATTCCTGGCGAGTTCGCCTCTACGTCTCCGTGGAACCTTCATATACATCAATAACGTAATATAACCTAACCTAACCCAACCTATCATCTCGGCGGTAATATTTGACAACATTCCTGGCGAGTTGGCCTCTACGTCTCCGTGGGACTTTTATATACATCAATAACGTAATTTAACCTAACCTAAACCTACGTAACATCTCGGCGGTAATATTTGACAGCATCCCTGGCTTGATGGCCTCTACGTCTCCGTGGGACCTTCATATACATCAATAACGTAATATAACCTAACCTAACCCAACCTATCATCTCGGCGGTAATATTTGACATCATTCCTGGCGAGTTGGCCTCTACGCCTCCGTGGGACTTTTATATACATCAAAACGTAATTTACCCTAACCTAACCCAACGTAACATCTCGGCGGTAATATTCGGCAACATTCCTGGAGTGTTGGTCCCTACGTCTCCGTGGGATCTTCATATACATCAATAACGTAATATAACCTAACCTAAACCAACCTATCATCTCGGCGGTAATATTTGACAACATTCCAGGCGAGTTGGCCTCTACGTCTCCGTGGGAATTTTATATACATCAATAACGTAATATAACCTAACCTAACCCAACCTAACATCTCGGCACTAATATTTGACAACATTCCTGGCGAGTTGGCCTCTACGTCTCCGTGAGACTTTTATATACATCAATAACGTAATTTAACCTAACCTAAACCTACGTAACAACTCGGCGGTAATATTTGACAGCATTCCTGGCTTGATGGCCTCTACGTCTCCGTGGGACCTTCATATACATCAATAACGTAATATAACCTAACCTAACCCAACCTATCATCTCGGCGGTAATATTTGACATCATTCCTGGCGAGTTGGCCTCTACGCCTCCGTGGGACTTTTATATACATCAAAACGTAATTTACCCTAACCTAACCCAACGTAACATCTCGGCGGTAATATTCGGCAACATTCCTGGAGTGTTGGTCCCTACGTCTCCGTGGGATCTTCATATACATCAATAACGTAATATAACCTAACCTAAACCAACCTATCATCTCGGCGGTAATATTTGACAACATTCCAGGCGAGTTGGCATCTACGTCTCCGCGGGAATTTTATATACATCAATAACGTAACATAACCTAACCTAACCCAACCTAACATCTCGGCACTAATATCTGACAACATTCCTGGCGAGTTGGCCTCTACCTCTCCGTGAGACCTTCATATACATCAAAACGTAATTTACCCTAACCTAAACCTACGTAACATCTCGGCGGTAATATTTGACAACATTACTGGCTTGATGGCCTCTACGTCTCCGTGGGACCTTCATATACATCAATAACATAATATTACCTAACCTAACCCAACCTATCATCTCGGCGGTAATACTTGACAACATTCCTGGCGAGTTCGCCTCTACGTCTCCGTGGAACCTTCATATACATCAATAACGTAATATAACCTAACCTAACCCAACCTATCATCTCGGCGGTAATATTTGACAACATTCCAGGCGAGTTGGCCTCTACGTCTCCTTGGGAATTTTATGTACATCAATAACGTAATATAACCTAACCTAACCCAACCTAACATCTCGGCACTAATATTTGACAACATTCCTGGCGAGTTGGCCTCTACCTCTCCGTCAGACCTTCATATACATCAATAACGTAATATTATCTAACCTAACCCAACCTATCATTTCGGCGGTAATATTTGACAACATTCCTGGTCAGTTGGCCTCTGCGTCTCCGTGGAACCTTCATATAGATCAATAACGTAATATAACCTAACCTAACCCAACCTATCATCTCGGCGGTAATATTTGACAACATTCCTGGCGAGTTGGCCTCTACGTCTCCGTGGGACTTTTATATACATCAATAACGTAATATAACCTAACCTAACCCAACATATCATCTCGGCGGTAATATTTGACAACATTCCTGACGAGTTGGCCTCTACGTCTCCGTGGGACTTTTATATACATCAATAACGTAATATAACCTAACCTAACCCAACCTATCATCTCGGCGGTAATATTTGACATCATTCCTGGCGAGTTGGCCTCTACGCCTCCGTGGGAATTTTATATACATCAAAACGTAATTTACCCTAACGTAACCCAACGTAACATCTCGGCGGTAATATTTGACAACATTCCTGGTCAGTTGTCCTCTGCGTCTCCGTGGAACCTTCATATACATCAATAACGTAATATAACCTAACCTAACCCAACCTATCATCTCGGCGGTAAAATTTGACATCATTTCTGGCGAGTTGGCCTCTACGCTTCCGTGGGACTTTTATATACATCAATAACGTAATTTAACCTAACCTAAACCTACGTAACATCTCGGCGGTAATATTTGACAACATTCCTGGCTTGATGGCCTCGACGTCTCCGTGCGACCTTCATATACATCAATAACGTAATATAACGTAACCTAACCCAACCTATCATCTCGGCACTAATATTTGACAACATTCCAGGCGAGTTGGCCTCTACGTCTCCGTGGGACTTTTATATACATCAAGAACGTAATTTAACCTAACCTAAACCTACGTAACATCTCGGCGGTAATATTTGACAACATTACTGGCTTGATGGCCTCTACGTCTCCGTGGGACTTTCATATACATCAATAACATAATATTACCTAACCTAACCCAACCTATCATCTCGGCGGTAATACTTGACAACATTCCTGGCGAGTTCGCCTCTACGTCTCCGTGGAACCTTCATATACATCAATAACGTAATATAACCTAACCTAACCCAACCTATCATCTCGGCGGTAATATTTGACAACATTCCTGGCGAGTTGGCCTCTACGTCTCCGTGGGACTTTTATATACATCAATAACGTAATTTAACCTAACCTAAACCTACGTAACATCTCGGCGGTAATATTTGACAGCATCCCTGGCTTGATGGCCTCTACGTCTCCGTGGGACCTTCATATACATCAATAACGTAATATAACCTAACCTAACCCAACCTATCATCTCGGCGGTAATATTTGACATCATTCCTGGCGAGTTGGCCTCTACGCCTCCGTGGGACTTTTATATACATCAAAACGTAATTTACCCTAACCTAACCCAACGTAACATCTCGGCGGTAATATTCGGCAACATTCCTGGAGTGTTGGTCCCTACGTCTCCGTGGGATCTTCATATACATCAATAACGTAATATAACCTAACCTAAACCAACCTATCATCTCGGCGGTAATATTTGACAACATTCCAGGCGAGTTGGCCTCTACGTCTCCGTGGGAATTTTATATACATCAATAACGTAATATAACCTAACCTAACCCAACCTAACATCTCGGCACTAATATTTGACAACATTCCTGGCGAGTTGGCCTCTACGTCTCCGTGAGACTTTTATATACATCAATAACGTAATTTAACCTAACCTAAACCTACGTAACAACTCGGCGGTAATATTTGACAGCATTCCTGGCTTGATGGCCTCTACGTCTCCGTGGGACCTTCATATACATCAATAACGTAATATAACCTAACCTAACCCAACCTATCATCTCGGCGGTAATATTTGACATCATTCCTGGCGAGTTGGCCTCTACGCCTCCGTGGGACTTTTATATACATCAAAACGTAATTTACCCTAACCTAACCCAACGTAACATCTCGGCGGTAATATTCGGCAACATTCCTGGAGTGTTGGTCCCTACGTCTCCGTGGGATCTTCATATACATCAATAACGTAATATAACCTAACCTAAACCAACCTATCATCTCGGCGGTAATATTTGACAACATTCCAGGCGAGTTGGCATCTACGTCTCCGCGGGAATTTTATATACATCAATAACGTAACATAACCTAACCTAACCCAACCTAACATCTCGGCACTAATATCTGACAACATTCCTGGCGAGTTGGCCTCTACCTCTCCGTGAGACCTTCATATACATCAAAACGTAATTTACCCTAACCTAAACCTACGTAACATCTCGGCGGTAATATTTGACAACATTACTGGCTTGATGGCCTCTACGTCTCCGTGGGACCTTCATATACATCAATAACATAATATTACCTAACCTAACCCAACCTATCATCTCGGCGGTAATACTTGACAACATTCCTGGCGAGTTCGCCTCTACGTCTCCGTGGAACCTTCATATACATCAATAACGTAATATAACCTAACCTAACCCAACCTATCATCTCGGCGGTAATATTTGACAACATTCCAGGCGAGTTGGCCTCTACGTCTCCTTGGGAATTTTATGTACATCAATAACGTAATATAACCTAACCTAACCCAACCTAACATCTCGGCACTAATATTTGACAACATTCCTGGCGAGTTGGCCTCTACGTCTCCGTGGGACCTTCATATACATCAATAACATAATATTACCTAACCTAACCCAACCTATCATCTCGGCGGTAATACTTGACAACATTCCTGGCGAGTTGGCCTCTACGTCTCCGTGGGACTTTTATATACATCAATAACGTAATATAACCTAACCTAACCCAACCTATCATCTCGGCGGTAATATTTGACATCATTCCTGGCGAGTGGGCCTCTACGCCTCCGTGGGACTTTTATATACATCAAAACGTAATTTACCCCAACCTAACCCAACGTAACATCTCGGCGGTAATATTCGGCAACATTCCTGGAGTGTTGGTCCCTACGTCTCCGTGGGATCTTCATATACATCAATAACGTAATATAACCTAACCTAAACCAACCTATCATCTCGGCGGTAATATTTGACAACATTCCTGGCGAGTTGGCCTCTACGTCTCCGTGGGACTTTTATATACATCAAAACGTAATTTACCCTGACCTAACCCAACGTAACATCTCGGCGGTAATATTCGGCAACATTCCTGGAGTGTTGGTCCCTACGTCTCCGTGGGATCTTCATATACATCAATAACGTAATATAACCTAACCTAAACCAACCTATCAGTTCGGCGGTAATATTTGACAACATTCCAGGCGAGTTGGCCTCTACGTCTCCGTGGGAATTTTATATACATCAATAACGTAACATAACCTAACCTAACCCAACCTAACATCTCGGCACTAATATTTGACAACATTCCTGGCGAGTTGGCCTCTACCTCTCCGTGAGACCTTCATATACATCAATAACGTAATATAATCTAACCTCACCCAACCTATAATCTCGGCGGTAATATTTGACAACATTCCTGGTCAGTTGGCCTCTGCGTCTCCGTGGAACCTTCATATACATCAATAACGTAATATAACCTAACCTAACCCAACCTAACATCTCGGCATTAATATTTGACAACATTCCTGGAGTGTTGGTCCCTACGTCTCCGTGGGATCTTCATATACATCAATAACGTAATATAACCTAACCTAAACCAACCTATCATCTCGGCGGTAATATTTGACAACATTCCAGGCGAGTTGGCCTCTACGTCTCCGTGGGAATTCTATATACATCAATAACGTAACATAACCTAACCTAACCCAACCTAACATCTCGGCACTAATATTTGACAACATTCCAGGCGAGTTGGCCTCTACGTCTCCGTGGGAATTTTATTTACATCAATAACGTAATATAACCTAACCTAACCCAACCTAACATCTCGGCACTAATATTTGACAACATTCCTGGCTTGATGGCCTCTACGTCTCCGTGGGACCTTCATATACATCAATAACATAATATTACCTAACCTAACCCAACCTATCATCTCGGCGGTAATACTTGACAACATTCCTGGCGAGTTGGCCTCTACGTCTCCGTGGGACTTTTATATACATCAATAACGTAATATAACCTAACCTAACCCAACCTAACATCTCGGCACTAATATTTGACAACATTCCTGGCGAGTTGGCCTCTACCTCTCCGTGAGACCTTCATATACATCAATAACGTAATATAACCTAACCTAAACCAACCTATCATCTCGGCGGTAATATTTGACAACATTCCTGGTCAGTTGGCCTCTACGTCTCCGTGGAACCTTCATGTACATCAATAACGTAATATAACCTAACCTAACCCAACCTATCATCTCGGCGGTAATATTTGACAACATTCCTGGCGAGTTGGTCTCTACGTCTCCGTGGGACTTTTATATACATCAAGAACGTAATTTAACCTAACCTAAACCTACGTAACATCTCGGCGGTAATATTTGACAACATTACTGGCTTGATGGCCTCTACGTCTCCGTGGGACCTTCATATACATCAATAACATAATATTACCTAACCTAACCCAACCTATCATCTCGGCGGTAATACTTGACAACATTCCTGGCGAGTTGGCCTCTACGTCTCCGTGGAACCTTCATATAAATCAATAACGTAATATAACCTAACCTAACCCAACCTATCATCTCGGCGGTAATATTTGACATCATTCCTGGCGAGTTGGCCTCTACGCCTCCGTGGGACTTTTATATACATCAAAACGTAATTTACCCTAAACTAACCCAACGTATTATCTCGGCGGTAATATTCGGCAACATTCCTGGCGTGTTGGTCTCTACGTCTCCGTGGGATCTTCATATACATCAATAACGTAATATAACCAAACCTAAACCAACCTATCATCTCGGCGGTAATATTTGACAACATTCCTGGCGAGTCGGCCTCTACGTCTCCGTGCGACCTTCATATACATCAATAACGTAATATAACGTAACCTAACCCAACCTATCATCTCGGCACTAATATTTGACAACATTCCAGGCGAGTTGGCCTCTACGTCTCCGTGGGACATTCATATACATCAATAACATAATATTACCTAACCTAACCCAACGTATCATCTCGGCGGTAATACTTGACAACATTCCTGGCGAGTTGGCCTCTACGTCTCCGTGGGACTTTTATATACATCAATAACGTAATATAACCTAACCTAACCCAACCTATCATCTCGGCGGTAATATTTGACATCATTCCTGGCGAGTGGGCCTCTACGCCTCCGTGGGACTTTTATATACATCAAAACGTAATTTACCCTAACCTAACCCAACGTAACATCTCGGCGGTAATATTCGGCAACATTCCTGAAGTGTTGGTCCCTACGTCTCCGTGGGATCTTCATATACATCAATAACGTAATATAACCTAACCTAAACCAACCTATCATCTCGGCGGTAATATTTGACAACATTCCAGGCGAGTTGGCATCTACGTCTCCGTGGGAATTTTATATACATCAATAACGTAACATAACCTTACCTAACCCAACCTAATATCTCGGCACTAATATTTGACAACATTCCTGGCGAGTTGGCCTCTACCTCTCCGTGAGACCTTCATATACATCAAAACGTAATTTACCCTATCCTAACCCAACGTAACATCTCGGCGGTAATATTCGGCAACATTCCTGGCGAGTTGGCCTCTACGTCTCCGTGGGACTTTTATATACATCAATAACGTAATTTAACCTAACCTAAACCTATGTAACATCTCGGCGGTAATATTTGACAACATTCCTGGCTTGATGGCCTCTACGTCTCCGTGCGACCTTCATATACATCAATAACGTAATATAACCTAACCTAACCCAACCTATCATCTCGGCGGTAATATTTGACATCATTCCTGGCGAGTTGGCCTCTACGCCTCCGTGGGACTTTTATATACATCAAAACGTAATTTACCCTAACCTAACCCAACGTAACATCTCGGCGGTAATATTCGGCAACATTCCTGGAGTGTTGGTCCCTACGTCTCCGTGGGACCTTCATATACATCAATAACGTAATATAACCTAACCTAAACCAACCTATCATCTCGGCGGTAATATTTGACAACATTCCAGGCGAGTTGGCCTCTACGTCTCCGTGGGAATTTTATATACATCAATAACGTAATATAACCTAACCTAACCCAACCTAACATCTCGGCACTAATATTTGACAACATTCCTGGCTTGATGGCCTCTACGTCTCCGTGGGACCTTCATATACATCAATAACATAATATTACCTAACCTAACCCAACCTATCATCTCGGCGGTAATACTTGACAACATTCCTAGCGAGTTGGCCTCTACGTCTCCGTGGGACTTTTATATACATCAATAACGTAATATAACCTAACCTAACCCAACCTATCATCTCGGCTGTAATATTTGACAACATTCCTGGCGAGTTGGCCTCTACGTCTCCGTGGGACTTTTATATACATCAAGAACGTAATTTAACCTAACCTAACCCAACGTAACATCTCGGCGGTAATATTCGGCAACATTCCTGGAGTGTTGGTCCCTACGTCTCCGTGGGATCTTCATATACATCAATAACGTAATATAACCTAACCTAAACCAAACTATCATCTCGGCGGTAATATTTGACAACATTCCAGGCGAGTTGGCCTCTACGTCTCCTTGGGAATTTTATGTACATCAATAACGTAATATAACCTAACCTAACCCAACCTAACATCTCGGCACTAATATTTGACAACATTCCTGGCTTGATGGCCTCTACGTCTCCGTGGGACCTTCATATACATCAATAACATAATATTACCTAACCTAACCCAACCTATCATCTCGGCGGTAATACTTGACAACATTCCTGGCGAGTTGGCCTCTACGTCTCCGTGGGACTTTTATATACATCAATAACGTAATATAACCTAACCTAACCCAACCTATCATATCGGCGGTAATATTTGACATCATTCCTGGCGAGTGGGCCTCTACGCCTCCGTGGGACTTTTATATACATCAAAACGTAATTTACCCTAACCTAACCCAACGTAACATCTCGGCGGTAATATTCGGCAACATTCCTGGAGTGTTGGTCCCTACGTCTCCGTGGGATCGTCATATACATCAATAACGTAATATAACCTAACCTAAACCAACCTATCATCTCGGCGGTAATATTTGACAACATTCCAGGCGAGTTGGCCTCTACGTCTCCGCGGGAATTTTATATACATCAATAACGTAACATAACCTAACCTAACCCAACCTAACATCTCGGCACTAATATCTGACAACATTCCTGGCGAGTTGGCCTCTACCTGTCCGTGAGACCTTCATATACATCAAAACGTAATTTACCCTAACCTAACCCAACGTAACATCTCGGCGGTAATATTCGGCAACATTCCTGGAGTGTTTGTCCCTACGTCTGCGTGGGATCTTCATATACATCAATAACGTAATATAACCTAACCTAACCCAACCTATCACCTCGGCGGTAATATTTGACAACATTCCTGGCGAGTTGGCCTCTACGTCTCCGTGGGACTTTTATATACATCAATAACGTAATTTAACCTAACCTAAACCTACGTAACATCTCGGCGGTAATATTTGACAACATTCCTGGCTTGATGGCCTCTACGTCTCCGTGCGACCTTCATATACATCAATAACGTAATATAACGTAACCTAACCCAACCTATCATCTCGGCACTAATATTTGACAACATTCCAGGCGAGTTGGCCTCTACGTCTCCGTGGGAATTTTATATACATCAATAACGTAATATAACCTAACCTAACCCAACCTAACATCTCGGCACTAATATTTGACAACATTCCTGGCGAGTTGGCCTCTACCTCTCCGTCAGACCTTCATATACATCAATAACGTAATATTATCTAACCTAACCCAACCTATCATTTCGGCGGTAATATTTGACAACATTCCTGGTCAGTTGGCCTCTGCGTCTCCGTGGAACCTTCATATAGATCAATAACGTAATATAACCTAACCTAACCCAACCTATCATCTCGGCGGTAATATTTGACAACATTCCTGGCGAGTTGGCCTCTACGTCTCCGTGGGACTTTTATATACATCAATAACGTAATATAACCTAACCTAACCCAACATATCATCTCGGCGGTAATATTTGACAACATTCCTGACGAGTTGGCCTCTACGTCTCCGTGGGACTTTTATATACATCAATAACGTAATATAACCTAACCTAACCCAACCTATCATCTCGGCGGTAATATTTGACATCATTCCTGGCGAGTTGGCCTCTACGCCTCCGTGGGAATTTTATATACATCAAAACGTAATTTACCCTAACGTAACCCAACGTAACATCTCGGCGGTAATATTTGACAACATTCCTGGTCAGTTGTCCTCTGCGTCTCCGTGGAACCTTCATATACATCAATAACGTAATATAACCTAACCTAACCCAACCTATCATCTCGGCGGTAAAATTTGACATCATTTCTGGCGAGTTGGCCTCTACGCTTCCGTGGGACTTTTATATACATCAATAACGTAATTTAACCTAACCTAAACCTACGTAACATCTCGGCGGTAATATTTGACAACATTCCTGGCTTGATGGCCTCGACGTCTCCGTGCGACCTTCATATACATCAATAACGTAATATAACGTAACCTAACCCAACCTATCATCTCGGCACTAATATTTGACAACATTCCAGGCGAGTTGGCCTCTACGTCTCCGTGGGACTTTTATATACATCAAGAACGTAATTTAACCTAACCTAAACCTACGTAACATCTCGGCGGTAATATTTGACAACATTACTGGCTTGATGGCCTCTACGTCTCCGTGGGACTTTCATATACATCAATAACATAATATTACCTAACCTAACCCAACCTATCATCTCGGCGGTAATACTTGACAACATTCCTGGCGAGTTCGCCTCTACGTCTCCGTGGAACCTTCATATACATCAATAACGTAATATAACCTAACCTAACCCAACCTATCATCTCGGCGGTAATATTTGACAACATTCCTGGCGAGTTGGCCTCTACGTCTCCGTGGGACTTTTATATACATCAATAACGTAATTTAACCTAACCTAAACCTACGTAACATCTCGGCGGTAATATTTGACAGCATCCCTGGCTTGATGGCCTCTACGTCTCCGTGGGACCTTCATATACATCAATAACGTAATATAACCTAACCTAACCCAACCTATCATCTCGGCGGTAATATTTGACATCATTCCTGGCGAGTTGGCCTCTACGCCTCCGTGGGACTTTTATATACATCAAAACGTAATTTACCCTAACCTAACCCAACGTAACATCTCGGCGGTAATATTCGGCAACATTCCTGGAGTGTTGGTCCCTACGTCTCCGTGGGATCTTCATATACATCAATAACGTAATATAACCTAACCTAAACCAACCTATCATCTCGGCGGTAATATTTGACAACATTCCAGGCGAGTTGGCCTCTACGTCTCCGTGGGAATTTTATATACATCAATAACGTAATATAACCTAACCTAACCCAACCTAACATCTCGGCACTAATATTTGACAACATTCCTGGCGAGTTGGCCTCTACGTCTCCGTGAGACTTTTATATACATCAATAACGTAATTTAACCTAACCTAAACCTACGTAACAACTCGGCGGTAATATTTGACAGCATTCCTGGCTTGATGGCCTCTACGTCTCCGTGGGACCTTCATATACATCAATAACGTAATATAACCTAACCTAACCCAACCTATCATCTCGGCGGTAATATTTGACATCATTCCTGGCGAGTTGGCCTCTACGCCTCCGTGGGACTTTTATATACATCAAAACGTAATTTACCCTAACCTAACCCAACGTAACATCTCGGCGGTAATATTCGGCAACATTCCTGGAGTGTTGGTCCCTACGTCTCCGTGGGATCTTCATATACATCAATAACGTAATATAACCTAACCTAAACCAACCTATCATCTCGGCGGTAATATTTGACAACATTCCAGGCGAGTTGGCATCTACGTCTCCGCGGGAATTTTATATACATCAATAACGTAACATAACCTAACCTAACCCAACCTAACATCTCGGCACTAATATCTGACAACATTCCTGGCGAGTTGGCCTCTACCTCTCCGTGAGACCTTCATATACATCAAAACGTAATTTACCCTAACCTAAACCTACGTAACATCTCGGCGGTAATATTTGACAACATTACTGGCTTGATGGCCTCTACGTCTCCGTGGGACCTTCATATACATCAATAACATAATATTACCTAACCTAACCCAACCTATCATCTCGGCGGTAATACTTGACAACATTCCTGGCGAGTTCGCCTCTACGTCTCCGTGGAACCTTCATATACATCAATAACGTAATATAACCTAACCTAACCCAACCTATCATCTCGGCGGTAATATTTGACAACATTCCAGGCGAGTTGGCCTCTACGTCTCCTTGGGAATTTTATGTACATCAATAACGTAATATAACCTAACCTAACCCAACCTAACATCTCGGCACTAATATTTGACAACATTCCTGGCGAGTTGGCCTCTACGTCTCCGTGGGACCTTCATATACATCAATAACATAATATTACCTAACCTAACCCAACCTATCATCTCGGCGGTAATACTTGACAACATTCCTGGCGAGTTGGCCTCTACGTCTCCGTGGGACTTTTATATACATCAATAACGTAATATAACCTAACCTAACCCAACCTATCATCTCGGCGGTAATATTTGACATCATTCCTGGCGATTGGGCCTCTACGCCTCCGTGGGACTTTTATATACATCAAAACGTAATTTACCCCAACCTAACCCAACGTAACATCTCGGCGGTAATATTCGGCAACATTCCTGGAGTGTTGGTCCCTACGTCTCCGTGGGATCTTCATATACATCAATAACGTAATATAACCTAACCTAAACCAACCTATCATCTCGGCGGTAATATTTGACAACATTCCTGGCGAGTTGGCCTCTACGTCTCCGTGGGACTTTTATATACATCAAAACGTAATTTACCCTGACCTAACCCAACGTAACATCTCGGCGGTAATATTCGGCAACATTCCTGGAGTGTTGGTCCCTACGTCTCCGTGGGATCTTCATATACATCAATAACGTAATATAACCTAACCTAAACCAACCTATCAGTTCGGCGGTAATATTTGACAACATTCCAGGCGAGTTGGCCTCTACGTCTCCGTGGGAATTTTATATACATCAATAACGTAACATAACCTAACCTAACCCAACCTAACATCTCGGCACTAATATTTGACAACATTCCTGGCGAGTTGGCCTCTACCTCTCCGTGAGACCTTCATATACATCAATAACGTAATATAATCTAACCTCACCCAACCTATAATCTCGGCGGTAATATTTGACAACATTCCTGGTCAGTTGGCCTCTGCGTCTCCGTGGAACCTTCATATACATCAATAACGTAATATAACCTAACCTAACCCAACCTAACATCTCGGCATTAATATTTGACAACATTCCTGGAGTGTTGGTCCCTACGTCTCCGTGGGATCTTCATATACATCAATAACGTAATATAACCTAACCTAAACCAACCTATCATCTCGGCGGTAATATTTGACAACATTCCAGGCGAGTTGGCCTCTACGTCTCCGTGGGAATTCTATATACATCAATAACGTAACATAACCTAACCTAACCCAACCTAACATCTCGGCACTAATATTTGACAACATTCCAGGCGAGTTGGCCTCTACGTCTCCGTGGGAATTTTATTTACATCAATAACGTAATATAACCTAACCTAACCCAACCTAACATCTCGGCACTAATATTTGACAACATTCCTGGCTTGATGGCCTCTACGTCTCCGTGGGACCTTCATATACATCAATAACATAATATTACCTAACCTAACCCAACCTATCATCTCGGCGGTAATACTTGACAACATTCCTGGCGAGTTGGCCTCTACGTCTCCGTGGGACTTTTATATACATCAATAACGTAATATAACCTAACCTAACCCAACCTATCATCTCGGCGGTAATATTTGACACCATTCCTGGCGAGTGGGCCTCTACGCTACCGTGGGACTTTTATATACATCAAAACGTAATTTACCCTAACCTAACCCAACCTATCATCTCGGCGGTAATATTTGACATCATTCCTGGCGAGTGGGCCTCTACGCCTCCGTGGGACTTTTATATACATCAAAACGTAATTTACCCTAACCTAACCCAACGTAACATCTCGGCGATAATATTCGGCAACATTCCTGGAGTGTTGGTCCCTACGTCTCCGTGGTATCTGCATATACATCAATAACGTAATATAACCTAACCTAAACCAACCTATCATCTCGGCGGTAATACTTGACAACATTCCAGGCGAGTTGGCCTCTACCTCTCCGTGAGACCTCCATATACATCAATAACGTAATATAATCTAACCTAACCCAACCTATAATCTCGGCGGTAATATTTGACAACATTCCTGGTCAGTTGGCCTCTGCGTCTCCGTGGAACCTTCATATACATCAATAACGTAATATAACCTAACCTAACCCAACCTATCACCTCGGCGGTAATATTTGACAACATTCCTGGCTTGATGGCCTCTACGTCTCCGTGGGACCCTCATATACATCAATAACATAATATTACCTAACCTAACCCAACCTATCATCTCGGCGGTAATACTTGACAACATTCCTGGCGCGTTGGCCTCTACGTCTCCGTGGGACCTTCATATACATCAATAACGTAATATAACCTAACCTAACCCAACCTATCATCTCGGCGGTAATATTTGACATCATTCCTGGCGAGTGGGCCTCTACGCCTCCGTGGGACTTTTATATACATCAAAACGTAATTTACCCTAACCTAACCCAACGTAACATCTCGGCGGTAATATTAGGCAACATTCCTGGAGTGTTGGTCCCTACGTCTCCGTGGGATCTTCATATACATCAATAACGTAATATAACCTAACCTAAACCAACCTATCATCTCGGCGGTAATATTTGACAACATTCCTGGCGAGTTGGCCTCTACGTCTCCGTGGGACTTTTATATACATCAATAACGTAATTTAACCTAACCTAAACCTACGTAACATCTCGGCGGTAATATTTGACAACATTCCTGGCTTGATGGCCTCTACGTCTCCGTGGGACCTTCATATACATCAATAACATAATATTACCTAACCTAACCCAACCTATCATCTCGGCGGTAATACTTGACAACATTCCTGGCGCGTTGGCCTCTACGTCTCCGTGGGACCTTCATATACATCAATAACGTAATATAACCTAACCTAACCCAACCTATCATCTCGGCGGTAATATTTGACAACATTCCTGGCGAGTCGGCCTCTACGTCTCCGTGCGACCTTCATATACAGCAATAACGTAATATAACGTAACCTAACCCAACCTATCATCTCGGCACTAATATTTGACAACATTCCAGGCGAGTTGGCCTCTACGTCTCCGTGGGAATTTTATATACATCAATAACGTAATATAACCTAACCTAACCCAACCTAACATCTCGGCACTAATATTTGACAACATTCCTGGCGAGTTGGCCTCTACCTTTCCGTGAGACCTTCATATACATCAATAACGTAATATAAGCTAACCTAACCCAACCTATCATCTCGGCGGTAATATTTGACAACATTCCTGGCGAGTTGGCCTCTACGTCACCGTGGGACTTTTATATACATCAAAACGTAATTTACCCTAACCTAACCCAACGTAACATCTCGGCGATAATATTCGGCAACATTCCTGGAGTGTTGGTCCCTACGTCTCCGTGGTATCTGCATATACATCAATAACGTAATATAACCTAACCTAAACCAACCTATCATCTCGGCGGTAATATTTGACAACATTCCAGGCGAGTTGGCCTCTACCTCTCCGTGAGACCTCCATATACATCAATAACGTAATATAATCTAACCTAACCCAACCTATAATCTAGGCGGTAATATTTGACAACATTCCTGGTCAGTTGGCCTCTGCGTCTCCGTGGAACCTTCATATACATCAATAACGTAATATAACCTAACCTAACCCAACCTATCACCTCGGCGGTAATATTTGACAACATTCCTGGCTTGATGGCCTCTACGTCTCCGTGGGACCCTCATATACATCAATAACATAATATTACCTAACCTAACCCAACCTATCATCTCGGCGGTAATACTTGACAACATTCCTGGCGCGTTGGCCTCTACGTCTCCGTGGGACCTTCATATACATCAATAACGTAATATAACCTAACCTAACCCAACCTATCATCTCGGCGGTAATATTTGACAACATTCCTGGCGAGTCGGCCTCTACGTCTCCGTGGGACTTTTATATACATCAATAACGTAATATAACCTAACCTAACCCAACCTATCATCTCGGCGGTAATATTTGACATCATTCCTGGCGAGTGGGCCTCTACGCCTCCGTGGGACTTTTATATACATCAAAACGTAATTTACCCTAACCTAATCCAACGTAACATCTCGGCGGTAATATTCGGCAACATTCCTGCAGTGTTGGTCCCTACGTCTCCGTGGGATCTTCATATACATCAATAACGTAATATAACCTAACCTAAACCAACCTATCATCTCGGCGGTAATATTTGACAACATTCCAGGCGAGTTGGCCTCTACGTCTCCGTGGGAATTCTATATACATCAATAACGTAACATAACCTAACCTAACCCAACCTAACATCTCGGCACTAATATTTGACAACATTCCTGGCGAGTTGGCCTCTACCTCTCCGTGAGACCTTCATATACATCAATAACGTAATATAATCTAACCTAACCCAACCTATCACCTCGGCGGTAATATTTGACAACATTCCTGGCGAGTTGGCCTCTACGTCTCCGTGGGACTTTTATATACATCAATAACGTAATTTAACCTAACCTAAACCTACGTAACATCTCGGCGGTAATATTTGACAACATTCCTGGCTTGATGGCCTCTACGTCTCCGTGGGACCTTCATATACATCAATAACATAATATTACCTAACCTAACCCAACCTATCATCTCGGCGGTAATACATGACAACATTCCTGGCGCGTTGGCCTCTACGTCTCCGTGGGACCTTCATATACATCAATAACGTAATATAACCTAACCTAACGCAACCTATCATCTCGGCGGTAATATTTGACAACATTCCTGGCGCGTTGGCCTCTACGTCTCCGTGGGACCTTCATATACATCAATAACGTAATATAACGTAACCTAACCCAACCTATCATCTCGGCACTAATATTTGACAACATTCCAGGCGAGTTGGCCTCTACGCCTCCGTGGGAATTTTATATACATCAATAACGTAATATAACCTAACCTAACCCAACCTAACATCTCGGCACTAATATTTGACAACATTCCTGGCGAGTTGGCCTCTACCTCTCCGTGAGACCTTCATATACATCAATAACGTAATATAATCTAACCTAACCCAACCTATCATCTCGGCGGTAATATTTGACAACATTCCTGGCGAGTTGGCCTCTACGTCTCCGTGGGACTTTTATATACATCAATAACGTAATTTAACCTAACCTAAACCTACGAAACATCTCGGCGGTAATATTTGACAACATTCCTGGCTTGATGGCCTCTACGTCTCCGTGGGACCTTCATATACATCAATAACGTAATATAACCTAACCTAACCCAACCTATCATCTCGGCGGTAATATTTGACGTCATTCCTGGCGAGTTGGCCTCTACGCCTCCGTGGGACTTTTATATACATCAAAACGTAATTTACCCTAACCTAACCCAACGTAACATCTCGGCGGTAATATTCGGCAACATTCCTGGAGTGTTGGTCCCTACGTCTCCGTGGGATCTTCATATACATCAATAACGTAATATAACCTAACCTAAACCAAGCTATCATCTCGGCGGTAATATTTGACAACATTCCTGGCGAGTTGGCCTCTACGTCTCCGTGGGACTTTTATATACATCAATAACGTAATTTAACCTAACCTAAACCTACGTAACATCTCGGCGGTAATATTTGACAACATTCCTGGCGAGTTGGCCTCTACCTCTCCGTGAGACCTTCATATACATCAATAACGTAATATAATCTAACCTCACCCAACCTATAATCTCGGCGGTAATATTTGACAACATTCCTGGTCAGTTGGCCTCTGCGTCTCCGTGGAACCTTCATATACATCAATAACGTAATATAACCTAACCTAACCCAACCTATCACCTCGGCGGTAATATTTGACAACATTCCTGGCGAGTTGGCCTCTACGTCTCCGTGGGACATTTATATACATCAATAACGTAATTTAACCTAACCTAAACCTACGTAACATCTCGGCGGTAATATTTGACAACATTCCTGGCTTGATGGCCTCTACGTCTCCGTGGGACCTTCATATACATCAATAACATAATATTACCTAACCTAACCCAACCTATCATCTCGGCGGTAATACATGACAACATTCCTGGCGCGTTGGCCTCTACGTCTCCGTGGGACCTTCATATACATCAATAACGTAATATAACCTAACCTAACGCAACCTATCATCTCGGCGGTAATATTTGACAACATTCCTGGCGAGTCGGCCTCTACGTCTCCGTGCGACCTTCATATACATCAATAACGTAATATAACGTAACCTAACCCAACCTATCACCTCGGCACTAATATTTGACAACATTCCAGGCGAGTTGGCCTCTACGTCTCCGTGGGAATTTTATAAACATCAATAACGTAATATAACCTAACCTAACCCAACCTAACATCTCGGCACTAATATTTGACAACATTCCTGGCGAGTTGGCCTCTACCTCTCCGTGAGACCTTCATATACAGCAATAACGTAATATAATCTAACCTAACCCAACCTATCATCTCGGCGGTAATATTTGACAACATTCCTGGCGAATTGGCCTCTACGTGTCCGTGGGACTTTTATATACATCAATAACGTAATTTAACCTAACCTAAACCTACGTAACATCTCGGCGGTAATATTTGACAACATTCCTGGCGAGTTGGCCTCTACCTCTCCGTGAGACCTTCATATACATCAATAACGTAATATAATCTAACCTCACCCAACCTATAATCTCGGCGGTAATATTTGACAACATTCCTGGTCAGTTGGCCTCTGCGTCTCCGTGGAACCTTCATATACATCAATAACGTAATTTACCCTAACCTAACCCAACGTAACATCTCGGCGGTAATATTCGGCAACATTCCTGGAGTGTTGGTCCCTACGTCTCCGTGGGATCTTCATATACATCAATAACGTAATATAACCTAACCTAAACCAAGCTATCATCTCGGCGGTAATATTTGACAACATTCCTGGCGAGTTGGCCTCTACGTCTCCGTGGGACTTTTATATACATCAATAACGTAATTTAACCTAACCTAAACCTACGTAACATCTCGGCGGTAATATTTGACAACATTCCTGGCTTGATGGCCTCTACGTCTCCGTGGGACCTTCATATACATCAATAACATAATATTACCTAACCTAACCCAACCCATCATCTCGGCGGTAATACTTGACAACATTCCTGGCGAGTTGGCCTCTACGTCTCCGTGGGACTTTTATATACATCAATAACGTAATATAACCTAACCTAACCCAACCTATCATCTCGGCGGTAATATTTGACACCATTCCTGGCGAGTGGGCCTCTACGCCACCGTGGGACTTTTATATACATCAAAACGTAATTTACCCTAACCTAACCCAACGTAACATCTCGGCGGTAATATTCGGCAACATTCCTGGAGTGTTGGTCCCTACGTCTCCGTGGGATCTTCATATACATCAATAACGTAATATAACCTAACCTAACCCAACCTATCATGTCGGCGGTAATATTTGACAACATTCCTGGCGAGTTGGCCTCTACGTGTCCGTGGGACTTTTATATACATCAATAACGTAATTTAACCTAACCTAAACCTACGTAACATCTCGGCGGTAATATTTGACAACATTCCTGGCGAGTTGGCCTCTACGTCTCCGTGGGACTTTTATATACATCAATAACGTAATTTAACCTAACCTAAACCTACGTAACATCTCGGCGGTAATATTTGACAACATTCCTGGCTTGATGGCCTCTACGTCTCCGCGGGACCTTCATATACATCAATAACATAATATTACCTAACCTAACCCAACCTATCGTCTCGGCGGTAATACTTGACAACATTCCTGGCGCGTTGGCCTCTACGTCTTCGTGGGACCTTCATATACATCAATAACGTAATATAACCTAACCTAACCCAACCTATCATCTCGGCGGTAATATTTGACAACATTCCTGGCGAGTCGGCCTCTACGTCCCCGTGCGACCTTCATATACATCAATAACGTAATATAACGTAACCTAACCCAACCTATCACCTCGGCACTAATATTTGACAACATTCCAGGCGAGTTGGCCTCTACGTCTCCGTGGGAATTTTATATACATCAATAACGTAATATAACCTAACCTAACCCAACCTAACATCTCGGCACTAATATTTGACAACATTCCTGGCGAGTTGGCCTCTACCTCTCCGTGAGACCTTCATATACATCAATAACGTAATATAATCTAACCTAACCCAACCTATCACCTCGGCACTAATATTTGACAACATTCCAGGCGAGTTGGCCTCTACGTCTCCGTGGGAATTTTATAAACATCAATAACGTAATATAACCTAACCTAACCCAACCTAACATCTCGGCACTAATATTTGACAACATTCCTGGCGAGTTGGCCTCTACCTCTCCGTGAGACCTTCATATACAGCAATAACGTAATATAATCTAACCTAACCCAACCTATCATCTCGGCGGTAATATTTGACAACATTCCTGGCGAATTGGCCTCTACGTGTCCGTGGGACTTTTATATACATCAATAACGTAATTTAACCTAACCTAAACCTACGTAACATCTCGGCGGTAATATTTGACAACATTCCTGGCGAGTTGGCCTCTACCTCTCCGTGAGACCTTCATATACATCAATAACGTAATATAATCTAACCTCACCCAACCTATAATCTCGGCGGTAATATTTGACAACATTCCTGGTCAGTTGGCCTCTGCGTCTCCGTGGAACCTTCATATACATCAATAACGTAATTTACCCTAACCTAACCCAACGTAACATCTCGGCGGTAATATTCGGCAACATTCCTGGAGTGTTGGTCCCTACGTCTCCGTGGGATCTTCATATACATCAATAACGTAATATAACCTAACCTAAACCAAGCTATCATCTCGGCGGTAATATTTGACAACATTCCTGGCGAGTTGGCCTCTACGTCTCCGTGGGACTTTTATATACATCAATAACGTAATTTAACCTAACCTAAACCTACGTAACATCTCGGCGGTAATATTTGACAACATTCCTGGCTTGATGGCCTCTACGTCTCCGTGGGACCTTCATATACATCAATAACATAATATTACCTAACCTAACCCAACCCATCATCTCGGCGGTAATACTTGACAACATTCCTGGCGAGTTGGCCTCTACGTCTCCGTGGGACTTTTATATACATCAATAACGTAATATAACCTAACCTAACCCAACCTATCATCTCGGCGGTAATATTTGACAACATTCCTGGCTTGATGGCCTCTACGTCTCCGTGGGACCTTCATATACATCAATAACGTAATATAGCCTAACCTAACCCAACCTATCATCTCGGCGGTAATATTTGACATCATTCCTGGCGAGTTGGCCTCTACGCCTCCGTGGGACTTTTATATACATCAAAACGTAATTTACCCTAACCTATACCAACGTAACATCTCGGCGGTAATATTCGGCAACATTCCTGGAGTGTTGGTCCCTACGTCTCCGTGGGATCTTCATATACATCAATAACGTAATATAACCTAACCTAAACCAACCTATCATCTCGGCGGTAATATTTGACAACATTCCAGGCGAGTTGGCCTCTACGTCTCCGTGGGAATTTTATTTACATCAATAACGTAATATAACCTAACCTAACCCAACCTAACATCTCGGCACTAATATTTGACAACATTCCTGGCTTGATGGCCTCTACGTCTCCGTGGGACCTTCATATACATCAATAACATAATATTACCTAACCTAACCCAACCTATCATCTCGGCGGTAATACTTGACAACATTCCTGGCGAGTTGGCCTCTACGTCTCCGTGGGACTTTTATATACATCAATAACGTAATATAACCTAACCTAACCCAACCTATCATCTCGGCGGTAATATTTGACACCATTCCTGGCGAGTGGGCCTCTACGCCACCGTGGGACTTTTATATACATCAAAACGTAATTTACCCTAACCTAACCCAACGTAACACCTCGGCGATAATATTCGGCAACATTCCTGGAGTGTTGGTCCCTACGTCTCCGTGGGATCTTCATATACATCAATAACGTAATATAACCTAACCTAAACCAACCTATCATCTCGGCGGTAATATTTGACAACATTCCAGGCGAGTTGGCCTCTACCTCTCCGTGAGACCTTCATATACATCAATAACGTAATATAATCTAACCTAACCCAACCTATAATCTCGGCGGTAATATTTGACAACATTCCAGGTCAGTTGGCCTCTGAGTCTCCGTGGAACCTTCATATACATCAATAACGTAATATAACCTAACCTAACCCAACCTATCATCTCGGCGGTAATATTTGACAACATTCCTGGCGAGTTGGCCTCTACGTCTCCGTGGGACTTTTATACACATCAATAACGTAATTTAACCTAACCTAAACCTACGTAACATCTCGGCGGTAATATTTGACAACATTCCTGGCTTGATGGCCTCTACGTCTCCGTGGGACCTTCATATACATCAATAACATGATATTACCTAACCTAACCCAACCTATCATCTCGGCGGTAATACTTGACAACATTCCTGGCGCGTTGGCCTCTACGTCACCGTGGGACCTTCATATACATCAATAACGTAATTTAACCTAACCTAAACCTACGTAACATCTCGGCGGTAATATTTGACAACATTCCTGGCTTGATGGCCTCTACGTCTCCGTGGGACCTTCATATACATCAATAACGTAATATAACCTAACCTAACCCAACCTATCATCTCGGCGGTAATATTTGACATCATTCCTGGCGAGTGGGCCTCTACGCCTCCGTGGGACTTTTATATACATCAATAACGTAATATAACCTAACCTAACGCAACCTAACATCTCGGCACTAATATTTGACAACATTCCTGGCTTGATGGCCTCTACGTCTCCGTGGGACCTTCATATACATCAATAACATAATATTACCTAACCTAACCCAACCTATCATCTCGGCGGTAATACTTGACAACATTCCTGGCGAGTTGGCCACTACCTCTCCGTGAGACCTTCATATACATCAGTAACGTAATATAATCTAACCTCACCCAACCTATAATCTCGGCGGTAATATTTGACAACATTCCTGGTCAGTTGGCCTCTGCGTCTCCGTGGAACCTTCATATACATCAATAACGTAATATAACCTAACCTAACCCAACCTATCACCTCGGCGGTAATATTTGACAACATTCCTGGCGAGTTGGCCTCTACGTCTCCGTGGGACTTTTATATACATCAATAACGTAATTTAACCTAACCTAAACCTACGTAACATCTCGGCGGTAATATTTGACAACATTCCTGGCTTGATGGCCTCTACGTCTCCGTGGGACCTTCATATACATCAATAACATAATATTACCTAACCTAACCCAACCTATCATCTCGGCGGTAATACTTGACAACATTCCTGGCGCGTTGGCCTCTACGTCTCCGTGGGACCTTCATATACATCAATAACGTAATATAACCTAACCTAACCCAACCTATCATCTCGGCGGTAATATTTGACAACATTCCTGGCGAGTCGGCCTCTACGTCTCCGTGCGACCTTCATATACATCAATAACGTAATATGACGTAACCTAACCCAACCTATCACATCGGCACTAATATTTGACAACATTCCAGGCGAGTTGGCCTCTACGTCTCCGTGGGAATTTTATATACATCAATAACGTAATATAACCTAACCTAACCCAACCTAACATCTCGGCACTAATATTTGACAACATTCCTGGCGAGTTGGCCTCTACCTCTCCGTGAGACCTTCATATACAGCAATAACGTAATATATATCTAACCTAACCCAACCTATCATCTCGGCGGTAATATTTGACAACATTCCTGGCGAGTTGGCCTCTACGTCTCCGTGGGACTTTTATATACATCAATAACGTAATTTAACCTAACCTAAACCTACGTAACATCTCGGCGGTAATATTTGACAACATTCCTGGCTTGATGGCCTCTACGTCTCCGTGGGACCTTCATATACATCAATAACGTAATATAACCTAACCTAACCCAACCTATCATCTCGGCGGTAATATTTGACAACATTCCAGGCGAGTTGGCCTCTACGTCTCCGTGGGAATTTTATTTACATCAATAACGTAATATAACCTAACCTAACGCAACCTAACATCTCGGCACTAATATTTGACAACATTCCTGGCTTGATGGCCTCTACGTCTCCGTGGGACCTTCATATACATCAATAACATAATATTACCTAACCTAACCCAACCTATCATCTCGGCGGTAATACTTGACAACATTCCTGGCGAGTTGGCCTCTACGTCTCCGTGGGACTTTTATATACATCAATAACGTAATATAACCTAACCTAACCAACCTATCATCTCGGCGGTAATATTCGACACCATTCCTGGCGAGTGGGCCTCTACGCCACCGTGGGACTTTTATATACATCAAAACGTAATTTACCCTAACCTAACCCAACCTATCATCTCGGCGGTAATATTTGACATCATTCCTGGCGAGTGGGCCTCTACGCCTCCGTGGGACTTTTATATACATCAAAACGTAATTTACCCTAACCTAACCCAACGTAATATCTCGGCGATAATATTCGGCAACATTCCTGGAGTGTTGGTCCCTACGTCTCCGTGGGATCTTCATATACATCAATAACGTAATATAACCTAACCTAACCCAACCTATCATCTCGGCGGTAATATTTGACAACATTCCAGGCGAGTTGGCCTCTACCTCTCCGTGAGACCTTCATATACATCAATAACGTAATATAATCTAACCTAACCCAACCTATAATCTCGGCGGTAATATTTGACAACATTCCAGGCGAGTTGGCCTCTACGTCTCCGTGGGAATTTTATTTACATCAATAACGTAATATAACCTAACCTAACGCAACCTAACATCTCGGCACTAATATTTGACAACATTCCTGGCTTGATGGCCTCTACGTCTCCGTGGGACCTTCATATACATCAATAACATAATATTACCTAACCTAACCCAACCTATCATCTCGGCGGTAATACTTGACAACATTCCTGGCGAGTTGGCCTCTACGTCTCCGTGGGACTTTTATATACATCAATAACGTAATATAACCTAACCTAACCCAACCTATCATCTCGGCGGTAATATTTGACACCATTCCTGGCGAGTGGGCCTCTACGCCACCGTGGGACTTTTATATACATCAAAACGTAATTTACCCTAACCTAACCCAACCTATCATCTCGGCGGTAATATTTGACATCATTCCTGGCGAGTGGGCCTCTACGCATCCGTGGGACTTTTATATACATCAAAACGTAATTTACCCTAACCTAACCCAACGTAATATCTCGGCGATAATATTCGGCAACATTCCTGGAGTGTTGGCCTCTACGTCTCCGTGGGACCTTCATATACATCAATAACATAATATTACCTAACCTAACCCAACCTATCATCTCGGCGGTAATACATGACAACATTCCAGGCGAGTTGGCCTCTACGTCTCCGTGGGAATTTTATATACATCAATAACGTAATATAACCTAACCTAACCCAACCTAACATCTCGGCACTAATATTTGACAACATTCCTGGCGGGTTGGCCTCTACCTCTCCGTGAGACCTTCATATACAGCAATAACGTAATATAATCTAACCTAACCCAACCTATCATCTCGGCGGTAATATTTGACAACATTCCTGGCGAGTTGGCCTCTACGTCTCCGTGGGACTTTTATATACATCAATAACGTAATTTAACCTAACCTAAACCTACGTAACATCTCGGCGGTAATATTTGACAACATTCCTGGCTTGATGGCCTCTACGTCTCCGTGGGACCTTCATATACATCAATAACGTAATATAACCTAACCTAACCCAACCTATCATCTCGGCGGTAATATTTGACAACATTCCAGGCGAGTTGGCCTCTACGTCTCCGTGGGAATTTTATTTACATCAATAACGTAATATAACCTAACCTAACGCAACCTAACATCTCGGCACTAATATTTGACAACATTCCTGGCTTGATGGCCTCTACGTCTCCGTGGGACCTTCATATACATCAATAACATAATATTACCTAACCTAACCCAACCTATCATCTCGGCGGTAATACTTGACAACATTCCTGGCGAGTTGGCCTCTACGTCTCCGTGGGACTTTTATATACATCAATAACGTAATATAACCTAACCTAACCCAACCTATCATCTCGGCGGTAATATTTGACACCATTCCCGGCGAGTGGGCCTCTACGCCACCGTGGGACTTTTATATACATCAAAACGTAATTTACCCTAACCTAACCCAACCTATCATCTCGGCGGTAATATTTGACATCATTCCTGGCGAGTGGGCCTCTACGCCTCCGTGGGACTTTTATATACATCAAAACGTAATTTACCCTAACCTAACCCAACGTAATATCTCGGCGATAATATTCGGCAACATTCCTGGAGTGTTGGTCCCTACGTCTCCGTGGGATCTTCATATACATCAATAACGTAATATAACCTAACCTAACCCAACCTATCATCTCGGCGGTAATATTTGACAACATTCCAGGCGAGTTGGCCTCTACCTCTCCGTGAGACCTTCATATACATCAATAACGTAATATAATCTAACCTAACCCAACCTATAATCTCGGCGGTAATATTTGACAACATTCCAGGCGAGTTGGCCTCTACGTCTCCGTGGGAATTTTATTTACATCAATAACGTAATATAACCTAACCTAACGCAACCTAACATCTCGGCACTAATATTTGACAACATTCCTGGCTTGATGGCCTCTACGTCTCCGTGGGACCTTCATATACATCAATAACATAATATTACCTAACCTAACACAACCTATCATCTCGGCGGTAATACTTGACAACATTCCTGGCGAGTTGGCCTCTACGTCTCCGTGGGACTTTTATATACATCAATAACGTAATATAACCTAACCTAACCCAACCTATCATCTCGGCGGTAATATTTGACACCATTCCTGGCGAGTGGGCCTCTACGCCACCGTGGGACTTTTATATACATCAAAACGTAATTTACCCTAACCTAACCCAACCTATCATCTCGGCGGTAATATTTGACATCATTCCTGGCGAGTGGGCCTCTACGCATCCGTGGGACTTTTATATACATCAAAACGTAAT
The DNA here is from genome assembly GCA_963969225.1 of Xylocopa violacea. Lineage (NCBI taxonomy): Eukaryota > Metazoa > Arthropoda > Insecta > Hymenoptera > Apidae > Xylocopa > Xylocopa violacea. The sequence goes on along the minus strand of CAXAJV010000644.1, from coordinate 447,178 downwards.
TTACCCTAACCTAACCCAACGTAATATCTCGGCGATAATATTCGGCAACATTCCTGGAGTGTTGGTCCCTACGTCTCCGTGGGATCTTCATATACATCAATAACGTAATATAACCTAACCTAACCCAACCTATCATCTCGGCGGTAATATTTGACAACATTCCAGGCGAGTTGGCCTCTACGTCTCCGTGGGACTTTTATATACATCAATAACGTAATTTAACCTAACCTAAACCTACGTAACATCTCGGCGGTAATATTTGACAACATTCCTGGCGAGTTGGCCTCTACCTCTCCGTGAGACCTTCATATACATCAATAACGTAATATAATCTAACCTCACCCAACCTATAATCTCGGCGGTAATATTTGACAACATTCCTGGTCAGTTGGCCTCTGCGTCTCCGTGGAACCTTCATATACATCAATAACGTAATATAACCTAACCTAACCCAACCTATCACCTCGGCGGTAATATTTGACAACATTCCTGGCGAGTTGGCCTCTACGTCTCCGTGGGACTTTTATATACATCAATAACGTAATTTAACCTAACCTAAACCTACGTAACATCTCGGCGGTAATATTTGACAACATTCCTGGCTTGATGGCCTCTACGTCTCCGTGGGACCTTCATATACATCAATAACATAATATTACCTAACCTAACCCAACCTATCATCTCGGCGGTAATACTTGACAACATTCCTGGCGCGTTGGCCTCTACGTCTCCGTGGGACCTTCATATACATCAATAACGTAATATAACGTAACCTAACCCAACCTATCATCTCGGCACTAATATTTGACAACATTCCAGGCGAGTTGGCCTCTACGTCTCCGTGGGAATTTTATATACATCAATAACGTAATATAACCTAACCTAACCCAACCTAACATCTCGGCACTAATATTTGACAACATTCCTGGCGAGTTGGCCTCTACCTCTCCGTGAGACCTTCATATACATCAATAACGTAATATAATCTAACCTAACCCAACCTATCATCTCGGCGGTAATATTTGACAACATTCCTGGCGAGTTGGACTCTACGTCTCCGTGGGACTTTTATATACATCAATAACGTAATTTAACCTAACCTAAACCTACGTAACATCTCGGCGGTAATATTTGACAACATTCCTGGCTTGATGGCCTCTACGTCTCCGTGGGACCTTCATATACATCAATAACGTAATATAACCTAACCTAACCCAACCTATCATCTCGGCGGTAATATTTGACATCATTCCTGGCGAGTGGGCCTCTACGCCTCCGTGGGACTTTTATATACATCAAAACGTAATTTACCATAACCTAACCCAACGTAACATCTCGGCGGTAATATTCGGCAACGTTCCTGGAGTGTTGGTCCCTACGTCTCCGTGGGACCTTCATATACATCAATAACGTAATATAACCTAACCTAAACCAACCTATCATATCGGCGGTAATATTTGACAACATTCCAGGCGAGTTGGCCTCTACGTCTCCGTGGGAATTCTATATACATCAATAACGTAACATAACCTAACCTAACCCAACCTAACATCTCGGCACTAATATTTGACAACATTCCTGGCGAGTTGGCCACTACCTCTCCGTGAGACCTTCATATACATCAGTAACGTAATATAATCTAACCTCACCCAACCTATAATCTCGGCGGTAATATTTGACAACATTCCTGGTCAGTTGGCCTCTGCGTCTCCGTGGAACCTTCATATACATCAATAACGTAATATAACCTAACCTAACCCAACCTATCACCTCGGCGGTAATATTTGACAACATTCCTGGCGAGTTGGCCTCTACGTCTCCGTGGGACTTTTATATACATCAATAACGTAATTTAACCTAACCTAAACCTACGTAACATCTCGGCGGTAATATTTGACAACATTCCTGGCTTGATGGCCTCTACGTCTCCGTGGGACCTTCATATACATCAATAACATAATATTACCTAACTTAACCCAACCTATCATCTCGGCGGTAATACTTGACAACATTCCTGGCGCGTTGGCCTCTACGTCTCCGTGGGACCTTCATATACATCAATAACGTAATATAACCTAACCTAACCCAACCTATCATCTCGGCTGTAATATTTGACAACATTCCTGGCGAGTCGGCCTCTACGTCTCCGTGCGACCTTCATATACATCAATAACGTAATATGACGTAACCTAACCCATCCTATCACATCGGCACTAATATTTGACAACATTCCAGGCGAGTTGGCCTCTACGTCTCCGTGGGAATTTTATATACATCAATAACGTAATATAACCTAACCTAACCCAACCTAACATCTCGGCACTAATATTTGACAACATTCCTGGCGAGTTGGCCTCTACCTCTCCGTGAGACCTTCATATACAGCAATAACGTAATATAATCTAACCTAACCCAACCTATCATCTCGGCGGTAATATTTGACAACATTCCTGGCGAGTTGGCCTCTACGTCTCCGTGGGACTTTTATATACATCAATAACGTAATTTAACCTAACCTAAACCTACGTAACATCTCGGCGGTAATATTTGACAACATTCCTGGCTTGATGGCCTCTACGTCTCCGTGGGACCTTCATATACATCAATAACGTAATATAACCTAACCTAACCCAACCTATCATCTCGGCGGTAATATTTGACAACATTCCAGGCGAGTTGGCCTCTACGTCTCCGTGGGAATTTTATTTACATCAATAACGTAATATAACCTAACCTAACGCAACCTAACATCTCGGCACTAATATTTGACAACATTCCTGGCTTGATGGCCTCTACGTCTCCGTGGGACCTTCATATACATCAATAACATAATATTACCTAACCTAACCCAACCTATCATCTCGGCGGTAATACTTGACAACATTCCTGGCGAGTTGGCCTCTACGTCTCCGTGGGACTTTTATATACATCAATAACGTAATATAACCTAACCTAACCCAACCTATCATCTCGGCGGTAATATTTGACACCATTCCTGGCGAGTGGGCCTCTACGCCACCGTGGGACTTTTATATACATCAAAACGTAATTTACCCTAACCTAACCCAACCTATCATCTCGGCGGTAATATTTGACATCATTCCTGGCGAGTGGGCCTCTACGCCTCCGTGGGACTTTTATATACATCAAAACGTAATTTACCCTAACCTAACCCAACGTAATATCTCGGCGATAATATTCGGCAACATTCCTGGAGTGTTGGTCCCTACGTCTCCGTGGGATCTTCATATACATCAATAACGTAATATAACCTAACCTAACCCAACCTATCATCTCGGCGGTAATATTTGACAACATTCCAGGCGAGTTGGCCTCTACCTCTCCGTGAGACCTTCATATACATCAATAACGTAATATAATCTAACCTAACCCAACCTATAATCTCGGCGGTAATATTTGACAACATTCCAGGCGAGTTGGCCTCTACGTCTCCGTGGGAATTTTATTTACATCAATAACGTAATATAACCTAACCTAACGCAACCTAACATCTCGGCACTAATATTTGACAACATTCCTGGCTTGATGGCCTCTACGTCTCCGTTGGACCTTCATATACATCAATAACATAATATTACCTAACCTAACCCAACCTATCATCTCGGCGGTAATACTTGACAACATTCCTGGCGAGTTGGCCTCTACGTCTCCGTGGGACTTTTATATACATCAATAACGTAATATAACCTAACCTAACCCAACCTATCATCTCGGCGGTAATATTTGACACCATTCCTGGCGAGTGGGCCTCTACGCCACCGTGGGACTTTTATATACATCAAAACGTAATTTACCCTAACCTAACCCAACCTATCATCTCGGCGGTAATATTTGACATCATTCCTGGCGAGTGGGCCTCTACGCATCCGTGGGACTTTTATATACATCAAAACGTAATTTACCCTAACCTAACCCAACGTAATATCTCGGCGATAATATTCGGCAACATTCCTGGAGTGTTGGTCCCTACGTCTCCGTGGGATCTTCATATACATCAATAACGTAATATAACCTAACCTAACCCAACCTATCATCTCGGCGGTAATATTTGACAACATTCCAGGCGAGTTGGCCTCTACCTCTCCGTGAGACCTTCATATACATCAATAACGTAATATAATCTAACCTAACCCAACCTATAATCTCGGCGGTAATATTTGACAACATTCCAGGCGAGTTGGCCTCTACGTCTCCGTGGGAATTTTATTTACATCAATAACGTAATATAACCTAACCTAACGCAACCTAACATCTCGGCACTAATATTTGGCAACATTCCTGGCTTGATGGCCTCTACGTCTCCGTGGGACCTTCATATACATCAATAACATAATATTACCTAACCTAACCCAACCTATCATCTCGGCGGTAATACTTGACAACATTCCTGGCGAGTTGGCCTCTACGTCTCCGTGGGACTTTTATAAACATCAATAACGTAATATAACCTAACCTAACCCAACCTATCATCTCGGCGGTAATATTTGACACCATTCCTGGCGAGTGGGCCTCTACGCCACCGTGGGACTTTTATATACATCAAAACGTAATTTACCCTAACCTAACCCAACGTAACATCTCGGCGATAATATTCGGCAACATTCCTGGAGTGTTGGTCCCTACGTCTCCGTGGGATCTTCATATACAACAATAACGTAATATAACCTAACCTAACCCAACCTATCATCTCGGCGGTAATATTTGACAACATTCCAGGCGAGTTGGCCTCTACCTCTCCGTGAGACCTTCATATACATCAATAACGTAATATAATCTAACCTAACCCAACCTATAATCTCGGCGGTAATATTTGACAACATTCCTGGTCAGTTGGCCTCTGCGTCTCCGTGGAACCTTCATATACATCAATAACGTAATATAACCTAACCTAACCCAACCTATCACCTCGGCGGTAATATTTGACAACATTCCTGGCTCGATGGCCTCTACGTCTCCGTGGGACCCTCATATACATCAATAACATAATATTACCTAACCTAACCCAACCTATCATCTCGGCGGTAATACTTGAAAACATTCCTGGCGCGTTGGCCTCTACGTCTCCGTGGGACCTTCATATACATCAATAACGTAATATAACCTAACCTAACCCAACCTATCATCTCGGCGGTAATATTTGACAACATTCCTGGCTTGATGGCCTCTACGTCTCCGTGGGACCTTCATATACATCAATAACGTAATATAACCTAACCTAACCCAACCTATCATCTCGGCGGTAATATTTGACGTCATTCCTGGCGAGTTGGCCTCTACGCCTCCGTGGGACTTTTATATACATCAAAACGTAATTTACCCTAACCTAACCCAACGTAACATCTCGGCGGTAATATTCGGCAACATTCCTGGAGTGTTGGTCCCTACGTCTCCGTGGGATCTTCATATACATCAATAACGTAATATAACCTAACCTAAACCAAGCTATCATCTCGGCGGTAATATTTGACAACATTCCTGGCGAGTTGGCCTCTACGTCTCCGTGGGACTTTTATATACATCAATAACGTAATTTAACCTAACCTAAACCTACGTAACATCTCGGCGGTAATATTTGACAACATTCCTGGCGAGTTGGCCTCTACCTCTCCGTGAGACCTTCATATACATCAATAACGTAATATAATCTAACCTCACCCAACCTATAATCTCGGCGGTAATATTTGACAACATTCCTGGTCAGTTGGCCTCTGCGTCTCCGTGGAACCTTCATATACATCAATAACGTAATTTACCCTAACCTAACCCAACGTAACATCTCGGCGGTAATATTCGGCAACATTCCTGGAGTGTTGGTCCCTACGTCTCCGTGGGCTCTTCATATACATCAATAACGTAATATAACCTAACCTAAACCAAGCTATCATCTCGGCGGTAATATTTGACAACATTCCTGGCGAGTTGGCCTCTACGTCTCCGTGGGACTTTTATATACATCAATAACGTAATTTAACCTAACCTAAACCTACGTAACATCTCGGCGGTAATATTTGACAACATTCCTGGCTTGATGGCCTCTACGTCTCCGTGGGACCTTCATATACATCAATAACATAATATTACCTAACCTAACCCAACCCATCATCTCGGCGGTAATACTTGACAACATTCCTGGCGAGTTGGCCTCTACGTCTCCGTGGGACTTTTATATACATCAATAACGTAATATAACCTAACCTAACCCAACCTATCATCTCGGCGGTAATATTTGACACCATTCCTGGCGAGTGGGCCTCTACCTCTCCGTGAGACCTTCATATACATCAATAACGTAATATAATCTAACCTAACCCAACCTATAATCTCGGCGGTAATATTTGACAACATTCCTGGTCAGTTGGCCTCTGCGTCTCCGTGGAACCTTCATATACATCAATAACGTAATATAACCTAACCTAACCCAACCTATCACCTCGGCGGTAATATTTGACAACATTCCTGGCTTGATGGCCTCTACGTCTCCGTGGGACCCTCATATACATCAATAACATAATATTACCTAACCTAACCCAACCTATCATCTCGGCGGTAATACTTGAAAACATTCCTGGCGCGTTGGCCTCTACGTCTCCGTGGGACCTTCATATACATCAATAACGTAATATAACCTAACCTAACCCAACCTATCATCTCGGCGGTAATATTTGACAACATTCCTGGCTTGATGGCCTCTACGTCTCCGTGGGACCTTCATATACATCAATAACGTAATATAACCTAACCTAACCCAACCTATCATCTCGGCGGTAATATTTGACGTCATTCCTGGCGAGTTGGCCTCTACGCCTCCGTGGGACTTTTATATACATCAAAACGTAATTTACCCTAACCTAACCCAACGTAACATCTCGGCGGTAATATTCGGCAACATTCCTGGAGTGTTGGTCCCTACGTCTCCGTGGGATCTTCATATACATCAATAACGTAATATAACCTAACCTAAACCAAGCTATCATCTCGGCGGTAATATTTGACAACATTCCTGGCGAGTTGGCCTCTACGTCTCCGTGGGACTTTTATATACATCAATAACGTAATTTAACCTAACCTAAACCTACGTAACATCTCGGCGGTAATATTTGACAACATTCCTGGCGAGTTGGCCTCTACCTCTCCGTGAGACCTTCATATACATCAATAACGTAATATAATCTAACCTCACCCAACCTATAATCTCGGCGGTAATATTTGACAACATTCCTGGTCAGTTGGCCTCTGCGTCTCCGTGGAACCTTCATATACATCAATAACGTAATATAACCTAACCTAACCCAACCTATCACCTCGGCGGTAATATTTGACAACATTCCTGGCGAGTTGGCCTCTACGTCTCCGTGGGACTTTTATATACATCAATAACGTAATTTAACCTAACCTAAACCTACGTAACATCTCGGCGGTAATATTTGACAACATTCCTGGCTTGATGGCCTCTACGTCTCCGTGGGACCTTCATATACATCAATAACATAATATTACCTAACCTAACCCAACCTATCATCTCGGCGGTAATACATGACAACATTCCTGGCGCGTTGGCCTCTACGTCTCCGTGGGAATTTTATAAACATCAATAACGTAATATAACCTAACCTAACCCAACCTAACATCTCGGCACTAATATTTGACAACATTCCTGGCGAGTTGGCCTCTACCTCTCCGTGAGACCTTCATATACATCAATAACGTAATATAATCTAACCTAACCCAACCTATCATCTCGGCGGTAATATTTGACAACATTCCTGGCGAATTGGCCTCTACGTGTCCGTGGGACTTTTATATACATCAATAACGTAATTTAACCTAACCTAAACCTACGTAACATCTCGGCGGTAATATTTGACAACATTCCTGGCGAGTTGGCCTCTACCTCTCCGTGAGACCTTCATATACATCAATAACGTAATATAATCTAACCTCACCCAACCTATAATCTCGGCGGTAATATTTGACAACATTCCTGGTCAGTTGGCCTCTGCGTCTCCGTGGAACCTTCATATACATCAATAACGTAATTTACCCTAACCTAACCCAACGTAACATCTCGGCGGTAATATTCGGCAACATTCCTGGAGTGTTGGTCCCTACGTCTCCGTGGGATCTTCATATACATCAATAACGTAATATAACCTAACCTAAACCAAGCTATCATCTCGGCGGTAATATTTGACAACATTCCTGGCGAGTTGGCCTCTACGTCTCCGTGGGACTTTTATATACATCAATAACGTAATTTAACCTAACCTAAACCTACGTAACATCTCGGCGGTAATATTTGACAACATTCCTGGCTTGATGGCCTCTACGTCTCCGTGGGACCTTCATATACATCAATAACATAATATTACCTAACCTAACCCAACCCATCATCTCGGCGGTAATACTTGACAACATTCCTGGCGAGTTGGCCTCTACGTCTCCGTGGGACTTTTATATACATCAATAACGTAATATAACCTAACCTAACCCAACCTATCATCTCGGCGGTAATATTTGACACCATTCCTGGCGAGTGGGCCTCTACGCCACCGTGGGACTTTTATATACATCAAAACGTAATTTACCCTAACCTAACCCAACCTATCATCTCGGCGGTAATATTTGACATTATTCCTGGCGAGTGGGCCTCTACGCCTCCGTGGGACTTTTATATACATCAAAACGTAATTTACCCTAACCTAACCCAACGTAACATCTCGGCGATAATATTCGGCAACATTCCTGGAGTGTTGGTCCCTACGTCTCCGTGGGATCTTCATATACATCAATAACGTAATATAACCTAACCTAAACCAACCTATCATCTCGGCGGTAATATTTGACAACATTCCAGGCGAGTTGGCCTCTACCGCTCCGTGAGACCTTCATATACATCAATAACGTAATATAACCTAACCTAACCCAACCTATCACCTCGGCGGTAATATTTGACAACATTCCTGGCTTGATGGCCTCTACGTCTCCGTGGGACCCTCATATACATCAATAACATAATATTACCTAACCTAACCCAACCTATCATCTCGGCGGTAATACTTGACAACATTCCTGGCGCGTTGGCCTCTACGTCTCCGTGGGACCTTCATATACATCAATAACGTAATATAACCCAACCTAACCCAACCTATCATCTCGGCGGTAATATTTGACAACATTCCTGGCGAGTCGGCCTCTACGTCTCCGTGGGACTTTTATATACATCAATAACGTAATATAACCTAACCTAACCCAACCTATCATCTCGGCGCTAATATTTGACATCATTCCTGGCGAGTGGGCCTCTACGCCTCCGTGGGACTTTTATATACATCAAAACGTAATTTACCCTAACCTAACCCAACGTAACATCTCGGCGGTAATATTCGGCAACATTCCTGGAGTGTTGGTCCCTACGTCTCCGTGGGATCTTCATATACATCAATAACGTAATATAACCTAACCTAACCCAACCTATCATGTCGGCGGTAATATTTGACAACATTCCTGGCGAGTTGGCCTCTACGTGTCCGTGGGACTTTTATATACATCAATAACGTAATTTAACCTAACCTAAACCTACGTAACATCTCGGCGGTAATATTTGACAACATTCCTGGCGAGTTGGCCTCTACGTCTCCGTGGGACTTTTATATACATCAATAACGTAATTTAACCTAACCTAAACCTACGTAACATCTCGGCGGTAATATTTGACAACATTCCTGGCTTGATGGCCTCTACGTCTCCGCGGGACCTTCATATACATCAATAACATAATATTACCTAACCTAACCCAACCTATCGTCTCGGCGGTAATACTTGACAACATTCCTGGCGCGTTGGCCTCTACGTCTTCGTGGGACCTTCATATACATCAATAACGTAATATAACCTAACCTAACCCAACCTATCATCTCGGCGGTAATATTTGACAACATTCCTGGCGAGTCGGCCTCTACGTCTCCGTGCGACCTTCATATACATCAATAACGTAATATAACGTAACCTAACCCAACCTATCACCTCGGCACTAATATTTGACAACATTCCAGGCGAGTTGGCCTCTACGTCTCCGTGGGAATTTTATATACATCAATAACGTAATATAACCTAACCTAACCCAACCTAACATCTCGGCACTAATATTTGACAACATTCCTGGCGAGTTGGCCTCTACCTCTCCGTGAGACCTTCATATACATCAATAACGTAATATAATCTAACCTAACCCAACCTATCATCTCGGCGGTAATATTTGACAACATTCCTGGCGAGTTGGCCTCTACGTCTCCGTGGGACTTTTATATACATCAATAACGTAATTTAACCTAACCTAAACCTACGTAACATCTCGACGGTAATATTTGACAACATTCCTGGCTTGATGGCCTCTACGTCTCCGTGGGACCTTCATATACATCAATAACGTAATATAGCCTAACCTAACCCAACCTATCATCTCGGCGGTAATATTTGACATCATTCCTGGCGAGTTGGCCTCTACGCCTCCGTGGGACTTTTATATACATCAAAACGTAATTTACCCTAACCTATACCAACGTAACATCTCGGCGGTAATATTCGGCAACATTCCTGGAGTGTTGGTCCCTACGTCTCCGTGGGACTTTTATATACATCAATAACGTAATATAACCTAACCTAACCCTACCTATCATCTCGGCGGTAATATTTGACACCATTCCTGGCGAGTGGGCCTCTACGCCACCGTGGGACTTTTATATACATCAAAACGTAATTTACCCTAACCTAACCCAACCTATCATCTCGGCGGTAATATTTGACATCATTCCTGGCGAGTGGGCCTCTACGCCTCCGTGGGACTTTTATATACATCAAAACGTAATTTACCATAACCTAACCCAACGTAACATCTCGGCGATAATATTCGGCAACATTCCTGGAGTGTTGGTCCCTACGTCTCCGTGGGATCTTCATATACATCAATAACGTAATATAACCTAACCTAAACCAACCTATCATCTCGGCGGTAATATTTGACAACATTCCAGGCGAGTTGGCCTCTACCTCTCCGTGAGACCTTCATATACATCAATAACGTAATATAATCTAACCTAACCCAACCTATAATTTCGGCGGTAATATTTGACAACATTCCAGGTCAGTTGGCCTCTGCGTCTCCGTGGAACCTTCATATACATCAATAACGTAATATAACCTAACCTAACCCAACCTATCATCTCGGCGGTAATATTTGACAACATTCCTGGCGAGTCGGCCTCTACGTCTCCGTGGGACTTTTATATACATCAATAACGTAATATAACCTAACCTAACCCAACCTATCATCTCGGCGGTAATATTTGACATCATTCCTGGCGAGTGGGCCTCTACGCCTCCGTGGGACTTTTATATACATCAAAACGTAATTTACCCTAACCTAACCCAACGTAACATCTCGGCGGTAATATTCGGCAACATTCCTGGAGTGTCGGTCCCTACGTCTCCGTGGGTTCTTCATATACATCAATAACGTAATATAACCTAACCTAAACCAACCTATCATCTCGGCGGTAATATTTGACAACATTCCTGGCGAGTTGGCCTCTACGTCTCCGTGGGACTTTTATATACATCAATAACGTAATTTAACCTAACCTAAACCTACGTAACATCTCGGCGGTAATATTTGACAACATTCCTGGCTTGATGGCCTCTACGTCTCCGTGGGACCTTCATATACATCAATAACATAATATTACCTAACCTAACCCAACCTATCATCTCGGCGGTAATACTTGACAACATTCCTGGCGCGTTGGCCTCTACGTCTCCGTGGGACCTTCATATACATCAATAACGTAATATAACGTAACCTAACCCAACCTATCATCTCGGCACTAATATTTGACAACATTCCAGGCGAGTTGGCCTCTACGTCTCCGTGGGAATTTTATATACATCAATAACGTAATATAACCTAACCTAACCCAACCTAACATCTCGGCACTAATATTTGACAACATTCCTGGCGAGTTGGCCTCTACCTCTCCGTGAGACCTTCATATACATCAATAACGTAATATAATCTAACCTAACCCAACCTATCATCTCGGCGGTAATATTTGACAACATTCCTGGCGAGTTGGACTCTACGTCTCCGTGGGACTTTTATATACATCAATAACGTAATTTAACCTAACCTAAACCTACGTAACATCTCGGCGGTAATATTTGACAACATTCCTGGCTTGATGGCCTCTACGTCTCCGTGGGACCTTCATATACATCAATAACGTAATATAACCTAACCTAACCCAACCTATCATCTCGGCGGTAATATTTGACATCATTCCTGGCGAGTGGGCCTCTACGCCTCCGTGGGACTTTTATATACATCAAAACGTAATTTACCATAACCTAACCCAACGTAACATCTCAGCGGTAATATTCGGCAACGTTCCTGGAGTGTTGGTCCCTACGTCTCCGTGGGACCTTCATATACATCAATAACGTAATATAACCTAACCTAAACCAACCTATCATATCGGCGGTAATATTTGACAACATTCCAGGCGAGTTGGCCTCTACGTCTCCGTGGGAATTCTATATACATCAATAACGTAACATAACCTAACCTAACCCAACCTAACATCTCGGCACTAATATTTGACAACATTCCTGGCGAGTTGGCCACTACCTCTCCGTGAGACCTTCATATACATCAGTAACGTAATATAATCTAACCTCACCCAACCTATAATCTCGGCGGTAATATTTGACAACATTCCTGGTCAGTTGGCCTCTGCGTCTCCGTGGAACCTTCATATACATCAATAACGTAATATAACCTAACCTAACCCAACCTATCACCTCGGCGGTAATATTTGACAACATTCCTGGCGAGTTGGCCTCTACGTCTCCGTGGGACTTTTATATACATCAATAACGTAATTTAACCTAACCTAAACCTACGTAACATCTCGGCGGTAATATTTGACAACATTCCTGGCTTGATGGCCTCTACGTCTCCGTGGGACCTTCATATACATCAATAACATAATATTACCTAACCTAACCCAACCTATCATCTCGGCGGTAATACTTGACAACATTCCTGGCGCGTTGGCCTCTACGTCTCCGTGGGACCTTCATATACATCAATAACGTAATATAACCTAACCTAACCCAACCTATCATCTCGGCGGTAATATTTGACAACATTCCTGGCGAGTCGGCCTCTACGTCTCCGTGCGACCTTCATATACATCAATAACGTAATATGACGTAACCTAACCCAACCTATCACATCGGCACTAATATTTGACAACATTCCAGGCGAGTTGGCCTCTACGTCTCCGTGGGAATTTTATATACATCAATAACGTAATATAACCTAACCTAACCCAACCTAACATCTCGGCACTAATATTTGACAACATTCCTGGCGAGTTGGCCTCTACCTCTCCGTGAGACCTTCATATACAGCAATAACGTAATATAATCTAACCTAACCCAACCTATCATCTCGGCGGTAATATTTGACAACATTCCTGGCGAGTTGGCCTCTACGTCTCCGTGGGACTTTTATATACATCAATAACGTAATTTAACCTAACCTAAACCTACGTAACATCTCGGCGGTAATATTTGACAACATTCCTGGCTTGATGGCCTCTACGTCTCCGTGGGACCTTCATATACATCAATAACGTAATATAACCTAACCTAACCCAACCTATCATCTCGGCGGTAATATTTGACATCATTCCTGGCGAGTTGGCCTCTACGCCTCCGTGGGACTTTTATATACATCAAAACGTAATTTACCCTAACCTATACCAACGTAACATCTCGGCGGTAATATTCGGCAACATTCCTGGAGTGTTGGTCCCTACGTCTCCGTGGGATCTTCATATACATCAATAACGTAATATAACCTAACCTAAACCAACCTATCATCTCGGCGGTAATACTTGACAACATTCCTGGCGCGTTGGCCTCTACGTCTCCGTGGGACCTTCATATACATCAATAACGTAATATAACCTAACCTAACCCAACCTATCATCTCGGCGGTAATATTTGACAACATTCCTGGCGAGTCGGCCTCTACGTCTCCGTGCGACCTTCATATACATCAATAACGTAATATGACGTAACCTAACCCAACCTATCACATCGGCACTAATATTTGACAACATTCCAGGCGAGTTGGCCTCTACGTCTCCGTGGGAATTTTATATACATCAATAACGTAATATAACCTAACCTAACCCAACCTAACATCTCGGCACTAATATTTGACAACATTCCTGGCGAGTTGGCCTCTACCTCTCCGTGAGACCTTCATATACAGCAATAACGTAATATAATCTAACCTAACCCAACCTATCATCTCGGCGGTAATATTTGACAACATTCCTGGCGAGTTGGCCTCTACGTCTCCGTGGGACTTTTATATACATCAATAACGTAATTTAACCTAACCTAAACCTACGTAACATCTCGGCGGTAATATTTGACAACATTCCTGGCTTGATGGCCTCTACGTCTCCGTGGGACCTTCATATACATCAATAACGTAATATAACCTAACCTAACCCAACCTATCATCTCGGCGGTAATATTTGACATCATTCCTGGCGAGTTGGCCTCTACGCCTCCGTGGGACTTTTATATACATCAAAACGTAATTTACCCTAACCTATACCAACGTAACATCTCGGCGGTAATATTCGGCAACATTCCTGGAGTGTTGGTCCCTACGTCTCCGTGGGATCTTCATATACATCAATAACGTAATATAACCTAACCTAAACCAACCTATCATCTCGGCGGTAATATTTGACAACATTCTAGGCGAGTTGGCCTCTACGTCTCCGTGGGAATTTTATTTACATCAATAACGTAATATAACCTAACCTAACCCAACCTAACATCTCGGCACTAATATTTGACAACATTCCTGGCTTGATGGCCTCTACGTCTCCGTGGGACCTTCATATACATCAATAACATAATATTACCTAACCTAACCCAACCTATCATCTCGGCGGTAATACTTGACAACATTCCTGGCGAGTTGGCCTCTACGTCTCCGTGGGACTTTTATATACATCAATAACGTAATATAACCTAACCTAACCCAACCTATCATCTCGGCGGTAATATTTGACACCATTCCTGGAGTGTCGCTCCCTACGTCTCCGTGGGATCTTCATATACATCAATAACGTAATATAACCTAACCTAAACCAACCTATCATCTCGGCGGTAATATTTGACAACATTCCTGGCGAGTTGGCCTCTACGTCTCCGTGGGACTTTTATATACATCAATAACGTAATTTAACCTAACCTAAACCTACGTAACATCTCGGCGGTAATATTTGACAACATTCCTGGCTTGATGGCCTCTACGTCTCCGTGGGACCTTCATATACATCAATAACATAATATTACCTAACCTAACCCAACCTATCATCTCGGCGGTAATACTTGACAACATTCCTGGCGCGTTGGCCTCTACGTCTCCGTGGGACCTTCATATACATCAATAACGTAATATAACCTAACCTAACACAACCTATCATCTCGGCGGTAATATTTGACAACATTCCTGGCGAGTCGGCCTCTACGTCTCCGTGCGACCTTCATATACATCAATAACGTAATATAACGTAACCTAACCCAACCTATCATCTCGGCACTAATATTTGACAACATTCCAGGCGAGTTGGCCTCTACGTCTCCGTGGGAATTTTATATACATCAATAACGTAATATAACCTAACCTAACCCAACCTAACATCTCGGCACTAATATTTGACAACATTCCTGGCGAGTTGGCCTCTACCTCTCCGTGAGACCTTCATATACATCAATAACGTAATATAATCTAACCTAACCCAACCTATCATCTCGGCGGTAATATTTGACAACATTCCTGGCGAGTTGGCCTCTACGTCTCCGTGGGACTTTTATATACATCAATAACGTAATTTAACCTAACCTAAACCTACGTAACATCTCGGCGGTAATATTTGACAACATTCCTGGCTTGATGGCCTCTACGTCTCCGTGGGACCTTCATATACATCAATAACGTAATATAACCTAACCTAACCCAACCTATCATCTCGGCGGTAATATTTGACATCATTCCTGTCGAGTGGGCCTCTACGCCTCCGTGGGACTTTTATATACATCAAAACGTAATTTACCCTAACCTAACCCAACGTAACATCTCGGCGGTAATATTCGGCAACATTCCTGGAGTGTTGGTCCCTACGTCTCCGTGGGATCTTCATATACATCAATAACGTAATATAACCTAACCTAAACCAACCTATCATCTCGGCGGTAATATTTGTCAACATTCCAGGCGAGTTGGCCTCTACGTCTCCGTGAGAATTCTATATACATAAATAACGTAACATAACCTAACCTAACCCAACCTAACATCACGGCACTAATATTTGACAACATTCCTGGCGAGTTGGCCTCTACGTCTCCGTGGGACTTTTATATACATCAATAACGTAATATAACCTAACCTAACCCAACCTATAATCTCGGCGGTAATATTTGACAACATTCCTGGTCAGTTGGCCTCTGCGTCTCCGTGGAACCTTCATATACATCAATAACGTAATATAACCTAACCTAACCCAACCTATCACCTCGGCGGTAATATTTGACAACATTCCTGGCTTGATGGCCTCTACGTCTCCGTGGGACCCTCATATACATCAATAACATAATATTACCTAACCTAACCCAACCTATCATCTCGGCGGTAATATTTGACAACATTCCTGGCGAGTCGGCCTCTACGTCTCCGTGCGACCTTCATATACATCAATAACGTAATATAACGTAACCTAACCCAACCTATCACCTCGGCACTAATATTTGACAACATTCCAGGCGAGTTGGCCTCTACGTCTCCGTGGGAATTTTATATACATCAATAACGTAATATAACCTAACCTAACCCAACCTAACATCTCGGCACTAATATTTGACAACATTCCTGGCTTGATGGCCTCTACGTCTCCGTGGGACCTTCATATACATCAATAACGTAATATAGCCTAACCTAACCCAACCTATCATCTCGGCGGTAATATTTGACATCATTCCTGGCGAGTTGGCCTCTACGCCTCCGTGGGACTTTTATATACATCAAAACGTAATTTACCCTAACCTATACCAACGTAACATCTCGGCGGTAATATTCGGCAACATTCCTGGAGTGTTGATCCCTACGTCTCCGTGGGATCTTCATATACATCAATAACGTAATATAACCTAACCTAAACCAACCTATCATCTCGGCGGTAATATTTGACAACATTCCAGGCGAGTTGGCCTCTACGTCTCCGTGGGAATTTTATTTACATCAATAACGTAATATAACCTAACCTAACGCAACCTAACATCTCGGCACTAATATTTGACAACATTCCTGGCTTGATGGCCTCTACGTCTCCGTGGGACCTTCATATACATCAATAACATAATATTACCTAACCTAACCCAACCTATCATCTCGGCGGTAATACTTGACAACATTCCTGGCGAGTTGGCCTCTACGTCTCCGTGGGACTTTTATATACATCAATAACGTAATATAACCTAACCTAACCCAACCTATCATCTCGGCGGTAATATTTGACACCATTCCTGGCGCGTTGGCCTCTACGTCTCCGTGGGACCGTCATATACATCAATAACGTAATATAACCTAACCTAACACAACCTATCATCTCGGCGGTAATATTTGACAACATTCCTGGCGAGTCGGCCTCTACGTCTCCGTGCGACCTTCATATACATCAATAACGTAATATAACGTAACCTAACCCAACCTATCATCTCGGCACTAATATTTGACAACATTCCAGGCGAGTTGGCCTCTACGTCTCCGTGGGAATTTTATATACATCAATAACGTAATATAACCTAACCTAACCCAACCTAACATCTCGGCACTAATATTTGACAACATTCCTGGCGAGTTGGCCTCTACCTCTCCGTGAGACCTTCATATACATCAATAACGTAATATAATCTAACCTAACCCAACCTATCATCTCGGCGGTAATATTTGACAACATTCCTGGCGAGTTGGCCTCTACGTCTCCGTGGGACTTTTATATACATCAATAACGTAATTTAACCTAACCTAAACCTACGTAACATCTCGGCGGTAATATTTGACAACATTCCTGGCTTGATGGCCTCTACGTCTCCGTGGGACCTTCATATACATCAATAACGTAATATAACCTAACCTAACCCAACCTATCATCTCGGCGGTAATATTTGACATCATTCCTGTCGAGTGGGCCTCTACGCCTCCGTGGGACTTTTATATACATCAAAACGTAATTTACCCTAACCTAACCCAACGTAACATCTCGGCGGTAATATTCGGCAACATTCCTGGAGTGTTGGTCCCTACGTCTCCGTGGGATCTTCATATACATCAATAACGTAATATAACCTAACCTAAACCAACCTATCATCTCGGCGGTAATATTTGTCAACATTCCAGGCGAGTTGGCCTCTACGTCTCCGTGAGAATTCTATATACATAAATAACGTAACATAACCTAACCTAACCCAACCTAACATCACGGCACTAATATTTGACAACATTCCTGGCGAGTTGGCCTCTACGTCTCCGTGGGACTTTTATATACATCAATAACGTAATATAACCTAACCTAACCCAACCTATAATCTCGGCGGTAATATTTGACAACATTCCTGGTCAGTTGGCCTCTGCGTCTCCGTGGAACCTTCATATACATCAATAACGTAATATAACCTAACCTAACCCAACCTATCACCTCGGCGGTAATATTTGACAACATTCCTGGCTTGATGGCCTCTACGTCTCCGTGGGACCCTCATATACATCAATAACATAATATTACCTAACCTAACCCAACCTATCATCTCGGCGGTAATATTTGACAACATTCCTGGCGAGTCGGCCTCTACGTCTCCGTGCGACCTTCATATACATCAATAACGTAATATAACGTAACCTAACCCAACCTATCACCTCGGCACTAATATTTGACAACATTCCAGGCGAGTTGGCCTCTACGTCTCCGTGGGAATTTTATATACATCAATAACGTAATATAACCTAACCTAACCCAACCTAACATCTCGGCACTAATATTTGACAACATTCCTGGCTTGATGGCCTCTACGTCTCCGTGGGACCTTCATATACATCAATAACGTAATATAGCCTAACCTAACCCAACCTATCATCTCGGCGGTAATATTTGACATCATTCCTGGCGAGTTGGCCTCTACGCCTCCGTGGGACTTTTATATACATCAAAACGTAATTTACCCTAACCTATACCAACGTAACATCTCGGCGGTAATATTCGGCAACATTCCTGGAGTGTTGATCCCTACGTCTCCGTGGGATCTTCATATACATCAATAACGTAATATAACCTAACCTAAACCAACCTATCATCTCGGCGGTAATATTTGACAACATTCCAGGCGAGTTGGCCTCTACGTCTCCGTGGGAATTTTATTTACATCAATAACGTAATATAACCTAACCTAACGCAACCTAACATCTCGGCACTAATATTTGACAACATTCCTGGCTTGATGGCCTCTACGTCTCCGTGGGACCTTCATATACATCAATAACATAATATTACCTAACCTAACCCAACCTATCATCTCGGCGGTAATACTTGACAACATTCCTGGCGAGTTGGCCTCTACGTCTCCGTGGGACTTTTATATACATCAATAACGTAATATAACCTAACCTAACCCAACCTATCATCTCGGCGGTAATATTTGACACCATTCCTGGCGAGTGGGCCTCTACGCCACCGTGGGACTTTTATATACATCAAAACGTAATTTACCCTAACCTAACCCAACCTATCATCTCGGCGGTAATATTTGACATCATTCCTGGCGAGTGGGCCTCTACGCCTCCGTGGGACTTTTATATACATCAAAACGTAATTTACCCTAACCTAACCCAACGTAATATCTCGGCGATAATATTCGGCAACATTCCTGGAGTGTTGGTCCCTACGTCTCCGTGGGATCTTCATATACATCAATAACGTAATATAACCTAACCTAACCCAACCTATCATCTCGGCGGTAATATTTGACAACATTCCAGGCGAGTTGGCCTCTACCTCTCCGTGAGACCTTCATATACATCAATAACGTAATATAATCTAACCTAACCCAACCTATAATCTCGGCGGTAATATTTGACAACATTCCAGGCGAGTTGGCCTCTACGTCTCCGTGGGAATTTTATTTACATCAATAACGTAATATAACCTAACCTAACGCAACCTAACATCTCGGCACTAATATTTGACAACATTCCTGGTTTGATGGCCTCTACGTCTCCGTGGGACCTTCATATACATCAATAACAGAATATTACCTAACCTAACCCAACCTATCATCTCGGCGGTAATACTTGACAACATTCCTGGCGAGTTGGCCTCTACGTCTCCGTGGGACTTTTATATACATCAATAACGTAATATAACCTAACCTAACCCAACCTATCATCTCGGCGGTAATATTTGACAACATTCCTGGCTTGATGGCCTCTACGTCTCCGTGGGACCTTCATATACATCAATAACATAATATTACCTAACCTAACCCAACCCATCATCTCGGCGGTAATACTTGACAACATTCCTGGCGAGTTGGCCTCTACGTCTCCGTGGGACTTTTATATACATCAATAACGTAATTTACCCTAACCTAACCCAACGTAATATCTCGGCGATAATATTCGGCAACATTCCTGGAGTGTTGGTCCCTACGTCTCCGTGGGATCTTCATATACATCAATAACGTAATATAACCTAACCTAAACCAACCTATCATCTCGGCGGTAATATTTGACAACATTCCAGGCGAGTTGGCCTCTACGTCTCCGTGGGAATTTTATTTACATCAATAACGTAATATAACCTAACCTAACGCAACCTAACATCTCGGCACTAATATTTGACAACATTCCTGGCTTGATGGCCTCTACGTCTCCGTGGGAATTTTATATACATCAATAACGTAATATAACCTAACCTAACCCAACCTAACATCTCGGCACTAATATTTGACAACATTCCTGGCTTGATGGCCTCTACGTCTCCGTGGGACCTTCATATACATCAATAACGTAATATAGCCTAACCTAACCCAACCTATCATCTCGGCGGTAATATTTGACATCATTCCTGGCGAGTTGGCCTCTACGCCTCCGTGGGACTTTTATATACATCAAAACGTAATTTACCCTAACCTATACCAACGTAACATCTCGGCGGTAATATTCGGCAACATTCCTGGAGTGTTGATCCCTACGTCTCCGTGGGATCTTCATATACATCAATAACGTAATATAACCTAACCTAAACCAACCTATCATCTCGGCGGTAATATTTGACAACATTCCAGGCGAGTTGGCCTCTACGTCTCCGTGGGAATTTTATTTACATCAATAACGTAATATAACCTAACCTAACGCAACCTAACATCTCGGCACTAATATTTGACAACATTCCTGGCTTGATGGCCTCTACGTCTCCGTGGGACCTTCATATACATCAATAACATAATATTACCTAACCTAACCCAACCTATCATCTCGGCGGTAATACTTGACAACATTCCTGGCGAGTTGGCCTCTACGTCTCCGTGGGACTTTTATATACATCAATAACGTAATATAACCTAACCTAACCCAACCTATCATCTCGGCGGTAATATTTGACACCATTCCTGGCGCGTTGGCCTCTACGTCTCCGTGGGACCTTCATATACATCAATAACGTAATATAACCTAACCTAACACAACCTATCATCTCGGCGGTAATATTTGACAACATTCCTGGCGAGTCGGCCTCTACGTCTCCGTGCGACCTTCATATACATCAATAACGTAATATAACGTAACCTAACCCAACCTATCATCTCGGCACTAATATTTGACAACATTCCAGGCGAGTTGGCCTCTACGTCTCCGTGGGAATTTTATATACATCAATAACGTAATATAACCTAACCTAACCCAACCTAACATCTCGGCACTAATATTTGACAACATTCCTGGCGAGTTGGCCTCTACCTCTCCGTGAGACCTTCATATACATCAATAACGTAATATAATCTAACCTAACCCAACCTATCATCTCGGCGGTAATATTTGACAACATTCCTGGCGAGTTGGCCTCTACGTCTCCGTGGGACTTTTATATACATCAAAACGTAATTTACCCTAACCTAACCCAACGTAACATCTCGGCGGTAATATTCGGCAACATTCCTGGAGTGTTGGTCCCTACGTCTCCGTGGGATCTTCATATACATCAATAACGTAATATAACCTAACCTAAACCAACCTATCATCTCGGCGGTAATATTTGTCAACATTCCAGGCGAGTTGGCCTCTACGTCTCCGTGAGAATTCTATATACATAAATAACGTAACATAACCTAACCTAACCCAACCTAACATCACGGCACTAATATTTGACAACATTCCTGGCGAGTTGGCCTCTACGTCTCCGTGGGACTTTTATATACATCAATAACGTAATATAACCTAACCTAACCCAACCTATAATCTCGGCGGTAATATTTGACAACATTCCTGGTCAGTTGGCCTCTGCGTCTCCGTGGAACCTTCATATACATCAATAACGTAATATAACCTAACCTAACCCAACCTATCACCTCGGCGGTAATATTTGACAACATTCCTGGCTTGATGGCCTCTACGTCTCCGTGGGACCCTCATATACATCAATAACATAATATTACCTAACCTAACCCAACCTATCATCTCGGCGGTAATATTTGACAACATTCCTGGCGAGTCGGCCTCTACGTCTCCGTGCGACCTTCATATACATCAATAACGTAATATAACGTAACCTAACCCAACCTATCACCTCGGCACTAATATTTGACAACATTCCAGGCGAGTTGGCCTCTACGTCTCCGTGGGAATTTTATATACATCAATAACGTAATATAACCTAACCTAACCCAACCTAACATCTCGGCACTAATATTTGACAACATTCCTGGCTTGATGGCCTCTACGTCTCCGTGGGACCTTCATATACATCAATAACGTAATATAGCCTAACCTAACCCAACCTATCATCTCGGCGGTAATATTTGACATCATTCCTGGCGAGTTGGCCTCTACGCCTCCGTGGGACTTTTATATACATCAAAACGTAATTTACCCTAACCTA
Source organism: Xylocopa violacea (assembly GCA_963969225.1). Taxonomy (NCBI): domain Eukaryota; kingdom Metazoa; phylum Arthropoda; class Insecta; order Hymenoptera; family Apidae; genus Xylocopa; species Xylocopa violacea. Next base: position 423,866 of record CAXAJV010000644.1, on the reverse strand, counting down.
TACCAACGTAACATCTCGGCGGTAATATTCGGCAACATTCCTGGAGTGTTGATCCCTACGTCTCCGTGGGATCTTCATATACATCAATAACGTAATATAACCTAACCTAAACCAACCTATCATCTCGGCGGTAATATTTGACAACATTCCAGGCGAGTTGGCCTCTACGTCTCCGTGGGAATTTTATTTACATCAATAACGTAATATAACCTAACCTAACGCAACCTAACATCTCGGCACTAATATTTGACAACATTCCTGGCTTGATGGCCTCTACGTCTCCGTGGGACCTTCATATACATCAATAACATAATATTACCTAACCTAACCCAACCTATCATCTCGGCGGTAATACTTGACAACATTCCTGGCGAGTTGGCCTCTACGTCTCCGTGGGACTTTTATATACATCAATAACGTAATATAACCTAACCTAACCCAACCTATCATCTCGGCGGTAATATTTGACACCATTCCTGGCGAGTGGGCCTCTACGCCACCGTGGGACTTTTATATACATCAAAACGTAATTTACCCTAACCTAACCCAACCTATCATCTCGGCGGTAATATTTGACATCATTCCTGGCGAGTGGGCCTCTACGCCTCCGTGGGACTTTTATATACATCAAAACGTAATTTACCCTAACCTAACCCAACGTAATATCTCGGCGATAATATTCGGCAACATTCCTGGAGTGTTGGTCCCTACGTCTCCGTGGGATCTTCATATACATCAATAACGTAATATAACCTAACCTAACCCAACCTATCATCTCGGCGGTAATATTTGACAACATTCCAGGCGAGTTGGCCTCTACCTCTCCGTGAGACCTTCATATACATCAATAACGTAATATAATCTAACCTAACCCAACCTATAATCTCGGCGGTAATATTTGACAACATTCCAGGCGAGTTGGCCTCTACGTCTCCGTGGGAATTTTATTTACATCAATAACGTAATATAACCTAACCTAACGCAACCTAACATCTCGGCACTAATATTTGACAACATTCCTGGCTTGATGGCCTCTACGTCTCCGTGGGACCTTCATATACATCAATAACAGAATATTACCTAACCTAACCCAACCTATCATCTCGGCGGTAATACTTGACAACATTCCTGGCGAGTTGGCCTCTACGTCTCCGTGGGACTTTTATATACATCAATAACGTAATATAACCTAACCTAACCCAACCTATCATCTCGGCGGTAATATTTGACAACATTCCTGGCTTGATGGCCTCTACGTCTCCGTGGGACCTTCATATACATCAATAACATAATATTACCTAACCTAACCCAACCTATCATCTCGGCGGTAATATTTGACATCATTCCTGTCGAGTGGGCCTCTACGCCTCCGTGGGACTTTTATATACATCAAAACGTAATTTACCCTAACCTAACCCAACGTAACATCTCGGCGGTAATATTCGGCAACATTCCTGGAGTGTTGGTCCCTACGTCTCCGTGGGATCTTCATATACATCAATAACGTAATATAACCTAACCTAAACCAACCTATCATCTCGGCGGTAATATTTGTCAACATTCCAGGCGAGTTGGCCTCTACGTCTCCGTGAGAATTCTATATACATAAATAACGTAACATAACCTAACCTAACCCAACCTAACATCACGGCACTAATATTTGACAACATTCCTGGCGAGTTGGCCTCTACGTCTCCGTGGGACTTTTATATACATCAATAACGTAATATAACCTAACCTAACACAACCTATAATCTCGGCGGTAATATTTGACAACATTCCTGGTCAGTTGGCCTCTGCGTCTCCGTGGAACCTTCATATACATCAATAACGTAATATAACCTAACCTAACCCAACCTATCACCTCGGCGGTAATATTTGACAACATTCCTGGCTTGATGGCCTCTACGTCTCCGTGGGACCCTCATATACATCAATAACATAATATTACCTAACCTAACCCAACCTATCATCTCGGCGGTAATATTTGACAACATTCCTGGCGAGTCGGCCTCTACGTCTCCGTGCGACCTTCATATACATCAATAACGTAATATAACGTAACCTAACCCAACCTATCACCTCGGCACTAATATTTGACAACATTCCAGGCGAGTTGGCCTCTACGTCTCCGTGGGAATTTTATATACATCAATAACGTAATATAACCTAACCTAACCCAACCTAACATCTCGGCACTAATATTTGACAACATTCCTGGCTTGATGGCCTCTACGTCTCCGTGGGACCTTCATATACATCAATAACGTAATATAGCCTAACCTAACCCAACCTATCATCTCGGCGGTAATATTTGACATCATTCCTGGCGAGTTGGCCTCTACGCCTCCGTGGGACTTTTATATACATCAAAACGTAATTTACCCTAACCTATACCAACGTAACATCTCGGCGGTAATATTCGGCAACATTCCTGGAGTGTTGATCCCTACGTCTCCGTGGGATCTTCATATACATCAATAACGTAATATAACCTAACCTAAACCAACCTATCATCTCGGCGGTAATATTTGACAACATTCCAGGCGAGTTGGCCTCTACGTCTCCGTGGGAATTTTATTTACATCAATAACGTAATATAACCTAACCTAACGCAACCTAACATCTCGGCACTAATATTTGACAACATTCCTGGCTTGATGGCCTCTACGTCTCCGTGGGACCTTCATATACATCAATAACATAATATTACCTAACCTAACCCAACCTATCATCTCGGCGGTAATACTTGACAACATTCCTGGCGAGTTGGCCTCTACGTCTCCGTGGGACTTTTATATACATCAATAACGTAATATAACCTAACCTAACCCAACCTATCATCTCGGCGGTAATATTTGACACCATTCCTGGCGAGTGGGCCTCTACGCCACCGTGGGACTTTTATATACATCAAAACGTAATTTACCCTAACCTAACCCAACCTATCATCTCGGCGGTAATATTTGACATCATTCCTGGCGAGTGGGCCTCTACGCCTCCGTGGGACTTTTATATACATCAAAACGTAATTTACCCTAACCTAACCCAACGTAATATCTCGGCGATAATATTCGGCAACATTCCTGGAGTGTTGGTCCCTACGTCTCCGTGGGATCTTCATATACATCAATAACGTAATATAACCTAACCTAACCCAACCTATCATCTCGGCGGTAATATTTGACAACATTCCAGGCGAGTTGGCCTCTACCTCTCCGTGAGACCTTCATATACATCAATAACGTAATATAATCTAACCTAACCCAACCTATAATCTCGGCGGTAATATTTGACAACATTCCAGGCGAGTTGGCCTCTACGTCTCCGTGGGAATTTTATTTACATCAATAACGTAATATAACCTAACCTAACGCAACCTAACATCTCGGCACTAATATTTGACAACATTCCTGGCTTGATGGCCTCTACGTCTCCGTGGGACCTTCATATACATCAATAACAGAATATTACCTAACCTAACCCAACCTATCATCTCGGCGGTAATACTTGACAACATTCCTGGCGAGTTGGCCTCTACGTCTCCGTGGGACTTTTATATACATCAATAACGTAATATAACCTAACCTAACCCAACCTATCATCTCGGCGGTAATATTTGACAACATTCCTGGCTTGATGGCCTCTACGTCTCCGTGGGACCTTCATATACATCAATAACATAATATTACCTAACCTAACCCAACCCATCATCTCGGCGGTAATACTTGACAACATTCCTGGCGAGTTGGCCTCTACGTCTCCGTGGGACTTTTATATACATCAATAACGTAATTTACCCTAACCTAACCCAACGTAATATCTCGGCGATAATATTCGGCAACATTCCTGGAGTGTTGGTCCCTACGTCTCCGTGGGATCTTCATATACATCAATAACGTAATATAACCTAACCTAACCCAACCTATCATCTCGGCGGTAATATTTGACAACATTCCAGGCGAGTTGGCCTCTACCTCTCCGTGAGACCTTCATATACATCAATAACGTAATATAATCTAACCTAACCCAACCTATAATCTCGGCGGTAATATTTGACAACATTCCAGGCGAGTTGGCCTCTACGTCTCCGTGGGAATTTTATTTACATCAATAACGTAATATAACCTAACCTAACGCAACCTAACATCTCGGCACTAATATTTGGCAACATTCCTGGCTTGATGGCCTCTACGTCTCCGTGGGACCTTCATATACATCAATAACATAATATTACCTAACCTAACCCAACCTATCATCTCGGCGGTAATACTTGACAACATTCCTGGCGAGTTGGCCTCTACGTCTCCGTGGGACTTTTATAAACATCAATAACGTAATATAACCTAACCTAACCCAACCTATCATCTCGGCGGTAATATTTGACACCATTCCTGGCGAGTGGGCCTCTACGCAACCGTGGGACTTTTATATACATCAAAACGTAATTTACCCTAACCTAACCCAACGTAACATCTCGGCGATAATATTCGGCAACATTCCTGGAGTGTTGGTCCCTACGTCTCCGTGGGATCTTCATATACATCAATAACGTAATATAACCTAACCTAACCCAACCTATCATCTCGGCGGTAATATTTGACAACATTCCAGGCGAGTTGGCCTCTACCTCTCCGTGAGACCTTCATATACATCAATAACGTAATATAATCTAACCTAACCCAACCTATAATCTCGGCGGTAATATTTGACAACATTCCTGGTCAGTTGGCCTCTGCGTCTCCGTGGAACCTTCATATACATCAATAACGTAATATAACCTAACCTAACCCAACCTATCACCTCGGCGGTAATATTTGACAACATTCCTGGCTTGATGGCCTCTACGTCTCCGTGGGACCCTCATATACATCAATAACATAATATTACCTAACCTAACCCAACCTATCATCTCGGCGGTAATACTTGAAAACATTCCTGGCGCGTTGGCCTCTACGTCTCCGTGGGACCTTCATATACATCAATAACGTAATATAACCTAACCTAACCCAACCTATCATCTCGGCGGTAATATTTGACAACATTCCTGGCGAGTCGGCCTCTACGTCTCCGTGGGACTTTTATATACATCAATAACGTAATATAACCTAACCTAACCCAACCTATCATCTCGGCGGTAATATTTGACATCATTCCTGGCGCATGGGCCTCTACGCCTCCGTGGGACTTTTATATACATCAAAATGTAATTTACCCTAACCTAACCCAACGTAACATCTCGGCGGTAATATTCGGCAACATTCCTGGAGTGTTGGTCCCTACGTCTCCGTGGGATCTTCATATACATCAATAACGTAATATAACCTAACCTAAACCAACCTATCATCTCGGCGGTAATATTTGACAACATTCCTGGCGAGTTGGCCTCTACGTCTCCGTGGGACTTTTATATACATCAATAACGTAATTTAACCTAACCTAAACCTACGTAACATCTCGGCGGTAATATTTGACAACATTCCTGGCTTGATGACCTCTACGTCTCCGTGGGACCTTCATATACATCAATAACATAATATTACCTAACCTAACCCAACCTATCATCTCGGCGGTAATACTTGACAACATTCCTGGCGCGTTGGCCTCTACGTCTCCGTGGGACCTTCATATACATCAATAACGTAATATAACCTAACCTAACCCAACCTATCATCTCGGCGGTAATATTTGACAACATTCCTGGCGAGTCGGCCTCTACGTCTCCGTGCGACCTTCATATACATCAATAACGTAATATAACGTAACCTAACCCAACCTATCATCTCGGCACTAATATTTGACTACATTCCAGGCGAGTTGGCCTCTACGTCTCCGTGGGAATTTTATATACATCAATAACGTAATATAACCTAACCTAACCCAACCTATCATCTCGGCGGTAATATTTGACAACATTCCTGGCGAGTTGGCCTCTACGTCTCCGTGGGACTTTTATATACATCAATAACGTAATTTAACCTAACCTAAACCTACGTAACATCTCGGCGGTAATATTTGACAACGTTCCTGGCTTGATGGCCTCTACGTCTCCGTGGGACCTTCATATACATCAATAACGTAATATAACCTAACCTAACCCAACCTATCATCTCGGCGGTAATATTTGACATCATTCCTGGCGAGTGGGCCTCTACGCCTCCGTGGGACTTTTATATACATCAAAACGTAATTTACCCTAACCTAACCCAACGTAACATCTCGGCGGTAATATTCGGCAACATTCCTGGAGTGTTGGTCCCTACGTCTCCGTGGGATCTTCATATACATCAATAACGTAATATAACCTAACCTAAACCAACCTATCATCTCGGCGGTAATATTTGACAACATTCCAGGCGAGTTGGCCTCTACGCCTCCGTGGGAATTCTATATACATCAATAACGTAACATAACCTAACCTAACCCAACCTAACATCTCGGCACTAATATTTGACAACATTCCTGGCGAGTTGGCCTCTACCTCTCCGTGAGACCTTCATATACATCAATAACGTAATATAATCTAACCTAACCCAACCTATCATCTCGGCTGTAATATTTGACAACATTCCTGGCGAGTTGGCCTCTACGTCTCCGTGGGACTTTTATATACATCAATAACGTAATTTAACCTAACCAAAACCTACGTAACATCTCGGCGGTAATATTTGACAACATTCCTGGCTTGATGGCCTCTACGTCTCCGTGGGACCTTCATATACATCAATAACGTAATATAACCTAACCTAACCCAACATATCATCTCGGCGGTAATATTTGACATCATTCCTGGCGAGTTGGCCTCTACGCCTCCGTGAGACTTTTATATACATCAAAACGTAATTTACCCTAACCTATACCACCGTAACATCTCGGCGGTAATATTCGGCAACATTCCTGGAGTGTTGGTCCCTACGTCTCCGTGGGATCTTCATATACATCAATAACGTAATATAACCTAACCTAAACCAACCTATCATCTCGGCGGTAATATTTGACAACATTCCAGGCGAGTTGGCCTCTACGTTTCCGTGGGAATTTTATTTACATCAATAACGTAATATAACCTAACCTAACCCAACCTAACATCTCGGCACTAATATTTGACAACATTCCTGGCTTGATGGCCTCTACGTCTCCGTGGGATCTTCATATACATCAATAACATAATATTACCTAACCTAACCCAACCTATCATCTCGGCGGTAATACTTGACAACATTCCTGGCGAGTTGGCCTCTACGTCTCCGTGGGACATTTATATACATCAATAACGTAATATAACCTAACCTAACCCAACCTATCATCTCGGCGGTAATATTTGACACCATTCCTGGCGAGTGGGCCTCTACGCCTCCGTGGGAATTTTATATACATCAAAACGTAATTTACCCTAACCTAACCCAACCTATCATCTCGGCGGTAATATTTGACATCATTCCTGGCGAGTGGGCCTCTACGTCTCCGTGGGACTTTTATATACATCAATAACGTAATTTAACCTAACCTAAACCTACGTAACATCTCGGCGGTAATATTTGACAACATTCCTGGCTTGATGGCCTCTACGTCTCCGTGGGACCTTCATATACATCAATAACATAATATTACCTAACCTAACCCAACCTATCATCTCGGTGGTAATACTTGACAACATTCCTGGCGCGTTGGCCTCTACGTCTCCGTGGGACCTTCATATACATCAATAACGTAATATAACCTAACCTAACCCAACCTATCATCTCGGCGGTAATATTTGACAACATTCCTGGCGAGTCGGCCTCTACGTCTCCGTGCGACCTTCATATACATCAATAACGTAATATAACCTAACCTAACCCAACCTATCATCTCGGCACTAATATTTGACAACATTCCAGGCGAGTTGGCCTCTACGTCTCCGTGGGAATTTTATATACATCAATAACGTAATATAACCTAACCTAACCCAACCTAACATCTCGGCACTAATATTTGACAACATTCCTGGCGAGTTGGCCTCTACCTCTCCGTGAGACCTTCATATACATCAATAACGTAATATAATCTAACCTAACCCAACCTATCATCTCGGCGGTAATATTTGACAACATTCCTGGCTTGATGGCCTCTACGTCTCCGTGGGACCTTCATATACATCAATAACGTAATATAACCTAACCTAACCCAACATATCATCTCGGCGGTAATATTTGACATCATTCCTGGCGAGTTGGCCTCTACGCCTCCGTGAGACTTTTATATACATCAAAACGTAATTTACCCTAACCTATACCACCGTAACATCTCGGCGGTAATATTCGGCAACATTCCTGGAGTGTTGGTCCCTACGTCTCCGTGGGATCTTCATATACATCAATAACGTAATATAACCTAACCTAAACCAACCTATCATCTCGGCGGTAATATTTGACAACATTCCAGGCGAGTTGGCCTCTACCTCTCCGTGGGAATTTTATTTACATCAATAACGTAATATAACCTAACCTAACCCAACCTAACATCTCGGCACTAATATTTGACAACATTCCTGGCTTGATGGCCTCTACGTCTCCGTGGCATCTTCATATACATCAATAACATAATATTACCTAACCTAACCCAACCTATCATCTCGGCGGTAATACTTGACAACATTCCTGGCGAGTTGGCCTCTACGTCTCCGTGGGACTTTTATATACATCAATAACGTAATATAACCTAACCTAACCCAACCTATCATCTCGGCGGTAATATTTGACACCATTCCTGGCGAGTGGGCCTCTACGCCTCCGTGGGACTTTTATATACATCAAAACGTAATTTACCCTAACCTAACCCAACCTATCATCTCGGCGGTAATATTTGACATCATTCCTGGCGAGTGGGCCTCTACGCCTCCGTGGGACTTTTATATACATCAAAACGTAATTTACCCTAACCTAACCCAACGTAACATCTCGGCGATAATATTCCGCAACATTCCTGGAGTGTTGGTCCCTACGTCTCCGTGGGATCTTCATATACATCAATAACGTAATATAACCTAACCTAAACCAACCTATCATCTCGGCGGTAATATTTGACAACATTCCAGGCGAGTTGGCCTCTACCTCTCCGTGAGACCTTCATATACATCAATAACGTAATATAATCTAACCTAACCCAACCTATAATCTCGGCGGTAATATTTGACATCATTCCTGGCGAGTTGGCCTCTACGCCTCCGTGGGACTTTTATATACATCAAAACGTAATATAACCTAACCTAACCCAACCTATCACCTCGGCGGTAATATTTGACAACATTCCTGGCGAGTTGGCCTCTACGTCTCCGTGGGACTTTTATATACATCAATAACGTAATTTAACCTAACCTAAACCTACGTAACAGCTCGGCCGTAATATTTGACAACATTCCTGGCTTGATGGCCTCTACGTCTCCGTGGGACCCTCATATACATCAATAACATAATATTACCTAACCTAACCCAACCTATCATCTCGGCGGTAATACTTGACAACATTCCTGGCGCGTTGGCCTATACGTCTCCGTGGGACCTTCATATACATCAATAACGTAATATAACCTAACCTAACCCAACCTATCATCTCGGCGGTAATATTTGACAACATTCCTGGCGAGTCGGCCTCTACGTCTCCGTGGGAATTTTATATACATCAATAACGTAATATAACCTAACCTAACCCAACCTAACATCTCGGCACTAATATTTGACAACATTCCTGGCGAGTTGGCCTCTACCTCTCCGTGAGACCTTCATATACATCAATAACGTAATATAATCTAACCTAACCCAACCTATCATCTCGGCGGTAATATTTGACAACATTCCTGGTCAGTTGGCCTCTGCGTCTCAGTGGAACCTCCATATACATCAATAACGTAATATAACCTAACCTAACCCAACCTTTAATCTCGGCGGTAATATTTGACAACATTCCTGGCGAGTTGGCCTCTACGTCTCCGTGGGACTTTTATATACATCAATAACGTAATTTAACCTAACCTAAACCTACGTAACATCTCGGCGGTAATATTTGACAACATTCCTGGCTTGATGGCCTCTACGTCTCCGTGGGACCTTCATATACATCAATAACATAATATTACCTAACCTAACCCAACCTATCATCTCGGCGGAAATATTTGACAACATTCCAGGCGAGTTGGCCTCTACCTCTCCGTGAGACCTTCATATACATCAATAACGTAATATAATCTAACCTAACCCAACCTATAATCTCGGCGGTAATATTTGACAACATTCCTGGTCAGTTGGCCTCTGCGTCTCCGTGGAACCTTCATATACATCAATAACGTAATATAACCTAACCTAACCCAACCTATCACCTCGGCGGTAATATTTGACAACATTCCTGGCTTGATGGCCTCTACGTCTCCGTGGGACCCTCATATACATCAATAACATAATATTACCTAACCTAACCCAACCTATCTTCTCGGCGGTAATACTTGACAACATTCCTGGCGCGTTGGCCTCTACGTCTCCGTGGGACCTTCATATACATCAATAACATAATATTACCTAACCTAACCCAACCTATCATCTCGGCGGTAATACTTGACAACATTCCTGGCGCGTTGGCCTCTACGTCTCCGTGGGACCTTCATATACATCAATAACGTAATATAACCTAACCTAACCCAACCTATCATCTCGGCGGTAATATTTGACAACATTCCTGGCGAGTCGGCCTCTACGTCTCCGTGCGACCTTCATATACATCAATAACGTAATATAACGTAACCTAACCCAACCTATCATATCGGCACTAATATTTGACAACATTCCAGGCGAGTTGGCCTCTACGTCTCCGTGGGACTTTTATATACATCAATAACGTAATTTAACCTAACCTAAACCTACGTAACATCTCGGCGGTAATATTTGACAACATTCCTGGCTTGGTGGCCTCTACGTCTCCGTGGGACCTTCATATACATCAATAACGTAATGTAACCTAACCTAACCCAACCTATCATCTCGGCGGTAATATTTGACATCATTCCTGGCGAGTTGGCCTCTACGCCTCCGTGGGACTTTTATATACATCAAAACGTAATTTACCCTAACCTATACCACCGTAACATCTCGGCGGTAATATTCGGCAACATTCCTGGAGTGTTGGTCCCTACGTCTCCGTGGGATCTTCATATACATCAATAACGTAATATAACCTAACCTAAACCAACCTATCATCTCGGCGGTAATATTTGACAACATTCCTGGCTTGATGGCCTCTACGTCTCCGTGGGACCTTCATATACATCAATAACATAATATTACCTAACCTAACCCAACCTGTCATCTCGGCGGTAATACTTGACAACATTCCTGGCGAGTTGGCCTCTACGTCTCCGTGGGAATTTTATATACATCAATAACGTAATATAACCTAACCTAACCCAACCTAACATCTCGGCACTAATATTTGACAACATTCCTGGCGAGTTGGCCTCTACCTCTCCGTGAGACCTTCATATACATCAATAACGTAATATAATCTAACCTAACCCAACCTATCATCTCGGCGGTAATATTTGACAACATTCCTGGCGAGTTGGCCTCTACGTCTCCGTGGGACTTTTATATACATCAATAACGTAATTTAACCTAACCTAAACCTACGTAACATCTCGGCGGTAATATTTGACAACATTCCTGGCTTGGTGGCCTCTACGTCTCCGTGGGACCTTCATATACATCAATAACGTAATATAACCTAACCTAACCCAACCTATCATCTCGGCGGTAATATTTGACATCATTCCTGGCGAGTTGGCCTCTACGCCTCCGTGGGACTTTTATATACATCAAAACGTAATTTACCCTAACCTATACCACCGTAACATCTCGGCGGTAATATTCGGCAACATTCCTGGAGTGTTGGTCCCTACGTCTCCGTGGGATCTTCATATACATCAATAACGTAATATAACCTAACCTAAACCAACCTATCATCTCGGCGGTAATATTTGACAACATTCCTGGCTTGATGGCCTCTACGTCTCCGTGGGACCTTCATATACATCAATAACATAATATTACCTAACCTAACCCAACCTGTCATCTCGGCGGTAACACTTGACAACATTCCTGGCGAGTTGGCCTCTACGTCTCCGTGGGAATTTTATATACATCAATAACGTAATATAACCTAACCTAACCCAACCTAACATCTCGGCACTAATATTTGACAACATTCCTGGCGAGTTGGCCTCTACCTCTCCGTGAGACCTTCATATACATCAATAACGTAATATAATCTAACCTAACCCAACCTATCATCTCGGCGGTAATATTTGACAACATTCCTGGTCAGTTGGCCTCTGCGTCTCAGTGGAACCTCCATATACATCAATAACGTAATATAACCTAACCTAACCCAACCTATAATCTCGGCGGTAATATTTGACAACATTCCTGGCGAGTTGGCCTCTACGTCTCCGTGGGACTTTTATATACATCAATAACGTAATTTAACCTAACCTAAACCTACGTAACATCTCGGCGGTAATATTTGACAACATTCCTGGCTTGATGGCCTCTACGTCTCCGTGGGACCTTCATATACATCAATAACATAATATTACCTAACCTAACCCAACCTATCATCTCGGCGGAAATATTTGACAACATTCCAGGCGAGTTGGCCTCTACCTCTCCGTGAGACCTTCATATACATCAATAACGTAATATAATCTAACCTAACCCAACCTATAATCTCGGCGGTAATATTTGACAACATTCCTGGTCAGTTGGCCTCTGCGTCTCCGTGGAACCTTCATATACATCAATAACGTAATATAACCTAACCTAACCCAACCTATCACCTCGGCGGTAATATTTGACAACATTCCTGGCTTGATGGCCTCTACGTCTCCGTGGGACCCTCATATACATCAATAACATAATATTACCTAACCTAACCCAACCTATCTTCTCGGCGGTAATACTTGACAACATTCCTGGCGCGTTGGCCTCTACGTCTCCGTGGGACCTTCATATACATCAATAACATAATATTACCTAACCTAACCCAACCTATCATCTCGGCGGTAATACTTGACAACATTCCTGGCGCGTTGGCCTCTACGTCTCCGTGGGACCTTCATATACATCAATAACGTAATATAACCTAACCTAACCCAACCTATCATCTCGGCGGTAATATTTGACAACATTCCTGGCGAGTCGGCCTCTACGTCTCCGTGCGACCTTCATATACATCAATAACGTAATATAACGTAACCTAACCCAACCTATCATCTCGGCACTAATATTTGACAACATTCCAGGCGAGTTGGCCTCTACGTCTCCGTGGGAATTTTATATACATCAATAACGTAATATAACCTAACCTAACCCAACCTATAATCTCGGCACTAATATTTGACAACATTCCTGGCGAGTTGGCCTCTACCTCTCCGTGAGACCTTCATATACATCAATAACGTAATATAATCTAACCTAACCCAACCTATCATCTCGGCGGTAATATTTGACAACATTCCTGGCGAGTTGGCCTCTACGTCTCCGTGGGACTTTTATATACATCAATAACGTAATTTAACCTAACCTAAACCTACGTAACATCTCGGCGGTAATATTTGACAACATTCCTGGCTTGGTGGCCTCTACGTCTCCGTGGGACCTTCATATACATCAATAACGTAATGTAACCTAACCTAACCCAACCTATCATCTCGGCGGTAATATTTGACATCATTCCTGGCGAGTTGGCCTCTACGCCTCCGTGGGACTTTTATATACATCAAAACGTAATTTACCCTAACCTATACCACCGTAACATCTCGGCGGTAATATTCGGCAACATTCCTGGAGTGTTGGTCCCTACGTCTCCGTGGGATCTTCATATACATCAATAACGTAATATAACCTAACCTAAACCAACCTATCATCTCGGCGGTAATATTTGACAACATTCCTGGCTTGATGGCCTCTACGTCTCCGTGGGACCTTCATATACATCAATAACATAATATTACCTAACCTAACCCAACCTGTCATCTCGGCGGTAATACTTGACAACATTCCTGGCGAGTTGGCCTCTACGTCTCCGTGGGAATTTTATATACATCAATAACGTAATATAACCTAACCTAACCCAACCTAACATCTCGGCACTAATATTTGACAACATTCCTGGCGAGTTGGCCTCTACCTCTCCGTGAGACCTTCATATACATCAATAACGTAATATAATCTAACCTAACCCAACCTATCATCTCGGCGGTAATATTTGACAACATTCCTGGCGAGTTGGCCTCTACGTCTCCGTGGGACTTTTATATACATCAATAACGTAATTTAACCTAACCTAAACCTACGTAACATCTCGGCGGTAATATTTGACAACATTCCTGGCTTGGTGGCCTCTACGTCTCCGTGGGACCTTCATATACATCAATAACGTAATATAACCTAACCTAACCCAACCTATCATCTCGGCGGTAATATTTGACATCATTCCTGGCGAGTTGGCCTCTACGCCTCCGTGGGACTTTTATATACATCAAAACGTAATTTACCCTAACCTATACCACCGTAACATCTCGGCGGTAATATTCGGCAACATTCCTGGAGTGTTGTTCCCTACGTCTCCGTGGGATCTTCATATACATCAATAACGTAATATAACCTAACCTAAACCAACCTATCATCTCGGCGGTAATATTTGACAACATTCCTGGCTTGATGGCCTCTACGTCTCCGTGGGACCTTCATATACATCAATAACATAATATTACCTAACCTAACCCAACCTGTCATCTCGGCGGTAATACTTGACAACATTCCTGGCGAGTTGGCCTCTACGTCTCCGTGGGAATTTTATATACATCAATAACGTAATATAACCTAACCTAACCCAACCTAACATCTCGGCACTAATATTTGACAACATTCCTGGCGAGTTGGCCTCTACCTCTCCGTGAGACCTTCATATACATCAATAACGTAATATAATCTAACCTAACCCAACCTATCATCTCGGCGGTAATATTTGACAACATTCCTGGCGAGTTGGCCTCTACGTCTCCGTGGGACTTTTATATACATCAATAACGTAATTTAACCTAACCTAAACCTACGTAACATCTCGGCGGTAATATTTGACAACATTCCTGGCTTGGTGGCCTCTACGTCTCCGTGGGACCTTCATATACATCAATAACGTAATATAACCTAACCTAACCCAACCTATCATCTCGGCGGTAATATTTGACATCATTCCTGGCGAGTTGGCCTCTACGCCTCCGTGGGACTTTTATATACATCAAAACGTAATTTACCCTAACCTATACCACCGTAACATCTCGGCGGTAATATTCGGCAACATTCCTGGAGTGTTGGTCCCTACGTCTCCGTGGGATCTTCATATACATCAATAACGTAATATAACCTAACCTAACCCAACCTATCAACTCGGCGGTAATATTTGACAACATTCCTGGCGAGTTGGCCTCTACGTCTCCGTGGGACTTTTATATACATCAATAACGTAATTTAACCTAACCTAAACCTACGTAACATCACGGCGGTAATATTTGACAACATTCCTGGCTTGATGGCCTCTACGTCTCCGTGGGACCTTCATATACATCAATAACATAATATTACCTAACCTAACCCAACCTATCATCTCGGCAGTAATACTTGACAACATTCCTGGCGCGTTGGCCTCTACGTCTCCGTGGGACCTTCATATACATCAATAACGTAATATAACCTAAGCTAACCCAACCTATCATCTCGGCGGTAATATTTGACAACATTCCTGGCAAGTCGGCCTCTACGTCTCCGTGCGACCTTCATATACATCAATAACGTAATATAGCGTAACCTAACCCAACCTATCATCTCGGCGGTAATATTTGACTACATTCCAGGCGAGTTGGCCTCTACGTCTCCGTGGGAATTTTATATACATCAATAACGTAATATAACCTTTTTTTTTTTTTTTTTTTTTTTTTTTTTTTTTTTTTTTCGCAGGGAAATCCTCGTGGATACCGTGGATTTTTTGGGAAATCCGCGGTTATGTCGGACTCTTACCGACTAAAACCCTGCGGTGGTCTTCCTACACTTGTAGCGGGTAGCCGGGAACTCTTTCGAACGCGTCCAGCATCCCGCCTCGTGTCTGAGTTCTTTGAACTCTCTGTTCATAGCTGGCGTTCGAGTTCATACTTTAGGTTGGCAACGACTGGAACCACCACAGTCGTTTGCCTCTCCTCGGTCGAGCGCGTGCCGGATAGACTTGACCCAAATCCTGTCTAGCCGGCGCTCGGCTGCTCTTTCTGTTTTTTCTTATTTACTTTTTCTTTGCGCAATTTTTTCTATTACGCTTGTGTGCGAATGCATGCATTCCTCACGCGTACCTCTTTGTCGAATTTCTTGCGCCTGTCTTCAATCTTCGAAGTCGTCTTCCTCTTCTCCCGCTTGCGGCGTTTGAGATGGACGACGGCAGCGAAGCTCCGCTCCCCGGTGGGTACTTTGGAGCGACTCTCATGCCCTGACGGACGAGAGTCCCCTACCTTGGAGTGGAACGTGGCAAACGTCTACAACGCCGACCACGTAAGGCTCGTCGAGCAGAAAGCGTGCGCTCTCTTTCGCGCTCGGCGGCTTCCTTCGCAGCCATCACTTTGTCGCAAAACAAGGTAATGGCTCGCCAGTATCTCTCACCTTCCAGCATCTTCGGCAGGATGCTGGTCGGCGAGAGATCCCGTCCGATCTCTGCCACGAGAGCGTGGCGCAGCGTTTGCCACGCTGGACAGCGTTCCAACGTGTGCTGCGCAGAGTCGTCTCCGTCTCCGCAATGGTGACATTCAGCCGTGGCCTCTTTTCCGATCTTGCAGAGGTACTGACCGAAGCATCCATGTCCAGTCAGCACCTGCGTCACTCTGAAGGTGAGCTGCCCTCTCCTGTTTTCTACCCAGTTTTCCAAAATGGGTAGAATCGCTCCCACGATCCTGTGATTGGTCGCAGGTGCGAGTTTCTCCTTCCATTTAGAGAAAGTGAAGCGTCTCGCTTCTCTTCTAATCTCGTCCCTTGTCGGAGCAGGTGCACCTTCTTCTTCTACCTGGCGCGTTGTGCGAAGGGTTTCGTACACTATGAGGTCTTCCTGCGCCAGGTATTCCAGGGGTGCGAGACCCGCCAGCATTGTTGCCGCGTCGTAGGATATCGTGCGATATCCTCTTATGACCCGAATGGCTATTCTTCGCCACGCGCTTCGCAGCAGCTGCAGCTTTCTGCCTCCTTTGTTAAGCGCGTCGCTCCATACCGGGGCTCCGTAAAGCGCAATGCTTTTTATCACCCCAGCATAGACTTTCCTTACTTTCTCGTCCGGTCCGTGCAGATTCGGCATGATGCGGCTTAGATAATTTGCCGCAGCATCCAGTCGAACGGCCTGACGAGCGAAGTGGAGACCAAAGTTCCATTTATCGTCGAGGAGCAGTCCGAGATACTTCATCTCGCTCCCCACTGTAACTTTGGATGGTCCGATGTTGACCACTTCGTTTCCTCCTCGCGGGTCTCTTCTTCGTCCCTTGAAGCACAGGATTTCAGATTTCTCCGGTGCCATCTGGAGCCCCATCTTCTTGATCGTATTAGCCACGACCGCAACTGCCACTTCGGCCCGGCAGATTGCGCGTTGCCGGCACGTGTCGACTGCCAACACCATCGTGTCATCCGCGTAGCACGTGAGATGCACGCCGGACGGCATTGGCAGCTTCAGGACCGCGTCGTACCCGAGATTCCAGAGAAGCGGTCCGAGGACCGACCCCTGGGGAACGCCGCGATCAATCTTCTTTTTCTCGATTCCATGCCGGCTATCGTAAAGAACCGCGCGGTCGCTCAGGTAATTTTCCACGACCCTTCGCAGGTATCGCGGAAACCCGTGCTTTTCAAGCGCTCTACGTATCGTACTCCATTCGAGGGAGTTGAACGCATTCTTAATATCTAAAGATATCGCGATTACGACTCCCCCGGCGGCGATCGCGTTTTCGGCGAAACTTTTCACTTGTCGAATCGCGTCAATCGTCGATCGTCCTTCTCGGAAGCCGAATTGGTTCTCGGCTAAGTTCGGCCCGGTTCGCGACAGGTGCTCGACGAGGCGGTTGTGGATTATCCTTTCAAATAATTTTCCGACCTCGTCGAGCAAAACTATCGGCCTGTACGCTGCCGGTGAATCCTCCGGTTTTCCCGGCTTTCGAAGCAACACTAATCTGCCGGTTTTCCATCTTGCTGGCAACGTACCCGTCTTCAAGCATGCTGTAAATAACTTCCGCAATCTTGAATTCAGGACACTGAGTGCCATCGACCAGGCACGGCCGGGAATTCCGTCCGGTCCGGGCGCGGTGTTCTTCTTTGTCATGCGCTTTATGGCGCGAGCCATTTCCCATTTCCTCCTCGGTGACGTCGTTGTCCTGCGACCAGATGATCGGGTCGATGTATTCTGAAATTTGCGAGTTGCTCGCCGAAGCAGATTCTCCCGGTGGGAAGAGCGCGTCAACGACTCGCCTCAAGAAAGGCGTCTCCATCGTCTCCGTTAACGGGGGCGCCCACGGTCGTAATTTATTCATTACTATCTTGTACGGCCGCCCCCACGGATCCTCGCGCAGTGTTTCCAGCAGCCCGTCCCATGCTCGTGCCTTTGATGTCTTTATGGCGGCCTGCAGCTCTATTTTCTTCTCCTTGTAAACTTCATAGAGCTGCGCTTTCCTCACCGAATCGGGATTCCTCCGTTTCCGGTATCTCGTATATTGCCTCCGTGCGTTTGTGCTCTCCGCACGGAGAAGAGCGATCTCGTTCCTCCACCAATATACGGGTTTACGAGTGGGGTTCGACCTTATTTTCGGCATGCTTGCGTTGCACACTGATGTCAACGTCCTCGTAAACCATTCTGCTTCTCGCTCGACTACGGCCGCTTCGGTCGGTTCGCTCGGCCAGGTAGCGGCGAGGGTTGCCGCCATAAACATATCTTCGTCGATTTTTCGCAACGACCATCTATTTTGCTTCTGGTCCGCTGCCCTTCTTCCTTGTACCGTGGATATGTCGATCCTTATATATAAGTGATCAGATAAAGTTTCAATCGGATCCACTTTCCAGCTCGTGACTCTTCGAGATGCTGCGTCGTTCGCGAACGAGAGGTCGACCTTGCTCTCGCCCTGTGGACGCACGCACGTACTGGCAGATCCTTGATTCAACAGTCTGAGATTCGCGGATGCTGCCCAGTCCATCGTCGAGTGTCCACGCTGAGTCGTTCTGGAAGAGCGCCACATAGTCGCGTGCGCGTTGAAATCTCTCAGTACGAATGTCGGTTGCGAGGCGTGATTTCGCACTACACCCTCCACTTCGTCCAGGAGCTGATTGAAATCTTGCAACGACCAACTCGGCGGCGCGTATATTCCAATGACGACGCAATCCGACCACGATACTGCGACGTAACCACGCCCTTGCGCGATGAGTGTGATCGGTCGGATGCGTGTCGGCGTCGCCTGAATTATTGCAACCGTCTTCTCCCTGTTTGCTATCCATGACGGCTTGTCGTGGATTAAATACGGCTCCGCGGCAACCACTAATTCAACCACACCGCTTTGCAGGCTTTCGAGCATAAGATCTTGTGCTCTCGCGGCGTGATTTAAATTAGTTTGCAGGATCTGGCATTTCATATTGAAAGTTACGCCAGATCCATCGCCTCCTCACGGCTGGTGCTCGCCTTCAGAGTTTCGCGCTCCTTCTCCTCTTCGTGGTTGTGTTTGGCTGCTGCTGCAGCTTTTTCCTTCTTTTCCTCAGGTTTCTTATCCTTACCTGAGGATTTAGCGCTCGATTGAGTAGCGTTCTTCTGTCCTTTTTTTGCCGGCGGCGGGACAGTGCAGGCTTTGCTACCTGCTCTGTGTCCATGCGGGCGGTTCGCCGACTTGCATACCGGGCACGTCGGTGCCTTCTCATTGCATTCCGCAGCGCGGTGTCCCTTCTTACCGCACCGGTAACACGCCTCCGTTCGGTCCACGGTCGCGGAGCATTTCGCGATTACGTGCCCGATTTCCCAACATTTGAAGCAGGTAAGTTGTCGTGCTTCGATGGGTTCAACGCGGACGGACGTCCATCCGACCTTTACTTTACCGTTTTCGGTAACCTTCTTTGCGGCGGCGACCGGGCATTGCATAAGCATCGCGCCCATGCCGTTATACGCCGTCCTCCTGGGACCGGTTTTTATCTCGTCGGCGGTGCAGCCGCCTTGTGCGGCGACTGCTTCGACGACCTCACCGACCGTGATCGAGTCTTCCATCCTGAAGACCCTCAGGGCCGCTCTCTTGCAGGGGCGCGTGATTTTTACACCCCTCGTGATCGCGAATAGGCCGGTTAACTTGTTGGCGAGCGCGTTCGCCTTCTCTTCTTTACCTTCGCCGCTTATTTCGAGAATAAGCGCTCCGGTCAGCGCTTTCCTGGGTTTGACCTCACCGATTCCCAGGTCCGACAGTTTGATCTTCTGCCGCGCCGTCGTCATAAGCTCGGCGTATGTCGATTTACTGCCCTCCTCTATAGTGATTACGACAGCGGCCGTGCTCGGGGTTTTCATCACTTTCGGCTTTTCTTTTGGCATCGACTTCGCAGCTGCTACCTTCTTGCCTGCCCTCATGGTCTTGTTTACGGCGGCCGTCGTCTCCTTTTTCGACTTTCTGCCGAGGACTTTCGTCCACGGCGTCTCCGTCTCCTTCTTGTTCTGCGGAGCAGGTGCGCTCGCTGCTGGACACTTCCTTTCGCTCTCCTTCCGAACCTGCTCCTTTTGAATCTCTTCCATCCTCTTCTGGATGGGTGATTTCTTTGTTTCCGCTTTCGCGGGTTTTTTCACCGGTGGAAGGGGCATTGCCTCTCTCTTCCCAGCGGACTTCTCCTTCTTTATGATTGCGGCGCTTGTTCCCTCTTTCGCGGGTTCTTCGCGTCGCGCAGCATTTCGTGCCTCCGACCGCGGACGATCCTCCTTCGGAGCGAAGCGCTTCTCCGCCTTCTCCCAAAATTGTGTAAGCCGTTCGTTGACAACGGCCCCAATCTGCTCCATTAGCAGTACGAGACCGGTGTCGGGGATGCTGGCTTCCTCCTGCTTCGTAGTCAGCGATTGCCGTCGTGTTCTTTTATCACTACGCTCGGCGATCTCCATGCTTTTGATCGCCGGCGATAATTGGCTGTTTGCCCTATTTTCGAGGGCGGTCAGCCTCTCCTTGAGAAGGGCATTCTCCTTCTCCAGTTTTTCAGCCTTAGCTTTAATAAGGCTGAATTCCTGATCTCCTGCTGTTCCGGCGATGGCGCGGCTGGCGCGTTGTTCAGCTTCCGTAGTCGCCGCTCGCAGGATTCGAACGCTGACGCGCATCGACCGTTTAATTGTGCCTTTCAGCTGCGACGACTTCGCAGCGGCATATTCAATTTTGGCCGCCGATTCCAGAGCCCAGGCTGCCAGATCCTCTATCGGCATTTTCCTGGCCTCTTCGTCAAAAACTTCCTGGTCCGGAATAGGATTTGACGTCCTTGATGGT
The DNA here is from genome assembly GCA_963969225.1 of Xylocopa violacea. Classification (NCBI taxonomy): domain Eukaryota; kingdom Metazoa; phylum Arthropoda; class Insecta; order Hymenoptera; family Apidae; genus Xylocopa; species Xylocopa violacea. The sequence goes on along the minus strand of CAXAJV010000644.1, from coordinate 402,289 downwards.
GGCGGCGGCATGCAATCACCGTAGAGGAGCTCTCGCTCTAGAGCGTCCTCTGCATCCTTCTCGGCAGCTTTATCGGCTAGCAGTTTGGCTTCCGCCAATTTTATGTATTCCTCCGTTGTGGGGGGGCGTCCCCTCTTCTTCAGATGCTTCGTTGACTCGGACGGCGTCGTCGAGAGCAACGAAGCGAGTGACGTGTCCGAATCGTATTCGGACGTCTCCGCCTTTGATCTCTTCACGCTCCTGCGCGTGCGTGGAATTCTCCTCTCTGGTTCCCGCAGCATCCTGCCTTCCGTCCTCTCCGACTTGCTGCTGCCGCCGGTTCTGCAACTGATAAGGCCACTCGGGCCGGCCCCCTCTCCCCCACTCGCCACGGTCGCGTAATCGCGCGTCGCCATGCTTGGTTACCCAAGCAGGGCTTCGCACGATAATTAATTTGCCGACGAGTCGGTCGCGCAAACGCTATTCTCCTCCGTGGAGAAAATCACACCGCGCACCTCACTTGCTCCGCCGTGTGGGAACGTTCGCACTTCCCACGTTCAGCGCAGACCGGTTGTCTGTCTCTGTCCCGCACACAGTTCAACCGTCACTCTCTCTTTGTCTCTCTATTCGTCCTCTCACTCGCTCTTGCGTTCGCTTCGATTTCCGCGAACAGTTCACGGAGCGACGCCAGAGTTCAAGATTCGCGCTTTAAGAGTCTCTAGCACTTACCTTTTTTGTCTTCTTTGTCGCAATCTCCTGGAATAATCCGAGATTGATTACGGCTGGTAGCCTCTTTCTCGCAGAGTTCCCGCGTCGCACTTTTACACTGTTTTTTGCACTAATGTTATCGAAAATCAGTGTTTCTACAATCGTGCTTAACGCCCGGAAGCGCCGAAAGTACGGGTACACGTCGAAAAGGCCGGTAGAAGCCCTTGTTTCCCGACTGTCGTCTCGACGCGGCGTACGTGCCACGCCTGACTGTCAAGATGGCGACGGCGACGCCTCGTTTTCTCCCGATGCTTTTCCACGTATTATCCCACTTTTTCTCCTGTGCCCGCAACCACGGGAGCCACCTCACAGTCACTTTTGCCGCAAAGAGCACTTTAAGTTCGCAAACAAGCAGCAATCGCCGGAAAGAACGCCCTAATCGCGGTGGAACGCGTACGTGCCACGGCTGCGCGGCAATATGGCGGCGGTGACGCCCTGTTCCTTTCCGCCGATTTCCACTTGTTTTCGCACACTTTTGGCACTTTCCACTGCAAAAACTGCGCACTGGTTTTGCCGCACGTGACACTGACTCTCCGGGAAGTGATACAGACCACTTTCCACCTCCTTTTCTGCCGAAAACGCCGACTCAATTGTCGACGCCACGTCACCGGAAGCGAACAAAGGAGACGCAGAGCGTATATTCCTTTCTATCGCGTTATTCTTGCTACTAGCTTCTAGTTCTTACACTAGAAGTTTTCACAATCCTCCTCGGAAGGATATAAACCGAAGTATATATCCTTTATCGCCTAAAAAGTCGCGTCGTACAACTCAGGTAGCGGAGCGCACCGAAACAAGTCCGCTCTCTACGGCTGCTCGAACGAGACTCCCCAACGTAATATAACCTAACCTAACCCAACCTAACATCTCGGCACTAATATTTGACAACATTCCTGGCTTGATGGCCTCTACGTCTCCGTGGGATCTTCATATACATCAATAACGTAATATAACCTAACCTAAACCAACCTATCATCTCGGCGGTAATATTTGACATCATTCCTGGCGAGTTGGCCTCTACGCCTCCGTGGGACTTTTATATACATCAAAACGTAATTTACCCTAACCTAACCCAACGTAACATCTCGGCGGTAATATTTGACAACATTCCTGGTCAGTTGGCCTCTGCGTCTCCGTGGAACCTTCATATACATCAATAACGTAATATAACCTAAGCTAACCCAACCTATCATCTCGGCGGTAATATTTGACAACATTCCTGGCGAGTCGGCCTCTACGTCTCCGTGCGACCTTCATATACATCAATAACGTAATATAACGTAACCTAATCCAACCTATCATCTCGGCGGTAATATTTGACTACATTCCAGGCGAGTTGGCCTCTACGCTTCCGTGGGACTTTTATATACATCAAAACGTAATTTACCCTAACCTAACCCAACGTAACATCTCGGCGGTAATATTCGGCAACATTCCTGGAGTGTTGGTCCCTACGTCTCCGTGGGATCTTCATATACATCAATAACGTAATATAACCTAACCTAAACCAACCTATCATCTCGGCGGTAATATTTGACAACATTCCTGGCGAGTTGGCCTCTACGTCTCCGTGGGACTTTTATATACATCAATAACGTAATTTAACCTAACCTAAACCTACGTAACATCTCGGCGGTAATATTTGACAACATTCCTGGCTTGATGGCCTCTACGTCTCCGTGGGACCTTCATATACATCAATAACATAATATTACCTAACCTAACCCAACCTATCATCTCGGCGGTAATACTTGACAACATTCCTGGCGAGTTGGCCTCTACGTCTCCGTGGAACCTCCATATACATCAATAACGTAGTATAACCTAACCTAACCCAACCTATCATCTCGGCGGTAATACTTGACAACATTCCTGGCGCGTTGGCCTCTACGTCTCCGTGGGACCTTCATATACATCAATAACGTAATATAACCTAAGCTAACCCAACCTATCATCTCGGCGGTAATATTTGACAACATTCCTGGCGAGTCGGCCTCTACGTCTCCGTGCGACCTTCATATACATCAAAAACGTAATATAACGTAACCTAACCCAACCTATTATCTCGGCGGTAATATTTGACTACATTCCAGGCGAGTTGGCCTCTACGTCTCCGTGGGAATTTTATATACATCAATAACGTAATATAACCTAACCTAACCCAACCTAACATCTCGGCACTAATATTTGACAACATTCCTGGCTTGATGGCCTCTACGTCTCCGTGGGACCTTCATATACATCAATAACATAATATTACCTAACCTAACCCAACCTATCATCTCGGCGGTAATACTTGACAACATTCCTGGCGAGTTGGCCTCTACGTCTCCGTGGGACCTTCATATACATCAATAACGTAATATAACCTAACCTAACCCAACCTATCATCTCGGCGGTAATATTTGACAACATTCCTGACGAGTTGGCCTCTACGTCTCCGTGGGACTTTTATATACATCAATAACGTAATTTAACCTAACCTAAACCAACGTAACATCTCGGCGGTAATATTTGACAACATTCCTGGCTTGCTGGCCTCTATGTTTCCGTGGGACCTTTATATACATCAATAACGTAGTATAACCTAACCTAGCCCAACCTATCATATCGGCGGTAATATTTGGCAACATTTCTGGCTTGTTGGCCTCTACGTCTCCGTGAGACCTTCATATACATCAATAACATAATATTACCTAACCTAACCCAACCTATCATCTCGGCGGTAATACTTGACAACATTCCTGGCGAGTTGGCCTCTACGTCTCCGTGGAACCTTCATATACATCAATAACGTAATATAACCTAACCTAACCCAACCTATCAACTCGGCGGTAATATTTGACATCATTCCTGGCGAGTTGGCCTCTACGCCTCCGTGGGACTTTTATATACATCAAAACGTAATTTACCCTAACCTAACCCAACGTAACATCTCGGCGGTAATATTCGGCAACTTTCCTGGAGTGTTGTTCCCTACGTCTCCGTGGGACCTTCATATACATCAATAACGTAATATAACCTAACCTAACCCAACCTATCATCTCGGCGGTAATATTTGACATCATTCCTGGCGAGTTGGCCTCTACGCCTCCGTGGGACTTTTATATACATCAATAACGTAATATAACCTAACCTAACCCAACCTAACATCTCGGCACTAATATTTGACAACATTCCTGGCTTGATGGCCTCTACGTCTCCGTGGGACCTTCATATACATCAATAACATAATATTACCTAACCTAACCCAACCTATCATCTCGGCGGTAATACTTGACAACATTCCTGGCGCGTTGGCCTCTACGTCTCCGTGGGACCTTCATATACATCAATAACGTAATATAACCTAAGCTAACCCAACCTATCATCTCGGCGGTAATATTTGACAACATTCCTGGCGAGTCGGCCTCTACGTCTCCGTGCGACCTTCATATACATCAAAAACGTAATATAACGTAACCTAACCCAACCTATCATCTCGGCGGTAATATTTGACTACATTCCAGGCGAGTTGGCCTCTACGTCTCCGTGGGAATTTTATATACATCAATAACGTAATATAACCTAACCTAACCCAACCTAACATCTCGGCACTAATATTTGACAACATTCCTGGCTTGATGGCCTCCACGTCTCCGTGGGACCTTCATATACATCAATAACATAATATTACCTAACCTAACCCAACCTATCATCTCGGCGGTAATACTTGACAACATTCCTGGCGAGTTGGCCTCTACGTCTCCGTGGGACCTTCATATACATCAATAACGTAATATAACCTAACCTAACCCAACCTATCATCTCGGCGGTAATATTTGACAACATTCCTGACGAGTTGGCCTCTACGTCTCCGTGGGACTTTTATATACATCAATAACGTAATTTAACCTAACCTAAACCAACGTAACATCTCGGCGGTAATATTTGACAACATTCCTGGCTTGCTGGCCTCTATGTTTCCGTGGGACTTTTATATACATCAATAACGTAGTATAACCTAACCTAGCCCAACCTATCATATCGGCGGTAATATTTGGCAACATTTCTGGCTTGTTGGCCTCTACGTCTCCGTGAGACCTTCATATACATCAATAACATAATATTACCTAACCTAACCCAACCTATCATCTCGGCGGTAATACTTGACAACATTCCTGGCGAGTTGGCCTCTACGTCTCCGTGGAACCTTCATATACATCAATAACGTAATATAACCTAACCTAACCCAACCTATCAACTCGGCGGTAATATTTGACATCATTCCTGGCGAGTTGGCCTCTACGCCTCCGTGGGTCTTTTATATACATCAAAACGTAATTTACCCTAACCTAACCCAACGTAACATCTCGGCGGTAATATTCGGCAACATTCCTGGAGTGTTATTCCCTACGTCTCCGTGGGACCTTCATATACATCAATAACGTAATATAACCTAACCTAACCCAACCTATCATCTCGGCGGTAATATTTGACATCATTCCTGGCGAGTTGGCCTCTACGCCTCCGTGGGACTTTTATATACATCAATAACGTAATATAACCTAACCTAACCCAACCTAACATCTCGGCACTAATATTTGACAACATTCCTGGCTTGATGGCCTCTACGTCTCCGTGGGACCTTCATATACATCAATAACATAATATTACCTAACCTAACCCAACCTATCATCTCGGCGGTAATACTTGACAACATTCCTGGCGCGTTGGCCTCTACGTCTCCGTGGGACCTTCATATACATCAATAACGTAATATAACCTAAGCTAACCCAACCTATCATCACGGCGGTAATATTTGACAACATTCCTGGCGAGTCGGCCTCTACGTCTCCGTGCGACCTTCATATACATCAAAAACGTAATATAACGTAACCTAACCCAACCTATCATCTCGGCGGTAATATTTGACTACATTCCAGGCGAGTTGGCCTCTACGTCTCCGTGGGAATTTTATATACATCAATAACGTAATATAACCTAACCTAACCCAACCTAACATCTCGGCACTAATATTTGACAACATTCCTGGCTTGATGGCCTCTACGTCTCCGTGGGACCTTCATATACATCAATAACATAATATTACCTAACCTAACCCAACCTATCATCTCGGCGGTAATAGTTGTCAGCATTCCTGGCGAGTTGGCCTCTACGTCTCCGTGGGACTTTTATATACATCAATAACGTAATATAACCTAACCTAACCTAACCTATCATCTCGGCGGTAATATTTGACAACATTCCTGGCGAGTTGGCCTCTACGTCTCCGTGGGACTTTTATATACATCAATAACGTAATTTAACCTAACCTAAACCTACGTAACATCTCGGCGGTAATATTTGACAACATTCCTGGCTTGATGGCCTCTACGTCTCCGTGGGAATTTTATATACATCAATAACGTAATATAACTTAACCTAACCCAACCTAACATCTCGGCACTAATATTTGACAACATTCCTGGCTTGATGGCCTCCACGTCTCCGTGGGACCTTCATATACATCAATAACATAATATTACCTAACCTAACCCAACCTATCATCTCGGCGGTAATACTTGACAACATTCCTGGCGAGTTGGCCTCTACGTCTCCGTGGGACCTTCATATACATCAATAACGTAATATAACCTAACCTAACCCAACCTATCATCTCGGCGGTAATATTTGACAACATTCCTGACGAGTTGGCCTCTACGTCTCCGTGGGACTTTTATATACATCAATAACGTAATTTAACCTAACCTAAACCAACGTAACATCTCGGCGGTAATATTTGACAACATTCCTGGCTTGCTGGCCTCTATGTTTCCGTGGGACCTTTATATACATCAATAACGTAGTATAACCTAACCTAGCCCAACCTATCATATCGGCGGTAATATTTGGCAACATTTCTGGCTTGTTGGCCTCTACGTCTCCGTGGGACCTTCATATACATCAATAACATAATATTACCTAACCTAACCCAACCTATCATCTCGGCGGTAATACTTGACAACATTCCTGGCGAGTTGGCCTCTACGTCTCCGTGGGACTTTTATATACATCAATAACGTAATATAACCTAACCTAACCCAACCTATCATCTCGGCGGTAATATTTGACATCATTCCTGGCGAGTGGGCCTCTACGCCTCCGTGGGACTTTTATATACATCAAAACGTAATTTACCCTAACCTAACCCAACCTATCATCTCGGCGGTAATATTTGACATCATTCCTGGCGAGTTCGCCTCTACGCTTCCGCGGGACTTTTATATACATCAAAACGTAATTTACCCTAACCTAACCCAACGTAACATCTCGGCGGTAATATTCGGCATCATTCCTGGAGTGTTGGTCCCTACGTCTCCGTGGGATCTTCATATACATCAATAACGTAATATAGCCTAACCTAAACCAACCTATCATCTCGGCGGTAATACTTGACAACATTCCTGGCGAGTTGGCCTCTACGTCTCCGTGGAACCTTCATATACATCAATAACGTAATATAATCTAACCTAACCCAACCTATCATCTCGGCGGTAATATTTGACAACATTCCTGGTCAGTTGGCCTCTGCGTCTCCGTGGAACCTCCATATACATCAATAACGTAATATAACCTAACCTAACCCAACCTATCATCTCGGCGGTAATATTTGACAACATTCCTGGCGAGTTGGCCTCTACGTCTCCGTGGGACTTTTATATACATCAATAACGTAATTTAACCTAACCTAAACCTACGTAACATCTCGGCGGTAATATTTGACAACATTCCTGGCTTGATGGCCTCTACGTCTCCGTGGGACCTTCATATACATCAATAACATAATATTACCTAACCTAACCCAACCTATCATCTCGGCGGTAATACTTGACAACATTCCTGGCGAGTTGGCCTCTACGTCTCCGTGGAACCTTCATATACATCAATAACGTAATATAACCTAACCTAACCCAACCTATCATCTCGGCGGTAATATTTGACATCATTCCTGGCGAGTTGGCCTCTACGCCTCCGTGGGACTTTTATATACATCAAAACGTAATTTACCCTAACCTAACCCAACGGATCATCTCGGCGGTAATATTTGACAACATTCCTGGCGAGTTGGCCTCTACGTCTCCGTGGGACTTTTATATACATCAATAACGTAATTTAACCTAACCTAAACCTACGTAACATCTCGGCGGTAATATTTGACAACATTCCTGGCTTGATGGCCTCTACGTCTCCGTGGGAATTTTATATACATCAATAACGTAATATAACCTAACCTAACCCAACCTAACATCTCGGCACTAATATTTGACAACATTCCTGGCTTGATGGCCTCCACGTCTCCGTGGGACCTTCATATACATCAATAACATAATATTACCTAACCTAACCCAACCTATCATCTCGGCGGTAATACTTGACAACATTCCTGGCGAGTTGGCCTCTACGTCTCCGTGGGACCTTCATATACATCAATAACGTAATATAACCTAACCTAACCCAACCTATCATCTCGGCGGTAATATTTGACATCATTCCTGGCGAGTTGGCCTCTACGCCTCCGTGGGAATTTTATATACATCAATAACGTAATATAACCTAACCTAACCCAACCTAACATCTCGGCACTAAAATTTGACAACATTCCTGGCTTGATGGCCTCTACGTCTCCGTGGGACCTTCATATACATCAATAACATAATATTACCTAACCTAACCCAACCTATCATCTCGGCGGTAATACTTGACAACATTCCTGGCGCGTTGGCCTCTACGTCTCCGTGGGACCTTCATATACATCAAAAACGTAATATAACCTAAGCTAACCCAACCTATCATCTCGGCGGTAATATTTGACTACATTCCAGGCGAGTTGGCCTCTACGTCTCCGTGGGAATTTTATATACATCAATAACGTAATATAACCTAACCTAACCCAACCTAACATCTCGGCACTAATATTTGACAACATTCCTGGCTTGCTGGCCTCTATGTTTCCGTGGGACCTTTATATACATCAATAACGTAGTATAACCTAACCTAGCCCAACCTATCATATCGGCGGTAATATTTGGCAACATTTCTGGCTTGTTGGCCTCTACGTCTCCGTGGGACCTTCATATACATCAATAACATAATATTACCTAACCTAACCCAACCTATCATCTCGGCGGTAATACTTGACAACACTCCTGGCGAGTTGGCCTCTACGTCTCCGTGGAACCTTCATATACATCAATAACGTAATATAACCTAACCTAACCCAACCTATCAACTCGGCGGTAATATTTGACATCATTCCTGGCGAGTTGGCCTCTACGCCTCCGTGGGTCTTTTATATACATCAAAACGTAATTTACCCTAACCTAACCCAACGTAACATCTCGGCGGTAATATTCGGCAACATTCCTGGAGTGTTATTCCCTACGTCTCCGTGGGACCTTCATATACATCAATAACGTAATATAACCTAACCTAACCCAACCTATCATCTCGGCGGTAATATTTGACATCATTCCTGGCGAGTTGGCCTCTACGCCTCCGTGGGACTTTTATATACATCAATAACGTAATATAACCTAACCTAACCCAACCTAACATCTCGGCACTAATATTTGACAACATTCCTGGCTTGATGGCCTCTACGTCTCCGTGGGACCTTCATATACATCAATAACATAATATTACCTAACCTAACCCAACCTATCATCTCGGCGGTAATACTTGACAACATTCCTGGCGAGTTGGCCTCTACGTCTCCGTGGAACCTTCATATACATCAATAACGTAATATAACCTAACCTAACCCAACCTATCAACTCGGCGGTAATATTTGACATCATTCCTGGCGAGTTGGCCTCTACGCCTCCGTGGGTCTTTTATATACATCAAAACGTAATTTACCCTAACCTAACCCAACGTAACATCTCGGCGGTAATATTCGGCAACATTCCTGGAGTGTTATTCCCTACGTCTCCGTGGGACCTTCATATACATCAATAACGTAATATAACCTAACCTAACCCAACCTATCATCTCGGCGGTAATATTTGACATCATTCCTGGCGAGTTGGCCTCTACGCCTCCGTGGGACTTTTATATACATCAATAACGTAATATAACCTAACCTAACCCAACCTAACATCTCGGCACTAATATTTGACAACATTCCTGGCTTGATGGCCTCTACGTCTCCGTGGGACCTTCATATACATCAATAACATAATATTACCTAACCTAACCCAACCTATCATCTCGGCGGTAATACTTGACAACATTCCTGGCGCGTTGGCCTCTACGTCTCCGTGGGACCTTCATATACATCAATAACGTAATATAACCTAAGCTAACCCAACCTATCATCTCGGCGGTAATATTTGACAACATTCCTGGCGAGTCGGCCTCTACGTCTCCGTGCGACCTTCATATACATCAAAAACGTAATATAACGTAACCTAACCCAACCTATCATCTCGGCGGTAATATTTGACTACATTCCAGGCGAGTTGGCCTCTACGTCTCCGTGGGAATTTTATATACATCAATAACGTAATATAACCTAACCTAACCCAACCTAACATCTCGGCACTAATATTTGACAACATTCCTGGCTTGATGGCCTCTACGTCTCCGTGGGACCTTCATATACATCAATAACATAATATTACCTAACCTAACCCAACCTATCATCTCGGCGGTAATAGTTGTCAGCATTCCTGGCGAGTTGGCCTCTACGTCTCCGTGGGACTTTTATATACATCAATAACGTAATATAACCTAACCTAACCTAACCTATCATCTCGGCGGTAATATTTGACAACATTCCTGGCGAGTTGGCCTCTACGTCTCCGTGGGACTTTTATATACATCAATAACGTAATTTAACCTAACCTAAACCTACGTAACATCTCGGCGGTAATATTTGACAACATTCCTGGCTTGATGGCCTCTACGTCTCCGTGGGAATTTTATATACATCAATAACGTAATATAACCTAACCTAACCCAACCTAACATCTCGGCACTAATATTTGACAACATTCCTGGCTTGATGGCCTCCACGTCTCCGTGGGACCTTCATATACATCAATAACATAATATTACCTAACCTAACCCAACCTATCATCTCGGCGGTAATACTTGACAACATTCCTGGCGAGTTGGCCTCTACGTCTCCGTGGGACCTTCATATACATCAATAACGTAATATAACCTAACCTAACCCAACCTATCATCTCGGCGGTAATATTTGACAACATTCCTGACGAGTTGGCCTCTACGTCTCCGTGGGACTTTTATATACATCAATAACGTAATTTAACCTAACCTAAACCAACGTAACATCTCGGCGGTAATATTTGACAACATTCCTGGCTTGCTGGCCTCTATGTTTCCGTGGGACCTTTATATACATCAATAACGTAGTATAACCTAACCTAGCCCAACCTATCATATCGGCGGTAATATTTGGCAACATTTCTGGCTTGTTGGCCTCTACGTCTCCGTGGGACCTTCATATACATCAATAACATAATATTACCTAACCTAACCCAACCTATCATCTCGGCGGTAATACTTGACAACATTCCTGGCGAGTTGGCCTCTACGTCTCCGTGGGACTTTTATATACATCAATAACGTAATATAACCTAACCTAACCCAACCTATCATCTCGGCGGTAATATTTGACATCATTCCTGGCGAGTGGGCCTCTACGCCTCCGTGGGACTTTTATATACATCAAAACGTAATTTACCCTAACCTAACCCAACCTATCATCTCGGCGGTAATATTTGACATCATTCCTGGCGAGTTCGCCTCTACGCTTCCGCGGGACTTTTATATACATCAAAACGTAATTTACCCTAACCTAACCCAACGTAACATCTCGGCGGTAATATTCGGCATCATTCCTGGAGTGTTGGTCCCTACGTCTCCGTGGGATCTTCATATACATCAATAACGTAATATAGCCTAACCTAAACCAACCTATCATCTCGGCGGTAATACTTGACAACATTCCTGGCTTGATGGCCTCTACGTCTCCGTGGGACCTTCATATACATCAATAACATAATATTACCTAACCTAACCCAACCTATCATCTCGGCGGTAATACTTGACAACATTCCTGGCGAGTTGGCCTCTACGTCTCCGTGGAACCTTCATATACATCAATAACGTAATATAACCTAACCTAACCCAACCTATCATCTCGGCGGTAATATTTGACATCATTCATGGCGAGTTGGCCTCTACGCCTCCGTGGGACTTTTATATACATCAAAACGTAATTTACCCTAACCTAACCCAACGGATCATCTCGGCGGTAATATTTGACAACATTCCTGGCGAGTTGGCCTCTACGTCTCCGTGGGACTTTTATATACATCAATAACGTAATTTAACCTAACCTAAACCTACGTAACATCTCGGCGGTAATATTTGACAACATTCCTGGCTTGATGGCCTCTACGTCTCCGTGGGAATTTTATATACATCAATAACGTAATATAACCTAACCTAACCCAACCTAACATCTCGGCACTAATATTTGACAACATTCCTGGCTTGATGGCCTCCACGTCTCCGTGGGACCTTCATATACATCAATAACATAATATTACCTAACCTAACCCAACCTATCATCTCGGCGGTAATACTTGACAACATTCCTGGCGAGTTGGCCTCTACGTCTCCGTGGGACCTTCATATACATCAATAACGTAATATAACCTAACCTAACCCAACCTATCATCTCGGCGGTAATATTTGACAACATTCCTGACGAGTTGGCCTCTACGTCTCCGTGGGACATTTATATACATCAATAACGTAATTTAACCTAACCTAAACCAACGTAACATCTCGGCGGTAATATTTGACAACATTCCTGGCTTGCTGGCCTCTATGTTTCCGTGGGACCTTTATATACATCAATAACGTAGTATAACCTAACCTAGCCCAACCTATCATATCGGCGGTAATATTTGGCAACATTTCTGGCTTGTTGGCCTCTACGTCTCCGTGGGACCTTCATATACATCAATAACATAATATTACCTAACCTAACCCAACCTATCATCTCGGCGGTAATACTTGACAACATTCCTGGCGAGTTGGCCTCTACGTCTCCGTGGGACTTTTATATACATCAATAACGTAATATAACCTAACCTAACCCAACCTATCATCTCGGCGGTAATATTTGACATCATTCCTGGCGAGTGGGCCTCTACGCCTCCGTGGGACTTTTATATACATCAAAACGTAATTTACCCTAACCTAACCCAACCTATCATCTCGGCGGTAATATTTGACATCATTCCTGGCGAGTTCGCCTCTACGCTTCCGCGGGACTTTTATATACATCAAAACGTAATTTACCCTAACCTAACCCAACGTAACATCTCGGCGGTAATATTCGGCATCATTCCTGGAGTGTTGGTCCCTACGTCTCCGTGGGATCTTCATATACATCAATAACGTAATATAGCCTAACCTAAACCAACCTATCATCTCGGCGGTAATACTTGACAACATTCCTGGCGAGTTGGCCTCTACGTCTCCGTGGAACCTTCATATACATCAATAACGTAATATAATCTAACCTAACCCAACCTATCATCTCGGCGGTAATATTTGACAACATTCCTGGTCAGTTGGCCTCTGCGTCTCCGTGGAACCTCCATATACATCAATAACGTAATATAACCTAACCTAACCCAACCTATCATCTCGGCGGTAATATTTGACAACATTCCTGGCGAGTTGGCCTCTACGTCTCCGTGGGACTTTTATATACATCAATAACGTAATTTAACCTAACCTAAACCTACGTAACATCTCGGCGGTAATATTTGACAACATTCCTGGCTTGATGGCCTCTACGTCTCCGTGGGACCTTCATATACATCAATAACATAATATTACCTAACCTAACCCAACCTATCATCTCGGCGGTAATACTTGACAACATTCCTGGCGAGTTGGCCTCTACGTCTCCGTGGAACCTTCATATACATCAATAACGTAATATAACCTAACCTAACCCAACCTATCATCTCGGCGGTAATATTTGACATCATTCCTGGCGAGTTGGCCTCTACGCCTCCGTGGGACTTTTATATACATCAAAACGTAATTTACCCTAACCTAACCCAACGGATCATCTCGGCGGTAATATTTGACTACATTCCAGGCGAGTTGGCCTCTACGTCTCCGTGGGAATTTTATATACATCAATAACGTAATATAACCTAACCTAACCCAACCTAACATCTCGGCACTAATATTTGACAACATTCCTGGCTTGATGGCCTCTACGTCTCCGTGGGACCTTCATATACATCAATAACATAATATTACCTAACCTAACCCAACCTATCATCTCGGCGGTAATACTTGACAACATTCCTGGCGAGTTGGCCTCTACGTCTCCGTGGAACCTTCATATACATCAATAACGTAATATAACCTAACCTAACCCAACCTATCAACTCGGCGGTAATATTTGACATCATTCCTGGCGAGTTGGCCTCTACGCCTCCGTGGGACTTTTATATACATCAAAACGTAATTTACCCTAACCTAACCCAACGGATCATCTCGGCGGTAATATTCGGCAACATTCCTGGAGTGTTGGTCTCTACGTCTCCGTGGGATCTTCATATACATCAATAACGTAATATAACCAAACCTAAACCAACCTATCATCTCGGCGGTAATATTTGACAACATTCCTGGCGAGTCGGCCTCTACGTCTCCGTGCGACCTTCATATACATCAATAACGTAATATAACGTAACCTAACCCAACCTATCATCTCGGCGGTAATATTTGACAACATTCCTGGCGAGTCGGCCTCTACGTCTCCGTGCGACCTTCATATACATCAAAAACGTAATATAACGTAACCTAACCCAACCTATCATCTCGGCGGTAATATTTGACTACATTCCAGGCGAGTTGGCCTCTACGTCTCCGTGGGAATTTTATATACATCAATAACGTAATATAACCTAACCTAACCCAACCTAACATCTCGGCACTAATATTTGACAACATTCCTGGCTTGATGGCCTCTACGTCTCCGTGGGACCTTCATATACATCAATAACATAATATTACCTAACCTAACCCAACCTATCATCTCGGCGGTAATACTTGACAACATTCCTGGCGAGTTGGCCTCTACGTCTCCGTGGAACCTTCATATACATCAATAACGTAATATAACCTAACCTAACCCAACCTATCAACTCGGCGGTAATATTTGACATCATTCCTGGCGAGTTGGCCTCTACGCCTCCGTGGGACTTTTATATACATCAAAACGTAATTTACCCTAACCTAACCCAACGTAACATCTCGGCGGTAATATTCGGCAACATTCCTGGTGTGTTGTTCCCTACGTCTCCGTGGGACCTTCATATACATCAATAACGTAATATAACCTAACCTAACCCAACCTATCATCTCGGCGGTAATATTTGACATCATTCCTGGCGAGTTGGCCTCTACGCCTCCGTGGGAATTTTATATACATCAATAACGTAATATAACCTAACCTAACCCAACCTAACATCTCGGCACTAAAATTTGACAACATTCCTGGCTTGATGGCCTCTACGTCTCCGTGGGACCTTCATATACATCAATAACATAATATTACCTAACCTAACCCAACCTATCATCTCGGCGGTAATACTTGACAACATTCCTGGCGCGTTGGCCTCTACGTCTCCGTGGGACCTTCATATACATCAATAACGTAATATAACCTAAGCTAACCCAACCTATCATCTCGGCGGTAATATTTGACAACATTCCTGGCGAGTCGGCCTCTACGTCTCCGTGCGACCTTCATATACATCAAAAACGTAATATAACGTAACCTAACCCAACCTATCATCTCGGCGGTAATATTTGACTACATTCCAGGCGAGTTGGCCTCTACGTCTCCGTGGGAATTTTATATACATCAATAACGTAATATAACCTAACCTAACCCAACCTAACATCTCGGCACTAATATTTGACAACATTCCTGGCTTGATGGCCTCCACGTCTCCGTGGGACCTTCATATACATCAATAACATAATATTACCTAACCTAACCCAACCTATCATCTCGGCGGTAATACTTGACAACATTCCTGGCGAGTTGGCCTCTACGTCTCCGTGGGACCTTCATATACATCAATAACGTAATATAACCTAACCTAACCCAACCTATCATCTCGGCGGTAATATTTGACAACATTCCTGACGAGTTGGCCTCTACGTCTCCGTGGGACTTTTATATACATCAATAACGTAATTTAACCTAACCTAAACCAACGTAACATCTCGGCGGTAATATTTGACAACATTCCTGGCTTGCTGGCCTCTATGTTTCCGTGGGACCTTTATATACATCAATAACGTAGTATAACCTAACCTAGCCCAACCTATCATATCGGCGGTAATATTTGGCAACATTTCTGGCTTGTTGGCCTCTACGTCTCCGTGGGACCTTCATATACATCAATAACATAATATTACCTAACCTAACCCAACCTATCATCTCGGCGGTAATACTTGACAACATTCCTGGCGAGTTGGCCTCTACGTCTCCGTGGAACCTTCATATACATCAATAACGTAATATAACCTAACCTAACCCAACCTATCAACTCGGCGGTAATATTTGACATCATTCCTGGCGAGTTGGCCTCTACGCCTCCGTGGGTCTTTTATATACATCAAAACGTAATTTACCCTAACCTAACCCAACGTAACATCTCGGCGGTAATATTCGGCAACATTCCTGGAGTGTTATTCCCTACGTCTCCGTGGGACCTTCATATACATCAATAACGTAATATAACCTAACCTAACCCAACCTATCATCTCGGCGGTAATATTTGACAACATTCCTGGCGAGTCGGCCTCTACGTCTCCGTGCGACCTTCATATACATCAAAAACGTAATATAACGTAACCTAACCCAACCTATCATCTCGGCGGTAATATTTGACTACATTCCAGGCAAGTTGGCCTCTACGTCTCCGTGGGAATTTTATATACATCAATAACGTAATATAACCTAACCTAACCCAACCTAACATCTCGGCACTAATATTTGACAACATTCCTGGCTTGATGGCCTCCACGTCTCCGTGGGACCTTCATATACATCAATAACATAATATTACCTAACCTAACCCAACCTATCATCTCGGCGGTAATACTTGACAACATTCCTGGCGAGTTGGCCTCTACGTCTCCGTGGGACCTTCATATACATCAATAACGTAATATAACCTAACCTAACCCAACCTATCATCTCGGCGGTAATATTTGATAACATTCCTGACGAGTTGGCCTCTACGTCTCCGTGGGACTTTTATATACATCAATAACGTAATTTAACCTAACCTAAACCAACGTAACATCTCGGCGGTAATATTTGACAACATTCCTGGCTTGCTGGCCTCTATGTTTCCGTGGGACCTTTATATACATCAATAACGTAGTATAACCTAACCTAGCCCAACCTATCATATCGGCGGTAATATTTGGCAACATTTCTGGCTTGTTGGCCTCTACGTCTCCGTGGGACCTTCATATACATCAATAACATAATATTACCTAACCTAACCCAACCTATCATCTCGGCGGTAATACTTGACAACATTCCTGGCGAGTTGGCCTCTACGTCTCCGTGGGACTTTTATATACATCAATAACGTAATATAACCTAACCTAACCCAACCTATCATCTCGGCGGTAATATTTGACATCATTCCTGGCGAGTGGGCCTCTACGCCTCCGTGGGACTTTTATACACATCAAAACGTAATTTACCCTTTCCTAACCCAACCTATCATCTCGGCGGTAATATTTGACATCATTCCTGGCGAGTTCGCCTCTACGCTTCCGCGGGACTTTTATATACATCAAAACGTAATTTACCCTAACCTAACCCAACGTAACATCTCGGCGGTAATATTCGGCATCATTCCTGGAGTGTTGGTCCCTACGTCTCCGTGGGATCTTCATATACATCAATAACGTAATATAGCCTAACCTAAACCAACCTATCATCTCGGCGGTAATACTTGACAACATTCCTGGCGAGTTGGCCTCTACGTCTCCGTGGAACCTTCATATACATCAATAACGTAATATAATCTAACCTAACCCAACCTATCATCTCGGCGGTAATATTTGACAACATTCCTGGTCAGTTGGCCTCTGCGTCTCCGTGGAACCTCCATATACATCAATAACGTAATATAACCTAACCTAACCCAACCTATCATCTCGGCGGTAATATTTGACAACATTCCTGGCGAGTTGGCCTCTACGTCTCCGTGGGACTTTTATATACATCAATAACGTAATTTAACCTAACCTAAACCTACGTAACATCTCGGCGGTAATATTTGACAACATTCCTGGCTTGATGGCCTCTACGTCTCCGTGGGACCTTCATATACATCAATAACATAATATTACCTAACCTAACCCAACCTATCATCTCGGCGGTAATACTTGACAACATTCCTGGCGAGTTGGCCTCTACGTCTCCGTGGAACCTTCATATACATCAATAACGTAATATAACCTAACCTAACCCAACCTATCATCTCGGCGGTAATATTTGACATCATTCCTGGCGAGTTGGCCTCTACGCCTCCGTGGGACTTTTATATACATCAAAACGTAATTTACCCTAACCTAACCCAACGGATCATCTCGGCGGTAATATTTGACTACATTCCAGGCGAGTTGGCCTCTACGTCTCCGTGGGAATTTTATATACATCAATAACGTAATATAACCTAACCTAACCCAACCTAACATCTCGGCACTAATATTTGACAACATTCCTGGCTTGATGGCCTCTACGTCTCCGTGGGACCTTCATATACATCAATAACATAATATTACCTAACCTAACCCAACCTATCATCTCGGCGGTAATACTTGACAACATTCCTGGCGAGTTGGCCTCTACGTCTCCGTGGAACCTTCATATACATCAATAACGTAATATAACCTAACCTAACCCAACCTATCAACTCGGCGGTAATATTTGACATCATTCCTGGCGAGTTGGCCTCTACGCCTCCGTGGGACTTTTATATACATCAAAACGTAATTTACCCTAACCTAACCCAACGTAACATCTCGGCGGTAATATTCGGCAACATTCCTGGTGTGTTGTTCCCTACGTCTCCGTGGGACCTTCATATACATCAATAACGTAATATAACCTAACCTAACCCAACCTATCATCTCGGCGGTAATATTTGACATCATTCCTGGCGAGTTGGCCTCTACGCCTCCGTGGGAATTTTATATACATCAATAACGTAATATAACCTAACCTAACCCAACCTAACATCTCGGCACTAATATTTGACAACATTCCTGGCTTGATGGCCTCTACGTCTCCGTGGGACCTTCATATACATCAATAACATAATATTACCTAACCTAACCCAACCTATCATCTCGGCGGTAATACTTGACAACATTCCTGGCGCGTTGGCCTCTACGTCTCCGTGGGACCTTCATATACATCAATAACGTAATATAACCTAAGCTAACCCAACCTATCATCTCGGCGGTAATACTTGACAACATTCCTGGCGAGTTGGCCTCTACGTCTCCGTGGAACCTTCATATACATCAATAACGTAATATAACCTAACCTAACCCAACCTATCAACTCGGCGGTAATATTTGACATCATTCCTGGCGAGTTGGCCTCTACGCCTCCGTGGGACTTTTATATACATCAAAACGTAATTTACCCTAACCTAACCCAACGGATCATCTCGGCGGTAATATTCGGCAACATTCCTGGAGTGTTGGTCTCTACGTCTCCGTGGGACCTTCATATACATCAATAACATAATATTACCTAACCTAACCCAACCTATCATCTCGGCGGTAATACTTGACAACATTCCTGGCGAGTTGGCCTCTACGTCTCCGTGGGACCTTCATATACATCAATAACGTAATATAACCTAACCTAACCCAACCTATCATCTCGGCGGTAATATTTGACAACATTCCTGACGAGTTGGCCTCTACGTCTCCGTGGGACTTTTATATACATCAATAACGTAATTTAACCTAACCTAAACCAACGTAACATCTCGGCGGTAATATTTGACAACATTCCTGGCTTGCTGGCCTCTATGTTTCCGTGGGACCTTTATATACATCAATAACGTAGTATAACCTAACCTAGCCCAACCTATCATATCGGCGGTAATATTTGGCAACATTTCTGGCTTGTTGGCCTCTACGTCTCCGTGGGACCTTCATATACATCAATAACGTAATATAACCAAACCTAAACCAACCTATCATCTCGGCGGTAATATTTGACAACATTCCTGGCGAGTCGGCCTCTACGTCTCCGTGCGACCTTCATATACATCAATAACGTAATATAACGTAACCTAACCCAACCTATCATCTCGGCGGTAATATTTGACAACATTCCTGGCGAGTCGGCCTCTACGTCTCCGTGCGACCTTCATATACATCAAAAACGTAATATAACGTAACCTAACCCAACCTATCATCTCGGCGGTAATATTTGACTACATTCCAGGCGAGTTGGCCTCTACGTCTCCGTGGGAATTTTATATACATCAATAACGTAATATAACCTAACCTAACCCAACCTAACATCTCGGCACTAATATTTGACAACATTCCTGGCTTGATGGCCTCTACGTCTCCGTGGGACCTTCATATACATCAATAACATAATATTACCTAACCTAACCCAACCTATCATCTCGGCGGTAATACTTGACAACATTCCTGGCGAGTTGGCCTCTACGTCTCCGTGGAACCTTCATATACATCAATAACGTAATATAACCTAACCTAACCCAACCTATCAACTCGGCGGTAATATTTGACATCATTCCTGGCGAGTTGGCCTCTACGCCTCCGTGGGACTTTTATATACATCAAAACGTAATTTACCCTAACCTAACCCAACGTAACATCTCGGCGGTAATATTCGGCAACATTCCTGGTGTGTTGTTCCCTACGTCTCCGTGGGACCTTCATATACATCAATAACGTAATATAACCTAACCTAACCCAACCTATCATCTCGGCGGTAATATTTGACATCATTCCTGGCGAGTTGGCCTCTACGCCTCCGTGGGAATTTTATATACATCAATAACGTAATATAACCTAACCTAACCCAACCTAACATCTCGGCACTAATATTTGACAACATTCCTGGCTTGATGGCCTCTACGTCTCCGTGGGACCTTCATATACATCAATAACATAATATTACCTAACCTAACCCAACCTATCATCTCGGCGGTAATACTTGACAACATTCCTGGCGCGTTGGCCTCTACGTCTCCGTGGGACCTTCATATACATCAATAACGTAATATAACCTAAGCTAACCCAACCTATCATCTCGGCGGTAATATTTGACAACATTCCTGGCGAGTCGGCCTCTACGTCTCCGTGCGACCTTCATATACATCAAAAACGTAATATAACGTAACCTAACCCAACCTATCATCTCGGCGGTAATATTTGACTACATTCCAGGCGAGTTGGCCTCTACGTCTCCGTGGGAATTTTATATACATCAATAACGTAATATAACCTAACCTAACCCAACCTAACATCTCGGCACTAATATTTGACAACATTCCTGGCTTGATGGCCTCCACGTCTCCGTGGGACCTTCATATACATCAATAACATAATATTACCTAACCTAACCCAACCTATCATCTCGGCGGGAATACTTGACAACATTCCTGGCGAGTTGGCCTCTACGTCTCCGTGGGACCTTCATATACATCAATAACGTAATATAACCTAACCTAACCCAACCTATCATCTCGGCGGTAATATTTGACAACATTCCTGACGAGTTGGCCTCTACGTCTCCGTGGGACTTTTATATACATCAATAACGTAATTTAACCTAACCTAAACCAACGTAACATCTCGGCGGTAATATTTGACAACATTCCTGGCTTGCTGGCCTCTATGTTTCCGTGGGACCGTTATATACATCAATAACGTAGTATAACCTAACCTAGCCCAACCTATCATATCGGCGGTAATATTTGGCAACATTTCTGGCTTGTTGGCCTCTACGTCTCCGTGGGACCTTCATATACATCAATAACATAATATTACCTAACCTAACCCAACCTATCATCTCGGCGGTAATACTTGACAACATTCCTGGCGAGTTGGCCTCTACGTCTCCGTGGAACCTTCATATACATCAATAACGTAATATAACCTAACCTAACCCAACCTATCAACTCGGCGGTAATATTTGACATCATTCCTGGCGAGTTGGCCTCTACGCCTCCGTGGGTCTTTTATATACATCAAAACGTAATTTACCCTAACCTAACCCAACGTAACATCTCGGCGGTAATATTCGGCAACATTCCTGGAGTGTTATTCCCTACGTCTCCGTGGGACCTTCATATACATCAATAACGTAATATAACCTAACCTAACCCAACCTATCATCTCGGCGGTAATATTTGACATCATTCCTGGCGAGTTGGCCTCTACGCCTCCGTGGGACTTTTATATACATCAATAACGTAATATAACCTAACCTAACCCAACCTAACATCTCGGCACTAATATTTGACAACATTCCTGGCTTGATGGCCTCTACGTCTCCGTGGGACCTTCATATACATCAATAACATAATATTACCTAACCTAACCCAACCTATCATCTCGGCGGTAATACTTGACAACATTCCTGGCGCGTTGGCCTCTACGTCTCCGTGGGACCTTCATATACATCAATAACGTAATATAACCTAAGCTAACCCAACCTATCATCTCGGCGGTAATATTTGACAACATTCCTGGCGAGTCGGCCTCTACGTCTCCGTGCGACCTTCATATACATCAAAAACGTAATATAACGTAACCTAACCCAACCTATCATCTCGGCGGTAATATTTGACTACATTCCAGGCGAGTTGGCCTCTACGTCTCCGTGGGAATTTTATATACATCAATAACGTAATATAACCTAACCTAACCCAACCTAACATCTCGGCACTAATATTTGACAACATTCCTGGCTTGATGGCCTCCACGTCTCCGTGGGACCTTCATATACATCAATAACATAATATTACCTAACCTAACCCAACCTATCATCTCGGCGGGAATACTTGACAACATTCCTGGCGAGTTGGCCTCTACGTCTCCGTGGGACCTTCATATACATCAATAACGTAATATAACCTAACCTAACCCAACCTATCATCTCGGCGGTAATATTTGACAACATTCCTGACGAGTTGGCCTCTACGTCTCCGTGGGACTTTTATATACATCAATAACGTAATTTAACCTAACCTAAACCAACGTAACATCTCGGCGGTAATATTTGACAACATTCCTGGCTTGCTGGCCTCTATGTTTCCGTGGGACCGTTATATACATCAATAACGTAGTATAACCTAACCTAGCCCAACCTATCATATCGGCGGTAATATTTGGCAACATTTCTGGCTTGTTGGCCTCTACGTCTCCGTGGGACCTTCATATACATCAATAACATAATATTACCTAACCTAACCCAACCTATCATCTCGGCGGTAATACTTGACAACATTCCTGGCGAGTTGGCCTCTACGTCTCCGTGGAACCTTCATATACATCAATAACGTAATATAACCTAACCTAACCCAACCTATCAACTCGGCGGTAATATTTGACATCATTCCTGGCGAGTTGGCCTCTACGCCTCCGTGGGTCTTTTATATACATCAAAACGTAATTTACCCTAACCTAACCCAACGTAACATCTCGGCGGTAATATTCGGCAACATTCCTGGAGTGTTATTCCCTACGTCTCCGTGGGACCTTCATATACATCAATAACGTAATATAACCTAACCTAACCCAACCTATCATCTCGGCGGTAATATTTGACATCATTCCTGGCGAGTTGGCCTCTACGCCTCCGTGGGACTTTTATATACATCAATAACGTAATATAACCTAACCTAACCCAACCTAACATCTCGGCACTAATATTTGACAACATTCCTGGCTTGATGGCCTCTACGTCTCCGTGGGACCTTCATATACATCAATAACATAATATTACCTAACCTAACCCAACCTATCATCTCGGCGGTAATACTTGACAACATTCCTGGCGCGTTGGCCTCTACGTCTCCGTGGGACCTTCATATACATCAATAACGTAATATAACCTAAGCTAACCCAACCTATCATCTCGGCGGTAATATTTGACAACATTCCTGGCGAGTCGGCCTCTACGTCTCCGTGCGACCTTCATATACATCAAAAACGTAATATAACGTAACCTAACCCAACCTATCATCTCGGCGGTAATATTTGACTACATTCCAGGCGAGTTGGCCTCTACGTCTCCGTGGGAATTTTATATACATCAATAACGTAATATAACCTAACCTAACCCAACCTAACATCTCGGCACTAATATTTGACAACATTCCTGGCTTGATGGCCTCTACGTCTCCGTGGGACCTTCATATACATCAATAACATAATATTACCTAACCTAACCCAACCTATCATCTCGGCGGTAATAGTTGTCAACATTCCTGGCGAGTTGGCCTCTACGTCTCCGTGGGACTTTTATATACATCAATAACGTAATATAACCTAACCTAACCTAACCTATCATCTCGGCGGTAATATTTGACAACATTCCTGGCGAGTTGGCCTCTACGTCTCCGTGGGACTTTTATATACATCAATAACGTAATTTAACCTAACCTAAACCTACGTAACATCTCGGCGGTAATATTTGACAACATTCCTGGCTTGATGGCCTCTACGTCTCCGTGGGAATTTTATATACATCAATAACGTAATATAACCTAACCTAACCCAACCTAACATCTCGGCACTAATATTTGACAACATTCCTGGCTTGATGGCCTCCACGTCTCCGTGGGACCTTCATATACATCAATAACATAATATTACCTAACCTAACCCAACCTATCATCTCGGCGGTAATACTTGACAACATTCCTGGCGAGTTGGCCTCTACGTCTCCGTGGGACCTTCATATACATCAATAACGTAATATAACCTAACCTAACCCAACCTATCATCTCGGCGGTAATATTTGACAACATTCCTGACGAGTTGGCCTCTACGTCTCCGTGGGACTTTTATATACATCAATAACGTAATTTAACCTAACCTAAACCAACGTAACATCTCGGCGGTAATATTTGACAACATTCCTGGCTTGCTGGCCTCTACGTCTCCGTGGGACCTTCATATACATCAATAACATAATATTACCTAACCTAACCCAACCTATCATCTCGGCGGTAATACTTGACAACATTCCTGGCGAGTTGGCCTCTACGTCTCCGTGGGACTTTTATATACATCAATAACGTAATATAACCTAACCTAACCCAACCTATCATCTCGGCGGTAATATTTGACATCATTCCTGGCGAGTGGGCCTCTACGCCTCCGTGGGACTTTTATATACATCAAAACGTAATTTACCCTAACCTAACCCAACCTATCATCTCGGCGGTAATATTTGACATCATTCCTGGCGAGTTCGCCTCTACGCTTCCGCGGGACTTTTATATACATCAAAACGTAATTTACCCTAACCTAACCCAACGTAACATCTCGGCGGTAATATTCGGCATCATTCCTGGAGTGTTGGTCCCTACGTCTCCGTGGGATCTTCATATACATCAATAACGTAATATAGCCTAACCTAAACCAACCTATCATCTCGGCGGTAATACTTGACAACATTCCTGGCGAGTTGGCCTCTACGTCTCCGTGGAACCTTCATATACATCAATAACGTAATATAATCTAACCTAACCCAACCTATCATCTCGGCGGTAATATTTGACAACATTCCTGGTCAGTTGGCCTCTGCGTCTCCGTGGAACCTCCATATACATCAATAACGTAATATAACCTAACCTAACCCAACCTATCATCTCGGCGGTAATATTTGACAACATTCCTGGCGAGTTGGCCTCTACGTCTCCGTGGGACTTTTATATACATCAATAACGTAATTTAACCTAACCTAAACCTACGTAACATCTCGGCGGTAATATTTGACAACATTCCTGGCTTGATGGCCTCTACGTCTCCGTGGGACCTTCATATACATCAATAACATAATATTACCTAACCTAACCCAACCTATCATCTCGGCGGTAATACTTGACAACATTCCTGGCGAGTTGGCCTCTACGTCTCCGTGGAACCTTCATATACATCAATAACGTAATATAACCTAACCTAACCCAACCTATCATCTCGGCGGTAATATTTGACATCATTCCTGGCGAGTTGGCCTCTACGCCTCCGTGGGACTTTTATATACATCAAAACGTAATTTACCCTAACCTAACCCAACGGATCATCTCGGCGGTAATATTTGACTACATTCCAGGCGAGTTGGCCTCTACGTCTCCGTGGGAATTTTATATACATCAATAACGTAATATAACCTAACCTAACCCAACCTAACATCTCGGCACTAATATTTGACAACATTCCTGGCTTGATGGCCTCTACGTCTCCGTGGGACCTTCATATACATCAATAACATAATATTACCTAACCTAACCCAACCTATCATCTCGGCGGTAATACTTGACAACATTCCTGGCGAGTTGGCCTCTACGTCTCCGTGGAACCTTCATATACATCAATAACGTAATATAACCTAACCTAACCCAACCTATCAACTCGGCGGTAATATTTGACATCATTCCTGGCGAGTTGGCCTCTACGCCTCCGTGGGACTTTTATATACATCAAAACGTAATTTACCCTAACCTAACCCAACGGATCATCTCGGCGGTAATATTCGGCAACATTCCTGGAGTGTTGGTCTCTACGTCTCCGTGGGATCTTCATATACATCAATAACGTAATATAACCAAACCTAAACCAACCTATCATCTCGGCGGTAATATTTGACAACATTCCTGGCGAGTCGGCCTCTACGTCTCCGTGCGACCTTCATATACATCAATAACGTAATATAACGTAACCTAACCCAACCTATCATCTCGGCGGTAATATTTGACAACATTCCTGGCGAGTCGGCCTCTACGTCTCCGTGCGACCTTCATATACATCAAAAACGTAATATAACGTAACCTAACCCAACCTATCATCTCGGCGGTAATATTTGACTACATTCCAGGCGAGTTGGCCTCTACGTCTCCGTGGGAATTTTATATACATCAATAACGTAATATAACCTAACCTAACCCAACCTAACATCTCGGCACTAATATTTGACAACATTCCTGGCTTGATGGCCTCTACGTCTCCGTGGGACCTTCATATACATCAATAACATAATATTACCTAACCTAACCCAACCTATCATCTCGGCGGTAATACTTGACAACATTCCTGGCGAGTTGGCCTCTACGTCTCCGTGGAACCTTCATATACATCAATAACGTAATATAACCTAACCTAACCCAACCTATCAACTCGGCGGTAATATTTGACATCATTCCTGGCGAGTTGGCCTCTACGCCTCCGTGGGACTTTTATATACATCAAAACGTAATTTACCCTAACCTAACCCAACGTAACATCTCGGGGGTAATATTCGGCAACATTCCTGGTGTGTTGTTCCCTACGTCTCCGTGGGACCTTCATATACATCAATAACGTAATATAACCTAACCTAACCCAACCTATCATCTCGGCGGTAATATTTGACATCATTCCTGGCGAGTTGGCCTCTACGCCTCCGTGGGAATTTTATATACATCAATAACGTAATATAACCTAACCTAACCCAACCTAACATCTCGGCACTAATATTTGACAACATTCCTGGCTTGATGGCCTCTACGTCTCCGTGGGACCTTCATATACATCAATAACATAATATTACCTAACCTAACCCAACCTATCCTCTCGGCGGTAATACTTGACAACATTCCTGGCGCGTTGGCCTCTACGTCTCCGTGGGACCTTCATAT
Source organism: Xylocopa violacea (assembly GCA_963969225.1). Taxonomy (NCBI): domain Eukaryota; kingdom Metazoa; phylum Arthropoda; class Insecta; order Hymenoptera; family Apidae; genus Xylocopa; species Xylocopa violacea. The sequence goes on along the minus strand of CAXAJV010000644.1, from coordinate 374,483 downwards.
ACATCAATAACGTAATATAACCTAAGCTAACCCAACCTATCATCTCGGCGGTAATATTTGACAACATTCCTGGCGAGTCGGCCTCTACGTCTCCGTGCGACCTTCATATACATCAAAAACGTAATATTACCTAACCTAACCCAACCTATCATCTCGGCGGTAATACTTGACAACATTCCTGGCGAGTTGGCCTCTACGTCTCCGTGGGACCTTCATATACATCAATAACGTAATATAACCTAACCTAACCCAACCTATCATCTCGGCGGTAATATTTGACAACATTCCTGACGAGTTGGCCTCTACGTCTCCGTGGGAATTTTATATACATCAATAACGTAATATAACCTAACCTAACCCAACCTAACATCTCGGCACTAATATTTGACAACATTCCTGGCTTGATGGCCTCTACGTCTCCGTGGGACCTTCATATACATCAATAACATAATATTACCTAACCTAACCCAACCTATCATCTCGGCGGTAATACTTGACAACATTCCTGGCGAGTTGGCCTCTACGTCTCCGTGGAACCTTCATATACATCAATAACGTAATATAACCTAACCTAACCCAACCTATCAACTCGGCGGTAATATTTGACATCATTCCTGGCGAGTTGGCCTCTACGCCTCCGTGGGACTTTTATATACATCAAAACGTAATTTACCCTAACCTAACCCAACGTAACATCTCGGCGGTAATATTCGGCAACATTCCTGGTGTGTTGTTCCCTACGTCTCCGTGGGACCTTCATATACATCAATAACGTAATATAACCTAACCTAACCCAACCTATCATCTCGGCGGTAATATTTGACATCATTCCTGGCGAGTTGGCCTCTACGCCTCCGTGGGACTTTTATATACATCAATAACGTAATATAACCTAACCTAACCCAACCTAACATCTCGGCACTAATATTTGACAACATTCCTGGCTTGATGGCCTCTACGTCTCCGTGGGACCTTCATATACATCAATAACATAATATTACCTAACCTAACCCAACCTATCATCTCGGCGGTAATACTTGACAACATTCCTGGCGCGTTGGCCTCTACGTCTCCGTGGGACCTTCATATACATCAATAACGTAATATAACCTAAGCTAACCCAACCTATCATCTCGGCGGTAATATTTGACAACATTCCTGGCGAGTCGGCCTCTACGTCTCCGTGCGACCTTCATATACATCAAAAACGTAATATAACGTAACCTAACCCAACCTATCATCTCGGCGGTAATATTTGACTACATTCCAGGCGAGTTGGCCTCTACGTCTCCGTGGGAATTTTATATACATCAATAACGTAATATAACCTAACCTAACCCAACCTAACATCTCGGCACTAATATTTGACAACATTCCTGGCTTGATGGCCTCTACGTCTCCGTGGGACCTTCATATACATCAATAACATAATATTACCTAACCTAACCCAACCTATCATCTCGGCGGTAATACTTGACAACATTCCTGGCGAGTTGGCCTCTACGTCTCCGTGGGACCTTCATATACATCAATAACGTAATATAACCTAACCTAACCCAACCTATCATCTCGGCGGTAATATTTGACAACATTCCTGACGAGTTGGCCTCTACGTCTCCGTGGGACTTTTATATACATCAATAACGTAATTTAACCTAACCTAAACCAACGTAACATCTCGGCGGTAATATTTGACAACATTCCTGGCTTGCTGGCCTCTATGTTTCCGTGGGACCTTTATATACATCAATAACGTAGTATAACCTAACCTAGCCCAACCTATCATATCGGCGGTAATATTTGGCAACATTTCTGGCTTGTTGGCCTCTACGTCTCCGTGGGACCTTCATATACATCAATAACATAATATTACCTAACCTAACCCAACCTATCATCTCGGCGGTAATACTTGACAACATTCCTGGCGAGTTGGCCTCTACGTCTCCGTGCAACCTTCATATACATCAATAACGTAATATAACCTAACCTAACCCAACCTATCAACTCGGCGGTAATATTTGACATCATTCCTGGCGAGTTGGCCTCTACGCCTCCGTGGGACTTTTATATACATCAAAACGTAATTTACCCTAACCTAACCCAACGTAACATCTCGGCGGTAATATTCGGCAACATTCCTGGAGTGTTGTTCCCTACGTCTCCGTGGGACCTTCATATACATCAATAACGTAATATAACCTAACCTAACCCAACCTATCATCTCGGCGGTAATATTTGACATCATTCCTGGCGAGTTGGCCTCTACGCCTCCGTGGGACTTTTATATACATCAATAACGTAATATAACCTAACCTAACCCAACCTAACATCTCGGCACTAATATTTGACAACATTCCTGTCTTGATGGCCTCTACGTCTCCCTGGGACCTTCATATACATCAATAACATAATATTACCTAACCTAACCCAACCTATCATCTCGGCGGTAATACTTGACAACATTCCTGGCGCGTTGGCCTCTACGTCTCCGTGGGACCTTCATATACATCAATAACGTAATATAACCTAAGCTAACCCAACCTATCATCTCGGCGGTAATATTTGACAACATTCCTGGCGAGTCGGCCTCTACGTCTCCGTGCGACCTTCATATACATCAAAAACGTAATATAACGTAACCTAACCCAACCTATCATCTCGGCGGTAATATTTGACTACATTCCAGGCGAGTTGGCCTCTACGTCTCCGTGGGAATTTTATATACATCAATAACGTAATATAACCTAACCTAACCCAACCTAACATCTCGGCACTAATATTTGACAACATTCCTGGCTTGATGGCCTCTACGTCTCCGTGGGACCTTCATATACATCAATAACATAATATTACCTAACCTAACCCAACCTATCATCTCGGCGGTAATACTTGACAACATTCCAGGCGAGTTGGCCTCTACGTTTCCGTGGGAATTTTATATACATCAATAACGTAATATAACCTAACCTAACCCAACCTAACATCTCGGCGGTAATATTTGACATCATTCCTGGCGAGTTGGCCTCTACGCCTCCGTGGGACTTTTATATACATCAAAACGTAATTTACCCTAACCTAACCCAACGGATCATCTCGGCGGTAATATTCGGCAACATTCCTGGAGTGTTGGTCTCTACGTCTCCGTGGGATCTTCATATACATCAATAACGTAATATAACCAAACCTAAACCAACCTATCATCTCGGCGGTAATATTTGACAACATTCCTGGCGAGTCGGCCTCTACGTCTCCGTGCGACCTTCATATACATCAATAACATAATATTACCTAACCTAACCCAACCTATCATCTCGGCGGTAATATTTGACATCATTCCTGGCGAGTTGGCCTCTACGCTTCCGTGGGTCTTTTGTATACATCAAAACGTAATTTACCCTAACCTAACCCAACGTAACATCTCGGCGGTAATATTCGGCAACATTCCTGGAGTGTTGGTCCCTACGTTTCCGTGGGATCTTCATATACATCAATAACGTAATATAACCTAACCTAAACCAACCTATCATCTCGGCGGTAATATTTGACAACATTCCAGGCGAGTTGGCCCCTACGTCTCCGTGGGAATTTTATATACATCAATAACGTAATATAACCTAACCTAACCCAACCTATCATCTCGGCGGTAATATTTGACATCAATCCTGGCGAGTTGGCCTCTACGCCTCCGTGGGACTTTTATATACATCAATAACGTAATATAACCTAACCTAACCCAACCTAACATCTCGGCACTAATATTTGACAACATTCCTGGCTTGATGGCCTCTACGTCTCCGTGGGACCTTCATATACATCAACAACATAATATTACCTAACCTAACCCAACCTATCATCTCGGCGGTAATACTTGACAACATTCCTGGCGAGTTGGCCTCTACGTCTCCGTGGAACCTTCATATACATCAATAACGTAATAATAACTTAACTTAACCCAACCTATCAACTCGGCGGTAATATTTGACATCATTCCTGGCGAGTTGGCCTCTACGCCTCCGTGGGACTTTTATATACATCAAAACGTAATTTACCCTAACCTAACCCAACGTAACATCTCGGCGGTAATATTCGGCAACATTCCTGGAGTGTTGTTCCCTACGTCTCCGTGGGACCTTCATATACATCAATAACGTAATATAACCTAACCTAACCCAACCTATCATCTCGGCGGTAATATTTGACATCACTCCTGGCGAGTTGGCCTCTACGCCTCCGTGGGACTTTTATATACATCAATAACGTAATATAACCTAACCTAACCCAACCTAACATCTCGGCACTAATATTTGACAACATTCCTGGCTTGATGGCCTCTACGTCTCCGTGGGACCTTCATATACATCAATAACATAATATTACCTAACCTAACCCAACCTATCATCTCGGCGGTAATACTTGACAACATTCCTGGCGAGTTGGCCTCTACGTCTCCGTGGGACCTTCATATACATCAATAACGTAATATAACCTAAGCTAACCCAACCTATCATCTCGGCGGTAATATTTGACAACATTCCTGGCGAGTCGGCCTCTACGTCTCCGTGCGACCTTCATATACATCAAAAACGTAATATAACGTAACCTAACCCAACCTATCATCTCGGCGGTAATACTTGACAACATTCCTGGCGAGTTGGCCTCTACGTCTCCGTGGGACTTTTATATACATCAATAACGTAATATAACCTAACCTAACCCAACCAATCATCTCGGCGGTAATATTTGACATCATTCGTGGCGAATTGGCCTCTACGCCTCCGTGGGACTTTTATATACATCAAAACGTAATTTACCCTAACCTAACCCAACCTATCATCTCGGCACTAATATTTGACAACATTCCTGGCTTGATGGCCTCTACGTCTCCGTGGGACCTTCATATACATCAATAACATAATATTACCTAACCTAACCCAACCTATCATCTCGGCGGTAATATTTGACATCATTCCTGGCGAGTTGGCCTCTACGCTTCCGTGGGTCTTTTGTATACATCAAAACGTAATTTACCCTAACCTAACCCAACGTAACATCTCGGCGGTAATATTCGGCAACATTCCTGGAGTGTTGGTCCCTACGTTTCCGTGGGATCTTCATATACATCAATAACGTAATATAACCTAACCTAAACCAACCTATCATCTCGGCGGTAATATTTGACAACATTCCAGGCGAGTTGGCCCCTACGTCTCCGTGGGAATTTTATATACATCAATAACGTAATATAACCTAACCTAACCCAACCTATCATCTCGGCGGTAATATTTGACATCAATCCTGGCGAGTTGGCCTCTACGCCTCCGTGGGACTTTTATATACATCAATAACGTAATATAACCTAACCTAACCCAACCTAACATCTCGGCACTAATATTTGACAACATTCCTGGCTTGATGGCCTCTACGTCTCCGTGGGACCTTCATATACATCAATAACATAATATTACCTAACCTAACCCAACCTATCATCTCGGCGGTAATACTTGACAACATTCCTGGCGAGTTGGCCTCTACGTCTCCTTGGGACTTTTATATACATCAATAACGTAATATAACCTAACCTAACCCAACCTATCATCTCGGCGGTAATATTTGACATCATTCCTGGCGAGTGGGCCTCTACGCCTCCGTGGGACTTTTATATACATCAAAACGTAATTTACCCTAACCTAACCCAACGTAACATCTCGGCGGTAATATTCGGCAACATTCCTGGAGTGTTGGTCCCTACGTCTCCGTGGGATCTTCATATACATCAATAACGTAATATAACCTAACCTAAACCAACCTATCATCTCGGCGGTAATATTTGACAACATTCCAGGCGAGTTGGCCTCTACGTCTCCGTGGGAATTTTATATACATCAATAACGTAACATAACCTAACCTAACCCAACCTAACATCTCGGCACTAATATTTGACAACATTCCTGGCTTGATGGCCTCTACGTCTCCGTGGGACCTTCATATACATCAACAACATAATATTACCTAACCTAACCCAACCTATCATCTCGGCGGTAATACTTGACAACATTCCTGGCGAGTTGGCCTCTACGTCTCCGTGGAACCTTCATATACATCAATAACGTAATATAACTTAACCTAACCCAACCTATCAACTCGGCGGTAATATTTGACATCATTCCTGGCGAGTTGGCCTCTACGCCTCCGTGGGACTTTTATATACATCAAAACGTAATTTACCCTAACCTAACCCAACGTAACATCTCGGCGGTAATATTCGGCAACATTCCTGGAGTGATGTTCCCTACGTCTCCGTGGGACCTTCATATACATCAATAACGTAATATAACCTAACCTAACCCAACCTATCATCTCGGCGGTAATATTTGACATCACTCCTGGCGAGTTGGCCTCTACGCCTCCGTGGGACTTTTATATACATCAATAACGTAATATAACCTAACCTAACCCAACCTAACATCTCGGCACTAATATTTGACAACATTCCTGGCTTGATGGCCTCTACGTCTCCGTGGGACCTTCATATACATCAATAACATAATATTACCTAACCTAACCCAACCTATCATCTCGGCGGTAATACTTGACAACATTCCTGGCGAGTTGGCCTCTACGTCTCCTTGGGACTTTTATATACATCAATAACGTAATATAACCTAACCTAACCCAACCTATCATCTCGGCGGTAATATTTGACATCATTCCTGTCGAGTGGGCCTCTACGCCTCCGTGGGACTTTTATATACATCAAAACGTAATTTACCCTAACCTAACCCAACGTAACATCTCGGCGGTAATATTCGGCAACATTCCTGGAGTGTTGGTCCCTACGTCTCCGTGGGATCTTCATATACATCAATAACGTAATACAACCTAACCTAAACCAACCTATCATCTCGGCGGTAATATTTGACAACATTCCAGGCGAGTTGGCCTCTACGTCTCCGTGGGAATTTTATATACATCAATAACGTAACATAACCTAACCTAACCCAACCTAACATCTCGGCACTAATATTTGACAACATTCCTGGCGAGTTGGCCTCTACTTCTCCGTGAGACCTTCATATACATCAATAACGTAATATAATCTATCCTAACCCAACCTATAATCTCGGCGGTAATATTTGACAACATTCCTGGTCAGTTGGCCTCTGCGTCTCCATGGAACCTTCATATACATCAATAACGTAATATAACCTAAGCTAACCCAACCTATCACCTCGGAAGTAATATTTGACAACATTCCTGGCGAGTTGGCCTCTACGTCTCCGTGGGACTTTTATATACATCAATAACGTAATTTAACCTAACCTAAACCTACGTAACATCACGGCGGTAATATTTGACAACATTCCTGGCTTGATGGCCTCTACGTCTCCGTGGGACCTTCATATACATCAATAACATAATATTACCTAACCTAACCCAACCTATCATCTCGGCGGTAATACTTGACAACATTCCTGGCGCGTTGGCCTCTACGTCTAAGTGGGACCTTCATATACATCAATAACATAATATTAGCTAACCTAACCCAACCTATCATCTCGGCGGTAATACTTGACAACATTCCTGGCGAGTTGGCCTCTACGTCTCCGTGGAACCTTCATATACATCAATAACGTAATATAACCTAACCAAACCCAACCTATCAACTCGGCGGTAATATTTGACATCATTCCTGGCGAGTTGGCCTCTACGCCTCCGTGGGACTTTTATATACATCAAAACGTAATTTACCCTAACCTAACCCAACGTAACATCTCGGCGGTAATATTCTGCAACATTCCTGGAGTGTTGGTCCCTACGTCCCCGTGGGATCTTCATATACATCAATAACGTAATATAACCTAACCTAAACCAACCTATCATCTCGGCGGTAATATTTGACAACATTCCAGGCGAGTTGGCCTCTACGTCTCCGTGGGAATTTTATATACATCAGTAACGTAATATAACCTAACCTAACCCAACCTAACATCTCGGCACTAATATTTGAGAACATTCCTGGCTTGATGGCCTCTACGTCTCCGTGGGACCTTCATATACATCAATAACATAATATTACCTAACCTAACCCAACCTATCATCTCGGCGGTAATACTTGACAACATTCCTGGCGAGTTGGCCTCTACGTCTCCGTGGAACCTTCATATACATCAATAACGTAATATAACCTAACCTAACCCAACCTATCATCTCGGCGGTAATATTTGACATCATTCCTGGCGAGTTGGCCTCTACGTCTCCGTGGGAATTTTATATACATCAGTAACGTAATATAACCTAACCTAACCCAACCTAACATCTCGGCACTAATATTTGAGAACATTCCTGGCTTGATGGCCTCTACGTCTCCGTGGGACCTTCATATACATCAATAACATAATATTACCTAACCTAACCCAACCTATCATCTCGGCGGTAATACTTGACAACATTCCTGGCGAGTTGGCCTCTACGTCTCCGTGGAACCTTCATATACATCAATAACGTAATATAACCTAACCTAACCCAACCTATCATCTCGGCGGTAATATTTGACATCATTCCTGGCGAGTTGGCCTCTACGCCTCCGTGGGACTTTTATATACATCAAAACGTAATTTACCCTAACCTAACCCAACGGATCATCTCGGCGGTAATATTCGGCAACATTCCTGGAGTGTTGGTCTCTACGTCTCCGTGGGATCTTCATATACATCAATAACGTAATATAACCAAACCTAAACCAACCTATCATCTCGGCGGTAATATTTGACAACATTCCAGGCGAGTTGGCCTCTACGTCTCCGTGGGAATTTTATATACATCAGTAACGTAATATAACCTAACCTAACCCAACCTAACATCTCGGCACTAATATTTGACAACATTCCTGGCTTGATGGCCTCTACGTCTCCGTGGGACCTTCATATACATCAATAACATAATATTACCTAACCTAACCCAACCTATCATCTCGGCGGTAATACTTGACAACATTCCTGGCGAGTTGGCCTCTACGTCTCCGTGGAACCTTCATATACATCAATAACGTAATATAACCTAACCTAACCCAACCTATCATCTCGGCGGTAATATTTGACATCATTCCTGGCGAGTTGGCCTCTACGCCTCCGTGGGACTTTTATATACATCAAAACGTAATTTACCCTAACCTAACCCAACGGATCATCTCGGCGGTAATATTCGGCAACATTCCTGGAGTGTTGGTCTCTACGTCTCCGTGGGATCTTCATATACATCAATAACGTAATATAACCAAACCTAAACCAACCTATCATCTCGGCGGTAATATTTGACAACATTCCTGGCGAGTCGGCCTCTACGTCTCCGTGCGACCTTCATATACATCAATAACGTAATATAACGTGACCTAACCCAACCTATCATCTCGGCACTAATATTTGACAACATTACAGGCGAGTTGGCCTCTACGTCTCCGTGGGAATTTTATATACATCAATAACGTAATATAACCTAACCTAACCCAACCTAACATCTCGGCACTAATATTTGACAACATTCCTGGCGAGTTGGCCTCTACGTCTCCGTGGAACCTTCATATACATCAATAACGTAATATAATCTAACCTAACCCAACCTATCATCTCGGCACTAAAATTTGACAACATTCCTGGCTTGATGGCCTCTACGTCTCCGTGGGACCTTCATATACATCAATAACATAATATTACCTAACCTAACCCAACCTATCATCTCGGCGGTAATACTTGACAACATTCCTGGCGAGTTGGCCTCTACGTCTCCGTGGGACTTTTATATACGACAATAACGTAATATAACCTAACCTAACCCAACCTATCATCTCGGCGGTAATATTTGACATCATTCCTGGCGAGTTGGCCTCTACGCCTCCGTGGGACTTTTATATACATCAAAACGTAATTTACCCTAACCTAACCCAACGTAACATCTCGGCGGTAATATTCGGCAACATTCCTGGAGTGTTGGTCCCTACGTCTCCGTGGGATCTTCATATACATCAATAACGTAATATAACCTAACCTAAACCAACCTATCATCTCGGCGGTAATATTTGACAACATTCCAGGGGAGTTGGCCCCTACGTCTCCGTGGGAATTTTATATACATCAATAACGTAATATAACCTAACCTAACCCAACCTAACATCTCGGCACTAATATTTGACAACATTCCTGGCGAGTTGGCCTCTACCTCTCCGTGAGACCTTCATGTACATCAATAACGTAATATAATCTAACCTAACCCAACCTATAATCTCGGCGGTAATATTTAACAACATTCCTGGTCAGTTCGCCTCTGCGTCTCCGTGGAACCTTCATATACATCAATAACGTAATATAACCTAACCTAACCCAACCTATCATCTCGGCGGTAATATTTGACAACATTCCTGGCGAGTTGGCCTCTACGTCTCCGTGGGACTTTTATATACATCAATAACGTAATTTAACCTAACCTAAACCTACGTAACATCTCGGCGGTAATATTTGACAACATTCCTGGTTTGATGGCCTCTACGTCTCCGTGGGACCTTCATATACATCAATAACATAATATTACCTAACCTAACCCAACCTATCATCTCGGCGGTAATACTTGACAACATTCCTGGCGAGTTGGCCTCTACGTCTCCGTGGGACTTTTATATACGACAATAACGTAATATAACCTAACCTAACCCAAGCTATCATCTCGGCGGTAATATTTGACATCATTCCTGGCGAGTTGGCCTCTACGCCTCCGTGGGACTTTTATATACATCAAAACGTAATTTACCCTAACCTAACCCAACGTAACATCTCGGCGGTAATATTCAGCAACATTCCTGGAGTGTTGGTCCCTACGTCTCCGTGGGATCTTCATATACATCAATAACGTAATATAACCTAACCTGAACCAACCTATCATCTCGGCACTAATATTTGACAACATTACAGGCGAGTTGGCCTCTACGTCTCCGTGGGAATTTTATATACATCAATAACGTAATATAACCTAACCTAACCCAACCTAACATCTCGGCACTAATATTTGACAACATTCCTGGCGAGTTGGCCTCTACCTCTCCGTGAGACCTTCATATACATCAACAACATAATATTACCTAACCTAACCCAACCTATCATCTCGGCGGTAATACTTGACAACATTCCTGGCGAGTTGGCCTCTACGTCTCCGTGGAACCTTCATATACATCAATAACGTAATATAACTTAACCTAACCCAACCTATCAACTCGGCGGTAATATTTGACATCATTCCTGGCGAGTTGGCCTCTACGCCTCCGTGGGACTTTTATATACATCAAAACGTAATTTACCCTAACCTAACCCAACGTAACATCTCGGCGGTAATATTCGGCAACATTCCTGGAGTGTTGTTCCCTACGTCTCCGTGGGACCTTCATATACATCAATAACGTAATATAACCTAACCTAACCCAACCTATCATCTCGGCGGTAATATTTGACATCACTCCTGGCGAGTTGGCCTCTACGCCTCCGTGGGACTTTTATGTACATCAATAACGTAATATAACCTAACCTAACCCAACCTAACATCTCGGCACTAATATTTGACAACATTCCTGGCTTGATGGCCTCTACGTCTCCGTGGGACCTTCATATACATCAATAACATAATATTACCTAACCTAACCCAACCTATCATCTCGGCGGTAATACTTGACAACATTCCTGGCGAGTTGGCCTCTACGTCTCCGTGGGACTTTTATATACATCAATAACGTAATATAACCTAACCTAACCCAACCAATCATCTCGGCGGTAATATTTGACATCATTCCTGGCGAGTTGGCCTCTACGCCTCCGTGGGACTTTTATATACATCAAAACGTAATTTACCCTAACCTAACCCAACGTAACATCTCGGCGGTAATATTTGACAACATTCCTGGTCAGTTGGCCTCTGCGTCTCCGTGGAACCTTCATATACATCAATAACGTAATATAACCTAACCTAAACCAACCTATCATCTCGGCGGTAATATTTGACATCATTCCTGGCGAGTGGGCCTCTACGCCTCCGTGGGACTTTTATATACACCAAATGTAATTTACCCTAACCTAACCCAACGTAACATCTCGGCGGTAATATTCGGCAACATTCCTGGAGTGTTGGTCCCTACGTCTCCGTGGGATCTTCATATACATCAATAACGTAATATAACCTAACCTAAACCAACCTATCATCTCGGCGGTAATATTTGACAACATTCCAGGCGAATTGGCCTCTACGTCTCCGTGGGAATTTTATATACATCAATAACGTAACATAACCTAACCTAACCCAACCTAACATCTCGGCACTAATATTTGACAACATTCCTGGCTTGATGGCCTCTACGTCTCCGTGGGACCTTCATATACATCAACAACATAATATTACCTAACCTAACCCAACCTATCATCTCGGCGGTAATACTTGACAACATTCCTGGCGAGTTGGCCTCTACGTCTCCGTGGAACCTTCATATACATCAATAACGTAATATAACTTAACTTAACCCAACCTATCAACTCGGCGGTAATATTTGACATCATTCCTGGCGAGTTGGCCTCTACGCCTCCGTGGGACTTTTATATACATCAAAACGTAATTTACCCTAACCTAACCCAACGTAACATCTCGGCGGTAATATTCGGCAACATTCCTGGAGTGTTGTTCCCTACGTCTCCGTGGGACCTTCATATACATCAATAACGTAATATAACCTAACCTAACCCAACCTATCATCTCGGCGGTAATATTTGACATCACTCCTGGCGAGTTGGCCTCTACGCCTCCGTGGGACTTTTATATACATCAATAACGTAATATAACCTAACCTAACCCAACCTAACATCTCGGCACTAATATTTGACAACATTCCTGGCTTGATGGCCTCTACGTCTCCGTGGGACCTTCATATACATCAATAACATAATATTACCTAACCTAACCCAACCTATCATCTCGGCGGTAATACTTGACAACATTCCTGGCGAGTTGGCCTCTACGTCTCCGTGGGACTTTTATATACGACAATAACGTAATATAACCTAACCTAACCCAACCTATCATCTCGGCGGTGATATTTGACATCATTCCTGGCGAGTTGGCCTCTACGCCTCCGTGGGACTTTTATATACATCAAAACGTAATTTACCCTAACCTAACCCAACGTAACATCTCGGCGGTAATATTCGGCAACATTCCTGGAGTGTTGGTCCCTACGTCTCCGTGGGATCTTCATTTACATCAATAACGTAATATAACCTAACCTGAACCAACCTATCATCTCGGCACTAATATTTGACAACATTACAGGCGAGTTGGCCTCTACGTCTCCGTGGGAATTTTATATACATCAATAACGTAATATAACCTAACCTAACCCAACCTAACATCACGGCACTAATATTTGACAACATTCCTGGCGAGTTGGCCTCTACCTCTCCGTGAGACCATCATATACATCAATAACGTAATATAATCTAACCTAACCCAACCTATCATCTCGGCACTAATATTTGACAACATTCCTGGCTTGATGGCCTCTACGTCTCCGTGGGACCTTCATATACATCAATAACATAATATTACCTAACCTAACCCAACCTATCATCTCGGCGGTAATACTTGACAACATTCCTGGCGAGTTGGCCTCTACGTCTCCGTGGGACGTTTATATACATCAATAACGTAATATAATCTAACCTAACCCAACCAATCATCTCGGCGGTAATATTTGACATCATTCCTGGCGAGTTGGCCTCTACGCCTCCGTGGGACTTTTATATACATCAAAACGTAATTTACCCTAACCTAACCCAACGTAACATCTCGGCGGTAATATTTGACAACATTCCTGGTCAGTTGGCCTCTGCGTCTCCGTGGAACCTTCATATACATCAATAACGTAATATAACCTAACGTAACCCAACCTATCATCTCGGCGGTAATATTTGACATCATTCCTGGCGAGTGGGCCTCTACGCCTCCGTGGGACTTTTATATACATCAAAACGTAGTTTACCCTAACCTAACCCAACGTAACATCTCGGCGGTAATATTCGGCAACATTCCTGGAGTGTTGGTCCCTGCGTCTCCGTGGGATCTTCATATACATCAATAACGTAATATAACCTAACCTAAACCAACCTATCATCTCGGCGGTAATATTTGACAACATTCCAGGCGAGTTGGCCTCTACGTCTCCGTGGGAATTTTATATACATCAATAACGTAACATAACCTAACCTAACCCAACCTAACATCTCGGCACTAATATTTGACAACATTCCTGGCTTGATGGCCTCTACGTCTCCGTGGGACCTTCATATACATCAACAACATAATATTACCTAACCTAACCCAACCTATCATCTCGGCGGTAATACTTGACAACATTCCTGGCGAGTTGGCCTCTACGTCTCCGTGGAACCTTCATATACATCAATAACGTAATATAACTTAACCTAACCCAACCTATCAACTCGGCGGTAATATTTGACATCATTCCTGGCGAGTTGGCCTCTACGCCTCCGTGGGACTTTTATATACATCAAAACGTAATTTACCCTAACCTAACCCAACGTAACATCTCGGCGGTAATATTCGGCAACATTCCTGGAGTGTTGTTCCCTACGTCTCCGTGGGACCTTCATATACATCAATAACGTAATATAACCTAACCTAACCCAACCTATCATCTCGGCGGTAATATTTGACATCACTCCTGGCGAGTTGGCCTCTACGCCTCCGTGGGACTTTTATATACATCAATAACGTAATATAACCTAACCTAACCCAACCTAACATCTCGGCACTAATATTTGACAACATTCCTGGCTTGATGGCCTCTACGTCTCCGTGGGACCTTCATATACATCAATAACATAATATTACCTAACCTAACCCAACCTATCATCTCGGCGGTAATACTTGACAACATTCCTGGCGAGTTGGCCTCTACGTCTCCGTGGGACTTTTATATACATCAATAACGTAATATAACCTAACCTAACCCAACCAATCATCTCGGCGGTAATATTTGACATCATTCCTGGCGAGTTGGCCTCTACGCCTCCGTGGGACTTTTATATACATCAAAACGTAATTTACCCTAACCTAACCCAATGTAACATCTCGGCGGTAATATTTGACAACATTCCTGGTCAGTTGGCCTCTGCGTCTCCGTGGAACCTTCATATACATCAATAACGTAATATAACCTAACCTAAACCAACCTATCATCTCGGCGGTAATATTTGACATCATTCCTGGCGAGTGGGCCTCTACGCCTCCGTGGGACTTTTATTTACATCAAAATGTAATTTACCCTAACCTAACCCAACGTAACATCTCGGCGGTAATATTCGGCAACATTCCTGGAGTGTTGGTCCCTACGTCTCCGTGGGATCTTCATATACATCAATAACGTAATATAACCTAACCTAAACCAACCTATCATCTCGGCGGTAATATTTGACAACATTCCAGGCGAATTGGCCTCTACGTCTCCGTGGGAATTTTATATACATCAATAACGTAACATAACCTAACCTAACCCAACCTAACATCTCGGCACTAATATTTGACAACATTCCTGGCTTGATGGCCTCTACGTCTCCGTGGGACCTTCATATACATCAACAACATAATATTACCTAACCTAACCCAACCTATCATCTCGGCGGTAATACTTGACAACATTCCTGGCGAGTTGGCCTCTACGTCTCCGTGGAACCTTCATATACATCAATAACGTAATATAACTTAACTTAACCCAACCTATCAACTCGGCGGTAATATTTGACATCATTCCTGGCGAGTTGGCCTCTACGCCTCCGTGGGACTTTTATATACATCAAAACGTAATTTACCCTAACCTAACCCAACGTAACATCTCGGCGGTAATATTCGGCAACATTCCTGGAGTGTTGTTCCCTACGTCTCCGTGGGACCTTCATATACATCAATAACGTAATATAACCTAACCTAACCCAACCTATCATCTCGGCGGTAATATGTGACATCACTCCTGGCGAGTTGACCTCTACGCCTCCGTGGGACTTTTATATACATCAATAACGTAATATAACCTAACCTAACCCAACCTAACATCTCGGCACTAATATTTGACAACATTCCTGGCTTGATGGCCTCTACGTCTCCGTGGGACCTTCATATACATCAATAACATAATATTACCTAACCTAACCCAACCTATCATCTCGGCGGTAATACTTGACAACATTCCTGGCGAGTTGGCCTCTACGTCTCCGTGGGACTTTTATATACGACAATAACGTAATATAACCTAACCTAACCCAACCTATCATCTCGGCGGTGATATTTGACATCATTCCTGGCGAGTTGGCCTCTACGCCTCCGTGGGACTTTTATATACATCAAAACGTAATTTACCCTAACCTAACCCAACGTAACATCTCGGCGGTAATATTTGACAACATTCCTGGTCAGTTGGCCTCTGCGTCTCCGTGGAACCTTCATATACATCAATAACGTAATATAACCTAACCTAACCCAACCTATCATCTCGGCGGTAATATTTGACATCATTCCTGGCGAGTTGGCCTCTACGCTTCCATGGGACTTTTGTAAACATCAAAACGTAATTTACCCTAACCTAACCCAACGTAACATCTCGGCGGTAATATTCGGCAACATTCCTGGAGTGTTGGTCCCTACGTCTCTGTGGGATCTTCATATACATCAATAACGTAATATAACCTAACCTAAACCAACCTATCATCTCGGCGGTAATATTTGACAACATTCCAGGCGAGTTGGCCCCTACGTCTCCGTGGGAATTTTATATACATCAATAACGTAATATAACCTAACCTAACCCAACCTAACATCTCGGCACTAATATTTGACAACATTCCTGGCGAGTTGGCCTCTACCTCTCCGTGAGACCTTCATGTACATCAATAACGTAATATAATCTAACCTAACCCAACCTATAATCTCGGCGGTAATATTTGACAACATTCCTGGTCAGTTGGCCTCTGCGTCTCCGTGGAACCTTCATATACATCAATAACGTAATATAACCTAACCTAACCCAACCTATCATCTCGGCGGTAATATTTGACAACATTCCTGGCGAGTTGGCCTCTACGTCTCCGTGGGACTTTTATATACATCAATAACGTAATTTAACCTAACCTAAACCTACGTAACATCTCGGCGGTAATATTGGACAACATTCCTGGTTTGATGGCCTCTACGTCTCCGTGGGATCTTCATATACATCAATAACGTAATATAACCTAACCTAACCCAACCTATCATGTCGGCGGTAATATTTGACATCATTCCTGGCGAGTTGGCCTCTACGCTTCCGTGGGACTTTTGTAAACATCAAAACGTAATTTACCCTAACCTAACCCAACGTAACATCTCGGCGGTAATATTCGGCAACATTCCTGGAGTGTTGGTCCCTACGTCTCCGTGGGATCTTCATATACATCAATAACGTAATATAACCAAACCTAAACCAACCTATCATCTCGGCGGTAATATTTGACAACATTCCTGGCGAGTCGGCCTCTACGTCTCCGTGCGACCTTCATATACATCAATAACGTAATATAACGTAACCTAACCCAACCTATCATCTCGGCACTAATATTTGACAACATTCCTGGCGAGTTGGCCTCTACGTCTCCGTGGGACTTTTATATACATCAATAACGTAATTTAACCTAACCTAAACCTACGTAACATCTCGGCGGTAATATTTGACAACATTCCTGATTTGATGGCCTCTACGTCTCCGTGGGATCTTCATATACATCAATAACGTAATATAACCTAACCTAAACCAACCTATCATCTCGGCGGTAATATTTGACAACATTCCAGGCGAGTTGGCCTCTACGTCTCCGTGGGAATTTTATATACATCAATAACGTAATATAACCTAACCTAACCCAACCTAACATCTCGGCACTAGTATTTGACAACATTCCTGGCTTGATGGCCTCTACGTCTCCGTGGGACCTTCATATACATCAATAACATAATACTACCTAACCTAACCCAACCTATCATCTCGGCGGTAATACTTGACAACATTCCTGGCGAGTTGGCCTCTACGTCTCCGTGGAACCTTCATATACATCAATAACGTAATATAACCTAACCTAACCCAACCTATCATCTCGGCGGTAATATTTGACATCATTCCTGGCGAGTTGGCCTCTACGCCTCCGTGGGACTTTTATATACATCAAAACGTAATTTACCCTAACCTAACCCAACGGATCATCTCGGCGGTAATATTCGGCAACATTCCTGGAGTGTTGGTCCCTACGTCTCCGTGGGATCTTCATATACATCAATAACGTAATATAACCTAACCTAAACCAACCTATCATCTCGGCGGTAATATTTGACAACATTCCAGGCGAATTGGCCTCTACGTCTCCGTGGGAATTTTATATACATCAATAACGTAACATAACCTAACCTAACCCAACCTAACATCTCGGCACTAATATTTGACAACATTCCTGGCTTGATGGCCTCTACGTCTCCGTGGGACCTTCATATACATCAACAACATAATATTACCTAACCTAACCCAACCTATCATCTCGGCGGTAATACTTGACAACATTCCTGGCGAGTTGGCCTCTACGTCTCCGTGGAACCTTCATATACATCAATAACGTAATATAACTTAACCTAACCCAACCTATCAACTCGGCGGTAATATTTGACATCATTCCTGGCGAGTTGGCCTCTACGCCTCCGTGGGACTTTTATATACATCAAAACGTAATTTACCCTAACCTAACCCAACGTAACATCTCGGCGGTAATATTCGGCAACATTCCTGGAGTGTTGTTCCCTACGTCTCCGTGGGACCTTCATATACATCAATAACGTAATATAACCTAACCTAACCCAACCTATCAACTCGGCGGTAATATTTGACAACATTCCTGGCGAGTTGGCCTCTACGTCTCCGTGGGACTTTTATATACATCAATAACGTAATTTAACCTAACCTAAACCTACGTAACATCACGGCGGTAATATTTGACAACATTCCTGGTTTGATGGCCTCTACGTCTCCGTGGGACCTTCATATACATCAATAACGTAATATAACCTAACCTAAACCAACCTATCATCTCGGCGGTAATACTTGACAACATTCCTGGCGAGTTGGCCTCTACGTCTCCGTGGAACGTTCATATACATCAATAACGTTATATAATCTAACCTAACCCAACCTATCATCTCGGCACTAATATTTGACAACATTCCTGGCTTGATGGCATCTACGTCTCCGTGGGACCTTCATATACATCAATAACATAATATTACCTAACCTAACCCAACCAATCATCTCGGCGGTAATATTAGACATCATTCCTGGCGAGTTGGACTCTACGCCTCCGTGGGACTTTTATATACATCAAAACGTAATTTACCCTAACCTAACCCAACGTAACATCTCGGCGGTAATATTTGACAACATTCCTGGTCAGTTGGCCTCTGCGTCTCCGTGGAACCTTCATATACATCAATAACGTAATATAACCTAACCTAACCCAACCTATCATCTCGGCGGTAATATTTGACATGATTCCTGGCGAGTTGGCCTCTACGCTTCCGTGGGACGTTTGTATACATCAAAACGTAATTTACCCTAACCTAACCCAACGTAACATCTCGGCGGTAATATTCGGCAACATTCCTGGAGTGTTGGTCCCTACGTCTCCGTGGGATCTTCATATACATCAATAACGTAATATAACCTAACCTAAACCTACCTATCATCTCGGCGGTAATATTTGACAACATTCCAGGCGAGTTGGCCCCACGTCTCCGTGGGAATTTTATATACATCAATAACGTAATATAACCTAACCTAACCCAACCTAACATCTCGGCACTAATATTTGACAACATTCCTGGCGAGTTGGCCTCTACCTCTCCGTGAGACCTTCATATACATCAATAACGTAATATAATCTAACCTAACCCAACCTATAATCTCGGCGGTAATATTTGACAACATTCCTGGTCAGTTGGCCTCTGCGTCTCCGTGGAACCTTCATATACATCAATAACGTAATATAACCTAACCTAACCCAACCTATCATCTCGGCGGTAATATTTGACAACATTCCTGGCGAGTTGGCCTCTACGTCTCCGTGGGACTTTTATATACATCAATAACGTAATTTAACCTAACCTAAACCTACGTAACATCTCGGCGGTAATATTTGAGAACATTCCTGGTTTGATGGCCTCTACGTCTCCGTGGGACCTTCATATACATCAATAACATAATATTACCTAACCTAACCCAACCTATCATCTCGGCGGTAATACTTGACAACATTCCTGGCGAGTTGGCCTCTACGTCTCCGTGGGACTTTTATATACGACAATAACGTAATATAACCTAACCTAACCCAACCTATCATCTCGGCGGTGATATTTGACATCATTCCTGGCGAGTTGGCCTCTACGCCTCCGTGGGACTTTTATATACATCAAAACGTAATTTACCCTAACCTAACCCAACCTAACATCTCGGCACTAATATTTGACAACATTCTTGGCGAGTTGGCCTCTACCTCTCCGTGAGACCTTCATGTACATCAATAACGTAATATAATCTAACCTAACCCAACCTATAATCTCGGCGGTAATATTTGACAACATTCCTGGTCAGTTGGCCTCTGCGTCTCCGTGGAACCTTCATATACATCAATAACGTAATATAACCTAACCTAACCCAACCTATCATCTCGGCGGTAATATTTGACAACATTCCTGGCGAGTTGGCCTCTACGTCTCCGTGGGACTTTTATATACATCAATAACGTAATTTAACCTAACCTAAACCTACGTAACATCTCGGCGGTAATATTTGACAACATTCCTGGTTTGATGGCCTCTACGTCTCCGTGGGACCTTCATATACATCAATAACATAATATTACCTAACCTAACCCAACCTATCATCTCGGCGGTAATACTTCACAACATTCCTGGCGAGTTGGCCTCTACGTCTCCGTGGGACTTTTATATACGACAATAACGTAATATAACCTGACCTAACCCAACCTATCATCTCGGCGGTAATATTTGACATCATTCCTGGCGAGTTGGCCTCTACGCCTCCGTGGGACTTTTATATACATCAAAACGTAATTTACCCTAACCTAACCCAACGTAACATCTCGGCGGTAATATTCGGCAACATTCCTGGAGTGTTGGTCCCTACGTCTCCGTGGGATCTTCATATACATCAATAACGTAATATAACCTAACCTGAACCAACCTATCATCTCGGCACTAATATTTGACAACATTACAGGAGAGTTGGCCTCTACGTCTCCGTGGGAATTTTATACACATCAATAACGTAATATAACCTAACCTAACCCAACCTAACATCTCGGCACTAATATTTGACAACATTCCTGGCGAGTTGGCCTCTACCTCTCCGTGAGACCTTCATATACATCAATAACGTAATATAATCTAACCTAACCCAACCTATCATCTCGGCACTAATATTTGACAACATTCCTGGCTTGATGGCCTCTACGTCTCCATGGGACCTTCATATACATCAATAACATAATATTACCTAACCTAACCCAACCTATCATCTCGGCGGTAATACTTGACAACATTCCTGGCGAGTTGGCCTCTACGTCTCCGTGGGACTTTTATATACATCAATAACGTAATATAACCTAACCTAACCCAACCAATCATCTCGGCGGTAATATTTGACATCATTCCTGGCGAGTTGGCCTCTACGCCTCCGTGGGACTTTTATATACATCAAAACGTAATTTACCCTAACCTAACCCAACGTAACATCTCGGCGGTAATATTTGACAACATTCCTGGTCAGTTGGCCTCTGCGTCTCCGTGGAACCTTCATATACATCAATAACGTAATATAACCTAACCTAACCCAACCTATCATCTCGGCGGTAATATTTGACATCATTCCTGGCGAGTTGGCCTCTACGCTTCCGTGGGACTTTTGTATACATCAAAACGTAATTTACCCTAACCTAACCCAACGTAACATCTCGGCGGTAATATTCGTCAACATTCCTGGAGTGTTGGTCCCTACGTCTCCGTGGGATCTTCATATACATCAATAACGTAATATAACCTAACCTAAACCAACCTATCATCTCGGCGGTAATATTTGACAACATTCCAGGCGAGTTGGCCCCTACGTCTCCGTGGGAATTTTATATACATCAATAACGTAATATAACCTAACCTAACCCAACCTAACATCTCGGCACTAATATTTGACAACATTCCTGGCGAGTTGGCCTCTACCTCTCCGTGAGACCTTCATGTACATCAATAACGTAATATAATCTAACCTAACCCAACCTATAATCTCGGCGGTAATATTTGACAACATTCCTGGTCAGTTGGCCTCTGCGTCTCCGTGGAACCTTCATATACATCAATAACGTAATATAACCTAACCTAACCCAACCTATCATCTCGGCGGTAATATTTGACAACATTCCTGGCGAGTTGGCCTCTACGTCTCCGTGGGACTTTTATATACATCAATAACGTAATTTAACCTAACCTAACCCAACCTAACATCTCGGCACTAATATTTGACAACATTCCTGGCTTGATGGCCTCTACGTCTCCGTGGGACCTTCATATACATCAATAACATAATATTACCTAACCTAACCCAACCTATCATCTCGGCGGTAATACTTGACAACATTCCTGGCGAGTTGGCCTCTGCGTCTCCATGGAACCTTCATATACATGAATAACGTAATATAACCTAACCTAACCCAACCTATCACCTCGGCGGTAATATTTGACAACATTCCTGGCGAGTTGGCCTCTACGTCCCCGTGGGACTTTTATACACATCAATAACGTAATTTAACCTAACCTAAACCTACGTAACATCACGGCGGTAATATTTGACAACATTCCTGGCTTGATGGCCTCTACGTCTCCGTGGGACCTTCATATACATCAATAACATAATATTACCTAACCTAACCCAACCTATCATCTCGGCGGTAATACTTGACAACATTCCTGGCGAGTTGGCCTCTACGTCTCCGTGGAACCTTCATATACATCAATAACGTAATATAACCTAACCTAACCCAACCTATCATCTCGGCGGTAATATTTGACATCATTCCTGGCGAGTTGGCCTCTACGCCTCCGTGGGACTTTTATATACATCAAAACGTAATTTACCCTAACCTAACCCAACGGATCATCTCGGCGGTAATATTCGGCAACATTCCTGGAGTGTTGGTCTCTACGTCTCCGTGGGATCTTCATATACATCAATAACGTAATATAACCAAACCTAAACCAACCTATCATCTCGGCGGTAATATTTGACAACATTCCTGGCGAGTCGGCCTCTACGTCTCCGTGCGACCTTCATATACATCAATAACGTAATATAACGTAACCTAACCCAACCTATCATCTCGGCACTAATATTTGACAACATTACAGGCGAGTTGGCCTCTACGTCTCCGTGGGAATTTTATATACATCAATAACGTAATATAACCTAACCTAACCCAACCTAACATCTCGGCACTAATATTTGACAACATTCCTGGCGAGTTGGCCACTACGTCTCCGTGGAACCTTCATATACATCAGTAACGTAATATAACCTAACCTAACCCAACCTATCATCTCGGCGGTAATATTTGACATCATTCCTGGCGAGTTGGCCTCTACGCCTCCGTGGGACTTTTATATACATCAAAACGTAATTTACCCTAACCTAACCCAACGTAACATCTCGGCGGTAATATTTGACAACATTCCTGGTCAGTTGGCCTCTGCGTCTCCGTGGAACCTTCATATACATCAATAACGTAATATAACCTAACCTAACCCAACCTATCATCTCGGCGGTAATATTTGACATCATTCCTGGCGAGATGGCCTCTACGCTTCCGTGGGACTTTTGTATACATCAAAACGTAATTTACCCTAACCTAACCCCACGTAACATCTCGGCGGTAATATTCGGCAACATTCCTGGAGTGTTGGTCCCTACGTCTCCGTGGGATCTTCATATACATCAATAACGTAATATAACCTAACCTAAACCAACCTATCATCTCGGCGGTAATATTTGACAACATTCCAGGCGAGTTGGCCTCTACGTCTCCGTGGGAATTTTATATACATCAATAACGTAATATAACCTAACCTAACCCAACCTAACATCTCGGCACTAGTATTTGACAACATTCCTGGCTTGATGGCCTCTATGTCTCCGTGGGACCTTCATATACATCAATAACATAATACTACCTAACCTAACCCAACCTATCATCTCGGCGGTAATACTTGACAACATTCCTGGCGAGTTGGCCTCTACGTCTCCGTGGAACCTTCATATACATCAATAACGTAATATAACCTAACCTAACCCAACCTATCATCTCGGCGGTAATATTTGACAACATTCCTGGCGAGTCGGCCTCTACGCCTCCGTGGGACCTTCATATACATCAATAACGTAATATAACGTAACCTAACCCAACCTATCATCTCGGCACTAATATTTGACAACATTACAGGCGAGTTGGCCTCTACGTCTCCGTGGGAATTTTATATACATCAATAACGTAATATAACCTAACCTAACCCAACCTAACATCTCGGCACTAATATTTGACAACATTCCTGGCGAGTTGGCCTCTACGTCTCCGTGGGAATTTTATATACATCAATAACGTAATATAACCTAACCTAACCCAACCTAACATCTCGGCACTAATATTTGACAACATTCCTGGCTTGATGGCCTCTACGTCTCCGTGGGACCTTCATATACATCAGTAACATAATATTACCTAACCTAAACCAACCTATCATCTCGGCGGTAATACTTGACAACATTCCTGGCGAGTTGGCCTCTACGTCTCCGTGGAACCTTCATATACATCAATAACGTAATATAACCTAACCTAACCCAACCTATCATCTCGGCGGTAATATTTGACATCATTCCTGGCGAGTTGGCCTCTACGCCTCCGTGGGACTTTTATATACATCAATATCGTAATATAACCTAACCTAACCCAACCTAACATCTCGGCACTAATATTTGACAACATTCTTGGCTTGATGGCCTCTACGTCTCCGTGGGACCTTCATATACATCAATAACATAATATTACCTAACCTAACCCAACCTATCATCTCGGCGGTAACACTTGACAACATTCCTGGCGAGTTGGCCTCTACGTCTCCTTGGGACATTTATATACATCAATAACGTAATATAACCTAACCTAACCCAACCTATCATCTCGGCGGTAATATTTGACATCATTCCTGGCGAGTGGGCCTCTACGCCTCCGTGGGACTTTTATATACATCAAAACGTAATTTACCCTAACCTAACCCAACGTAACATCTCGGCGGTAATATTCGGCAACATTCCTGGAGTGTTGGTCCCTACGTCTCCGTGGGATCTTCATATACATCAATAACGTAATATAACCTAACCTAAACCAACCTATCATCTCGGCGGTAATATTTGACAACATTCCAGGCGAGTTGGCCTCTACGTCTCCGTGGGAATTTTATATACTTCAATAACGTAACATAACCTAACCTAACCCAACCTAACATCTCGGCCCTAATATTTGACAACATTCCTGGCGAGTTGGTCTCTACCTCTCCGTGAGACCTTCATATACATCAATAACGTAATATAATCTAACCTAACCCAACCTATAATCTCGGCGGTAATATTTGACAACATTCCTGGTCAGTTGGCCTCTGCGTCTCCATGGAACCTTCATATACATCAATAACGTAATATAACCTAACCTAACCCAACCTATCACCTCGGCGGTAATATTTGACAACATTCCTGGCGAGTTGGCCTCTACGTCTCCGTGGGACTTTTATATACATCAATAACGTAATTTAACCTAACCTAAACATACGTAACATCACGGCGGTAATATTTGACAACATTCCTGGCTTGATGGCCTCTACGTTTCCGTGGGACCTTCATATACATCAATAACATAATATTACCTAACCTAACCCAACCTATCATCTCGGCGGTAATACTTGACAACATTCCTGGCGCGTTGGCCTCTACGTCTCCGTGGGATCTTCATATACATCAATAACGTAATATAACCAAACCTAAACCAAGATATCATCTCGGCGGTAATATTTGACAACATTCCTGGCGAGTCGGCCTCTACGTCTCCGTGCGACCTTCATATACATCAATAACGTAATATAACGTAACCTAACCCAACCTATCATCTCGGCACTAATATTTGACAACATTACAGGCGAGTTGGCCTCTACGTCTCCGTGGGAATTTTATATACATCAATAACGTAATATAACCTAACCTAACCCAACCTAACATCTCGGCACTAATATTTGACAACATTCCTGGCGAGTTGGCCTCTACCTCTCCGTGAGACCTTCATATACATCAATAACGTAATATAACCTAACCTAACCCAACCTATCACCTCGGCGGTAATATTTGACAACATTCCTGGCGAGTTGGCCTCTATATCTCCGTGGGACTTCTATATACATCAATAACGTAATATAATCTAACCTAACCCAACCTATCATCTCGGCACTAATATTGGACAACATTCCTGGCTTGATGGCCTCTACGTCTCCGTGGGACCTTCATATACATCAATAACATAATATTACCTAACCTAACCCAACCTATCATCTCGGCGGTAATACTTGACAACATTCCTGGCGAGTTGGCCTCTACGTCTCCGTGGGACTTTTGTATACATCAAAACGTAATTTACCCTAACCTAACCCAACGTAACATCTCGGCGGTAATATTTGACAACATTCCTGGTCAGTTGGCCTCTGCGTCTCCGTGGAACCTTCATATACATCAATAACGTAATATAACCTAACCTAACCCAACCTATCATCTCGGCGGTAATATTTGACATCATTCCTGGCGAGTTGGCCTCTACGCTTCCGTGGGACTTTTGTATACATCAAAACGTAATTTACCCTAACCTAACCCAACGTAACATCTCGGCGGTAATATTCGGCAACATTCCTGGAGTGTTGGTCCCTACGTCTCCGTGGGATCTTCATATACATCAATAACGTAATATAACCTAACCTAAACCAACCTATCATCTGGGCGGTAATATTTGACAACATTCCAGGCGAGTTGGCCCCTACGTCTCCGTGGGAATTTTATATACATCAATAACGTAATATAACCTAACCTAACCCAACCTAACATCTCGGCACTAATATTTGACAACATTCCTGGCGAGTTGGCCTCTACCTCTCCGTGAGACCTTCATGTACATCAATAACGTAATATAATCTAACCTAACCCAACCTATAATCTCGGCGGTAATATTTGACAACATTCCTGGTCAGTTGGCCTCTGCGTCTCCGTGGAACCTTCATATACATCAATAACGTAATATAACCTAACCTAACCCAACCTATAATCTCGGCGGTAATATTTGACATCATTCCTGGCGAGTTGGCCTCTACGCTTCCGTGGGACTTTTGTATACATCAAAACGTAATTTACCCTAACCTAACCCAACGTAACATCTCGGCGGTAATATTCGGCAACATTCCTGGAGTGTTGGTCCCTACGTCTCCGTGGGATCTTCATATACATCAATAACGTAATATAACCTAACCTAAACCAACCTATCATCTGGGCGGTAATATTTGACAACATTCCAGGCGAGTTGGCCCCTACGTCTCCGTGGGAATTTTATATACATCAAAACGTAATTTACCCTAACCTAACCCAACGTAACATCTCGGCGGTAATATTTGACAACATTCCTGGTCAGTTGGCCTCTGCGTCTCCGTGGAACCTTCATATACATCAATAACGTAATATAACCTAACCTAACCCAACCTATCATCTCGGCGGTAATATTTGACATCATTCCTGGCGAGATGGCCTCTACGCTTCCGTGGGACTTTTGTATACATCAAAACGTAATTTACCCTAACCTAACCCCACGTAACATCTCGGCGGTAATATTCGGCAACATTCCTTGAGTGTTGGTCCCTACGTCTCCGTGGGATCTTCATATACATCAATAACGTAATATAACCTAACCTAAACCAACCTATCATCTCGGCGGTAATACTTGACAACATTCCTGGCGAGTTGGCCTCTACGTCTCCGTGGAACCTTCATATACATCAATAACGTAATATAACCTAACCTAACCCAACCTATCATCTCGGCGGTAATATTTGACAACATTCCTGGCGAGTCGGCCTCTACGCCTCCGTGGGACCTTCATATACATCAATAACGTAATATAACGTAACCTAACCCAACCTATCATCTCGGCACTAATATTTGACAACATTACAGGCGAGTTGGCCTCTACGTCTCCGTGGGAATTTTATATACATCAATAACGTAATATAACCTAACCTAACCCAACCTAACATCTCGGCACTAATATTTGACAACATTCCTGGCGAGTTGGCCTCTACGTCTCCGTGGGAATTTTATATACATCAATAACGTAATATAACCTAACCTAACCCAACCTAACATCTCGGCACTAATATTTGACAACATTCCTGGCTTGATGGCCTCTACGTCTCCGTGGGACCTTCATAT
Source organism: Xylocopa violacea (assembly GCA_963969225.1). Lineage (NCBI taxonomy): Eukaryota > Metazoa > Arthropoda > Insecta > Hymenoptera > Apidae > Xylocopa > Xylocopa violacea. Next base: position 345,754 of record CAXAJV010000644.1, on the reverse strand, counting down.
ACATCAATAACATAATATTACCTAACCTAAACCAACCTATCATCTCGGCGGTAATACTTGACAACATTCCTGGCGAGTTGGCCTCTACGTCTCCGTGGAACCTTCATATACATCAATAACGTAATATAACCTAACCTAACCCAACCTATCATCTCGGCGGTAATATTTGACATCATTCCTGGCGAGTTGGCCTCTACGCCTCCGTGGGACTTTTATATACATCAATATCGTAATATAACCTAACCTAACCCAACCTAACATCTCGGCACTAATATTTGACAACATTCTTGGCTTGATGGCCTCTACGTCTCCGTGGGACCTTCATATACATCAATAACATAATATTACCTAACCTAACCCAACCTATCATCTCGGCGGTAATACTTGACAACATTCCTGGCGAGTTGGCCTCTACGTCTCCTTGGGACATTTATATACATCAATAACGTAATATAACCTAACCTAACCCAACCTATCATCTCGGCGGTAATATTTGACATCATTCCTGGCGAGTGGGCCTCTAAGCCTCCGTGGGACTTTTATATACATCAAAACGTAATTTACCCTAACCTAACCCAACGTAACATCTCGGCGGTAATATTCGGCAACATTCCTGGAGTGTTGGTCCCTACGTCTCCGTGGGATCTTCATATACATCAATAACGTAATATAACCTAACCTAAACCAACCTATCATCTCGGCGGTAATATTTGACAACATTCCAGGCGAGTTGGCCTCTACGTCTCCGTGGGAATTTTATATACTTCAATAACGTAACATAACCTAACCTAACCCAACCTAACATCTCGGCCCTAATATTTGACAACATTCCTGGCGAGTTGGTCTCTACCTCTCCGTGAGACCTTCATATACATCAATAACGTAATATAATCTAACCTAACCCAACCTATAATCTCGGCGGTAATATTTGACAACATTCCTGGTCAGTTGGCCTCTGCGTCTCCATGGAACCTTCATATACATCAATAACGTAATATAACCTAACCTAACCCAACCTATCACCTCGGCGGTAATATTTGACAACATTCCTGGCGAGTTGGCCTCTACGTCTCCGTGGGACTTTTATATACATCAATAACGTAATTTAACCTAACCTAAACATACGTAACATCACGGCGGTAATATTTGACAACATTCCTGGCTTGATGGCCTCTACGTTTCCGTGGGACCTTCATATACATCAATAACATAATATTACCTAACCTAACCCAACCTATCATCTCGGCGGTAATACTTGACAACATTCCTGGCGCGTTGGCCTCTACGTCTCCGTGGGATCTTCATATACATCAATAACGTAATATAACCAAACCTAAACCAAGATATCATCTCGGCGGTAATATTTGACAACATTCCTGGCGAGTCGGCCTCTACGTCTCCGTGCGACCTTCATATACATCAATAACGTAATATAACGTAACCTAACCCAACCTATCATCTCGGCACTAATATTTGACAACATTACAGGCGAGTTGGCCTCTACGTCTCCGTGGGAATTTTATATACATCAATAACGTAATATAACCTAACCTAACCCAACCTAACATCTCGGCACTAATATTTGACAACATTCCTGGCTTGATGGCCTCTACGTCTCCGTGGGACCTTCATATACATCAATAACATAATATTACCTAACCTAAACCAACCTATCATCTCGGCGGTAATACTTGACAACATTCCTGGCGAGTTGGCCTCTACGTCTCCGTGGAACCTTCATATACATCAATAACGTAATATAACCTAACCTAACCCAACCTATCATCTCGGCGGTAATATTTGACATCATTCCTGGCGAGTTGGCCTCTACGCCTCCGTGGGACTTTTATATACATCAATATCGTAATATAACCTAACCTAACCCAACCTAACATCTCGGCACTAATATTTGACAACATTCTTGGCTTGATGGCCTCTACGTCTCCGTGGGACCTTCATATACATCAATAACATAATATTACCTAACCTAACCCAACCTATCATCTCGGCGGTAATACTTGACAACATTCCTGGCGAGTTGGCCTCTACGTCTCCTTGGGACATTTATATACATCAATAACGTAATATAACCTAACCTAACCCAACCTATCATCTCGGCGGTAATATTTGACATCATTCCTGGCGAGTGGGCCTCTACGCCTCCGTGGGACTTTTATATACATCAAAACGTAATTTACCCTAACCTAACCCAACGTAACATCTCGGCGGTAATATTCGGCAACATTCCTGGAGTGTTGGTCCCTACGTCTCCGTGGGATCTTCATATACATCAATAACGTAATATAACCTAACCTAAACCAACCTATCATCTCGGCGGTAATATTTGACAACATTCCAGGCGAGTTGGCCTCTACGTCTCCGTGGGAATTTTATATACTTCAATAACGTAACATAACCTAACCTAACCCAACCTAACATCTCGGCCCTAATATTTGACAACATTCCTGGCAAGTTGGTCTCTACCTCTCCGTGAGACCTTCATATACATCAATAACGTAATATAATCTAACCTAACCCAACCTATAATCTCGGCGGTAATATTTGACAACATTCCTGGTCAGTTGGCCTCTGCGTCTCCATGGAACCTTCATATACATCAATAACGTAATATAACCTAACCTAACCCAACCTATCACCTCGGCGGTAATATTTGACAACATTCCTGGCGAGTTGGCCTCTACGTCTCCGTGGGACTTTTATATACATCAATAACGTAATTTAACCTAACCTAAACATACGTAACATCACGGCGGTAATATTTGACAACATTCCTGGCTTGATGGCCTCTACGTTTCCGTGGGACCTTCATATACATCAATAACATAATATTACCTAACCTAACCCAACCTATCATCTCGGCGGTAATACTTGACAACATTCCTGGCGCGTTGGCCTCTACGTCTCCGTGGGATCTTCATATACATCAATAACGTAATATAACCAAACCTAAACCAAGATATCATCTCGGCGGTAATATTTGACAACATTCCTGGCGAGTCGGCCTCTACGTCTCCGTGCGACCTTCATATACATCAATAACATAATATTACCTAACCTAACCCAACCTATCATCTCGGCGGTAATACTTGACAACATTCCTGGCGAGTTAGCCTCTACGTCTCCGTGGAACCTTCATATACATCAATAACGTAATATAACCTAACCTAACCCAACCTATCATCTCGGCACTAATATTTGACAACATTCCTGGCGAGTTGGCCTCTACCTCTCCGTGAGACCTTCATGTACATCAATAACGTAATATAATCTAACCTAACCCAACCTATAATCTCGGCGGTAATATTTGACAACATTCCTGGTCAGTTGGCCTCTGCGTCTCCGTGGAACCTTCATATACATCAATAACGTAATATAACCTAACCTAACCCAACCTATCATCTCGGCGGTAATATTTGACAACATTCCTGGCGAGTTGGCCTCTACGTCTCCGTGGGACTTTTATATACATCAATAACGTAATTTAACCTAACCTAAACCTACGTAACATCTCGGCGGTAATATTTGACAACATTCCTGGTTTGATGGCCTCTACGTCTCCGTGGGACCTTCATATACATCAATAACATAATATTACCTAACCTAACCCAACCTATCATCTCGGCGGTAATACTTGACAACATTCCTGGCGAGTTGGCCTCTACGTCTCCGTGGGACTTTTATATACGACAATAACGTAATATAACCTAACCTAACCCAACCTATCATCTCGGCGGTAATATTTGACATCATTCCTGGCGAGTTGGCCTCTACGCCTCCGTGGGACTTTTATATACATCAAAACGTAATTTACCCTAACCTAACCCAACGGATCATCTCGGCGGTAATATTCGGCAACATTCCTGGAGTGTTGGTCTCTACGTCTCCGTGGGATCTTCATATACATCAATAACGTAATATAACCAAACCTAAACCAACCTATCATCTCGGCGGTAATATTTGACAACATTCCTGGCGAGTCGGCCTCTACGTCTCCGTGCGACCTTCATATACATCAATAACCTAATATAACGTAACCTAACCCAACCTATCATCTCGGCACTAATATTTGACAACATTACAGGCGAGTTGGCCTCTACGTCTCCGTGGGAATTTTATATACATCAATAACATAAGATAACCTAACCTAACCCAACCTAACATCTCGGCACTAATATTTGACAACATTCCTGGCTTGATGGCCTCTACGTCTCCGTGGGACCTTCATATACATCAATAACATAATATTACCTAACCTAACCCAACCTATCATCTCGGCGGTAATACTTGACAACATTCCTGGCGAGTTAGCCTCTACGTCTCCGTGGAACCTTCATATACATCAATAACGTAATATAACCTAACCTAACCCAACCTATCATCTCGGCGGTAATATTTGACATCAATCCTGGCGAGTTGGCCTCTACGCCTCCGTGGGACTTTTATATACATCAAAACGTAATTTACCCTAACCTAACCCAACGTAACATCTCGGCGGTAATATTTGACAACATTCCTGGTCAGTTGGCCTCTGCGTCTCCGTGGAACCTTCATATACATCAATAACGTAATATAACCTAACCTAACCCAACCTATCATCTCGGCGGTAATATTTGACATCATTCCTGGCGAGTTGGCCTCTACGCTTCCGTGGGACTTTTGTATACATCAAAACGTAATTTACCCTAACCTAACCCAACGTAACATCTCGGCGGTAATATTCGGCAACATTCCTGGAGTGTTGGTCTCTACGTCTCTGTGGGATCTTCATATACATCAATAACGTAATATAACCTAACCTAAACCAACCTATCATCTCGGCGGTAATATTTGACAACATTCCAGGCGAGTTGGCCCCTACGTCTCCGTGGGAATTTTATATACATCAATAACGTAACACAACCTAACCTAACCCAACCTAACATCTCGGCACTAATATTTGACAACATTCCTGGCGAGTTGGCCTCTACCTCTCCGTGAGACCTTCATATGCATCAATAACGTAATACAATCTAACCTAACCCAACCTATAATCTCGGCGGTAATATTTGACAACATTCCTGGTCAGTTGGCCTCTGCGTCTCCGTGGAACCTTCATATACATCAATAACGTAATATAACCTAACCTAACCCAACCTATCATCTCGGCGGTAATATTTGACAACATTCCTGGCGAGTTGGCATCTACGTCTCCGTGGGACTTTTATATACATCAATAACGTAATTTAACCTAACCTAAACCTACGTAACATCTCGGCGGTAATATTTGACAACATTCCTGGTTTGATGGCCTCTACGTCTCCGTGGGATCTTCATATACATCAATAACGTAATATAACCTAACCTAAACCAACCTATCATCTCGGCGGTAATATTTGACAACATTCCAGGCGAGTTGGCCTCTACGTCTCCGTGGGAATTTTATATACTTCAATAACGTAACATAACCTAACCTAACCCAACCTAACATCTCGGCCCTAATATTTGACAACATTCCTGGCGAGTTGGTCTCTACCTCTCCGTGAGACCTTCATATACATCAATAACGTAATATAATCTAACCTAACCCAACCTATAATCTCGGCGGTAATATTTGACAACATTCCTGGTCAGTTGGCCTCTGCGTCTCCATGGAACCTTCATATACATCAATAACGTAATATAACCTAACCTAACCCAACCTATCACCTCGGCGGTAATATTTGACAACATTCCTGGCGAGTTGGCCTCTACGTCTCCGTGGGACTTTTATATACATCAATAACGTAATTTAACCTAACCTAAACATACGTAACATCACGGCGGTAATATTTGACAACATTCCTGGCTTGATGGCCTCTACGTTTCCGTGGGACCTTCATATACATCAATAACATAATATTACCTAACCTAACCCAACCTATCATCTCGGCGGTAATACTTGACAACATTCCTGGCGCGTTGGCCTCTACGTCTCCGTGGGACCTTCATATACATCAATAACATAATATTACCTAACCTAACCCAACCTATCATCTCGGCGGTAATACTTGACAACATTCCTGGCGAGTTGGCCTCTACGTCTCCGTGGAACCTTCATATACATCAATAACGTAATATAACCTAACCTAACCCAACCTATCAACTCGGCGGTAATATTTGACATCATTCCTGGCGAGTTGGCCTCTACGCCTCCGTGGGACTTTTATATACATCAAAACGTAATTTACCCTAACCTAACCCAACGTAACATCTCGGCGGTAATATTCGGCAACATTCCTGGAGTGTTGGTCCCTACGTCTCCGTGGGATCTTCATATACATCAATAACGTAATATAACCTTACCTAAACCAACCTATCATCTCGGCGGTAATATTTGACAACATTCCAGGCGATTTGGCCTCTACGTCTCCGTGGGAATTTTATATACATCAATAACGTAATATAACCTAACCTAACCCAACCTAACATCTCGGCACTAATATATGACAACATTCCTGGCTTGATGGCCTCTACGTCTCCGTGGGACCTTCATATACATCAATAACATAATATTACCTAACCTAACCCAACCTATCATCTCGGCGGTAATACTTGACAACATTCCTGGCGAGTTGGCCTCTACGTCTCCGTGGAACCTTCATATACATCAATAACGTAATATAACCTAACCTAACACAACCTATCATCTCGGCGGTAATATTTGACATCATTCCTGGCGAGTTGGCCTCTACGCCTCCGTGGGACTTTTATATACATCAAAACGTAATTTACCCTAACCTAACCCAACGGATCATCTCGGCGGTAATATTCGGCAACATTCCTGTAGTGTTGGTCTCTACGTCTCCGTGGGATCTTCATATACATCAATAACGTAATATAACCAAACCTAAACCAAGATATCATCTCGGCGGTAATATTTGACAACATTCCTGGCGAGTCGGCCTCTACGTCTCCGTGCGACCTTCATATACATCAATAACGTAATATAACGTAACCTAACCCAACCTATCATCTCGGCACTAATATTTGACAACATTACAGGCGAGTTGGCCTCTACGTCTCCGTGGGAATTTTATATACATCAATAACGTAATATAACCTAACCTAACCCAACCTAACATCTCGGCACTAATATTTGACAACATTCCTGGCGAGTTGGCCTCTACCTCTCCGTGAGACCTTCATATACATCAATAACGTAATATAACCTAACCTAACCCAACCTATCACCTCGGCGGTAATATTTGACAACATTCCTGGCGAGTTGGCCTCTACATCTCCGTGGGACTTTTATATACATCAATAACGTAATATAATCTAACCTAACCCAACCTATCATCTCGGCACTAATATTTGACAACATTCCTGGCTTGATGGCCTCTACGTCTCCGTGGGACCTTCATATACATCAATAACATAATATTACCTAACCTAACCCAACCTATCATCTCGGCGGTAATACTTGACAACATTCCTGGCGAGTTGGCCTCTACGTCTCCGTGGGACTTTTGTATACATCAAAACGTAATTTACCCTAACCTAACCCAACGTAACATCTCGGCGGTAATATTTGACAACATTCCTGGTCAGTTGGCCTCTGCGTCTCCGTGGAACCTTCATATACATCAATAACGTAATATAACCTAACCTAACCCAACCTATCATCTCGGCGGTAATATTTGACATCATTCCTGGCGAGTTGGCCTCTACGCTTCCGTGGGACTTTTGTATACATCAAAACGTAATTTACCCTAACCTAACCCAACGTAACATCTCGGCGGTAATATTCGGCAACATTCCTGGAGTGTTGGTCCCTACGTCTCCGTGGGACCTTCATATACATCAATAACGTAATATAACCTAACCTAAACCAACCTATCATCTGGGCGGTAATATTTGACAACATTCCAGGCGAGTTGGCCCCTACGTCTCCGTGGGAATTTTATATACATCAATAACGTAATATAACCTAACCTAACCCAACCTAACATCTCGGCACTAATATTTGACAACATTCCTGGCGAGTTGGCCTCTACCTCTCCGTGAGACCTTCATGTACATCAATAACGTAATATAATCTAACCTAACCCAACCTATAATCTCGGCGGTAATATTTGACAACATTCCTGGTCAGTTGGCCTCTGCGTCTCCGTGGAACCTTCATATACATCAATAACGTAATATAACCTAACCTAACCCAACCTATCATCTCGGCGGTAATATTTGACAACATTCCTGGCGAGTTGGCCTCTACGTCTCCGTGGGACTTTTATATACATCAATAACGTAATTTAACCTAACCTAAACCTACGTAACATCTCGGCGGTAATATTTGACAACATTCCTGGTTTGATGGCCTCTACGTCTCCGTGGGACCTTCATATACATCAATAACATAATATTACCTAACCTAACCCAACCTATCATCTCGGCGGTAATACTTGACAACATTCCTGGCGAGTTGGCCTCTACGTCTCCGTGGGACTTTTATATACGACAATAACGTAATATAACCTAACCTAACCCAACCTATCATCTCGGCGGTAATATTTGACATCATTCCTGGCGAGTTGGCCTCTATGCCTCCGTGGGACTTTTATATACATCAAAACGTAATTTACCCTAACCTAACCCAACGGATCATCTCGGCGGTAATATTCGGCAACATTCCTGGAGTGTTGGTCTCTACGTCTCCGTGGGATCTTCATATACATCAATAACGTAATATAACCAAACCTAAACCAACCTATCATCTCGGCGGTAATATTTGACAACATTCCTGGCGAGTCGGCCTCTACGTCTCCGTGCGACCTTCATATACATCAATAACCTAATATAACGTAACCTAACCCAACCTATCATCTCGGCACTAATATTTGACAACATTACAGGCGAGTTGGCCTCTACGTCTCCGTGGGAATTTTATATACATCAATAACATAAGATAACCTAACCTAACCCAACCTAACATCTCGGCACTAATATTTGACAACATTCCTGGCTTGATGGCCTCTACGTCTCCGTGGGACCTTCATATACATCAATAACATAATATTACCTAACCTAACCCAACCTATCATCTCGGCGGTAATACTTGACAACATTCCTGGCGAGTTAGCCTCTACGTCTCCGTGGAACCTTCATATACATCAATAACGTAATATAACCTAACCTAACCCAACCTATCATCTCGGCGGTAATATTTGACATCATTCCTGGCGAGTTGGCCTCTACGCCTCCGTGGGACTTTTATATACATCAAAACGTAATTTACCCTAACCTAACCCAACGGATCATCTCGGCGGTAATATTCGGCAACATTCATGGAGTGTTGGTCTCTACGTCTCCGTGGGATCTTCATATACATCAATAACGTAATATAACCAAACCTAAACCAACCTATCATCTCGGCGGTAATATTTGACAACATTCCTGGCGAGTCGGCCTCTACGTCTCCGTGCGACCTTCATATACATCAATAACGTAATATAACGTAACCTAACCCAACCTATCATCTCGGCACTAATATTTGACAACATTACAGGCGAGTTGGCCTCTACGTCTCCGTGGGAATTTTATATACATCAATAACGTAATATAACCTAACCTAACCCAACCTAACATCTCGGCACTAATATTTGACAACATTCCTGGCGAGTTGGCCTCTACGTCTCCGTGGAACCTTCATATACATCAATAACGTAATATAGCCTAACCTAACCCAACCAATCATCTCGGCGGTAATATTTGACAACATTCCTGGTCAGTTGGCCTCTGCGTCTCCGTGGAACCTTCATATACATCAATAACGTAATATAACCTAACCTAACCCAACCTATCATCTCGGCGGTAATATTTGACATCATTCCTGGCGAGTTGGCCTCTACGCTTCCGTGGGACTTTTGTATACATCAAAACGTAATTTACCCTAACCTAACCCAACGTAACATCTCGGCGGTAATATTCGGCAACATTCCTGGAGTGTTGGTCCCTACGTCTCCGTGTGATCTTCATATACATCAATAACGTAATATAACCTAACCTAAACCAACCTATCATCTCGGCGGTAATATTTGACAACATTCCAGGCGAGTTGGCCCCTACGTCTCCGTGGGAATTTTATATACATCAATAACGTAATATAACCTAACCTAACCCAACCTAACATCTCGGCACTAATATTTGACAACATTCCTGGCGAGTTGGCTTCTACCTCTCCTTGAGACCTTCATGTACATCAATAACGTAATATAATCTAACCTAACCCAACCTATAATCTCGGCGGTAATATTTGACAACATTCCTGGTCAGTTGGCCTCTGCGTCTCCGTGGAACCTTCATATACATCAATAACGTAATATAACCTAACCTAACCCAACCTATCATCTCGGCGGTAATATTTGACAACATTCCTGGCGAGTTGGCCTCTACGTCTCCGTGGGACTTTTATATACATCAATAACGTAATTTAACCTAACCTAAACCTACGTAACATCTCGGCGGTAATATTTGACTACATTCCTGGTTTGATGGCCTCTACGTCTCCGTGGGACCTTCATATACATCAATAACATAATATTACCTAACCTAACCCAACCTATCATCTCGGCGGTAATACTTGACAACATTCCTGGCGAGTTGGCCGCTACGTCTCCGTGGGACTTTTATATACGACAATAACGTAATATAACCTAACCTAACCCAACCTATCATCTCGGCGGTAATATTTGACATCATTCCTGGCGAGTTGGCCTCTACGCCTCCGTGGGACTTTTATATACATCAAAACGTAATTTACCCTAACCTAACCCAACGTAACATCTCGGCGGTAATATTCGGCAACATTCCTGGAGTGTTGGTCCCTACGTCTCCGTGGGATCTTCATATACATCAATAACGTAATATAACCTAACCTAACCCAACCTATCATCTCGGCGGTAATATTTGACATCATTCCTGGCGAGTTGGCCTCTACGCCTCCGTGGGACTTTTATATACATCAAAACGTAATTTACCCTAACCTAACCCAACGGATCATCTCGGCGGTAATATTCGACAACATTCCTGCAGTGTTGGTCTCTACGTCTCCGTGGGATCTTCATATACATCAATAACGTAATATAACCAAACCTAAATCAACCTATCATCTCGGCGGTAATATTTGACAACATTCCTGGCGAGTCGGCCTCTACGTCTCCGTGCGACCTTCATATACATCAATAACGTAATATAACGTAACCTAACCCAACCTATCATCTCGGCACTAATATTTGACAACATTACAGGCGAGTTGGCCTCTACGTCTCCGTGGGAATTTTATATACATCAATAACGTAATATAACCTAACCTAACCCAACCTGACATCTCGGCACTAATATTTGACAACATGCCTGGCGAGTTGGCCTCTACCTCTCCGTGAGACCTTCATATACATCAATAACGTAATATAATCTAACCTAACCCAACCTATCATCTCGGCACTAATATTTGACAACATTCCTGGCTTGATGGCCTCTACGTCTCCGTGGGACCTTCATATACATCAATAACATAATATTACCTAACCTAACCCAACCTATCATCTCGGCGGTAATACTTGACAACATTCCTGGTCAGTTGGCCTCTGCGTCTCCGTGGAACCTTCATATACATCAATAACGTAATATAACCTAACCTAACCCAACCTATCATCTCGGCGGTAATATTTGACATCATTCCTGGCGAGTTGGCCTCTACGCTTCCGTGGGACTTTTGTATACATCAAAACGTAATTTACCCTAACCTAACCCAACGTAACATCTCGGCGGTAATATTCGGCAACATTCCTGGAGTGTTGGTCCCTACGTCTCCGTGGGATCTTCATATACATCAATAACGTAATATAACCTAACCTAAACCAACTTATCATCTCGGCGGTAATATTTGACAACATTCCAGGCGATTTGGCCTCTACGTCCCCGTGGGAATTTTATATACATCAATAACGTAATATAACCTAACCTAACCCAACCTAACAGCTCGGCACTAATATTTGACAACATTCCTGGCTTGATGGCCTCTACGTCTCCGTGGGACCTTCATATACATCAATAACATAATATTACCTAACCTAACCCAACCTATAATCTCGGCGGTAATATTTGACAACATTCCTGGTCAGTTGGCCTCTGCGTCTCCGTGGAACCTTCATATACATCAATAACGTAATATAACCTAACCTAACCCAACCTATCATCTCGGCGGTAATATTTGACAACATTCCTGGCGAGTTGGCCTCTACGTCTCCGTGGGACTTTTATATACATCAATAACGTAATTTAACCTAACCTAAACCTACGTAACATCTCGGCGGTAATATTTGACTACATTCCTGGTTTGATGGCCTCTACGTCTCCGTGGGACCTTCATATACATCAATAACATAATATTACCTAACCTAACCCAACCTATCATCTCGGCGGTAATACTTGACAACATTCCTGGCGAGTTGGCCGCTACGTCTCCGTGGGACTTTTATATACGACAATAACGTAATATAACCTAACCTAACCCAACCTATCATCTCGGCGGTAATATTTGACATCATTCCTGGCGAGTTGGCCTCTACGCCTCCGTGGGACTTTTATATACATCAAAACGTAATTTACCCTAACCTAACCCAACGTAACATCTCGGCGGTAATATTCGGCAACATTCCTGGAGTGTTGGTCCCTACGTCTCCGTGGGATCTTCATATACATCAATAACGTAATATAACCTAACCTAACCCAACCTATCATCTCGGCGGTAATATTTGACATCATTCCTGGCGAGTTGGCCTCTACGCCTCCGTGGGACTTTTATATACATCAAAACGTAATTTACCCTAACCTAACCCAACGGATCATCTCGGCGGTAATATTCGACAACATTCCTGCAGTGTTGGTCTCTACGTCTCCGTGGGATCTTCATATACATCAATAACGTAATATAACCAAACCTAAATCAACCTATCATCTCGGCGGTAATATTTGACAACATTCCTGGCGAGTCGGCCTCTACGTCTCCGTGCGACCTTCATATACGTCAATAACGTAATATAACGTAACCTAACCCAACCTATCATCTCGGCACTAATATTTGACAACATTACAGGCGAGTTGGCCTCTACGTCTCCGTGGGAATTTTATATACATCAATAACGTAATATAACCTAACCTAACCCAACCTAACATCTCGGCACTAATATTTGACAACATTCCTGGCGAGTTGGCCTCTACCTCTCCGTGAGACCTTCATATACATCAATAACGTAATATAATCTAACCTAACCCAACCTATCATCTCGGCACTAATATTTGACAACATTCCTGGCTTGATGGCCTCTACGTCTCCGTGGGACCTTCATATACATCAATAACATAATATTACCTATCCTAACCCAACCTATCATCTCGGCGGTAATACTTGACAACATTCCTGGCGAGTTGGCCTCTACGTCTCCGTGGGACTTTTATAAACATCAATAACGTAATATAACCTAACCTAACCCAACCAATCATCTCGGCGGTAATATTTGACATCATTCCTGGCGAGTTGGCCTCTACGACTCCGTGGGACTTTTATATACATCAATAACGTAATTTAACCTAACCTAAACCTACGTAACATCTCGGCGGTAATATTTGACAACATTCCTGGCTTGATGGCCTCTACGTCTCCGTGGGACCTTCATATACATCAATAACATAATATTACCTAACCTAACCCAACCTATCATCTCGGCGGTAATACTTGACAACATTCCTGGCGAGTTGGCCTCTACGTCTCCTTGGGACATTTATATACATCAATAACGTAATATAACCTAACCTAACCCAACCTATCATCTCGGCGGTAATATTTGACATCATTCCTGGCGAGTGGGCCTCTACGCCTCCGTGGGACTTTTATATACATCAAAACGTAATTTACCCTAACCTAACCCAACGTAACATCTCGGCGGTAATATTCGGCAACATTCCTGGAGTGTTGGTCCCTACGTCTCCGTGGGATCTTCATATACATCAATAACGTAATATAACCTAACCTAAACCAACCTATCATTTCGGCGGTAATATTTGACAACATTCCAGGCGAGTTGGCCTCTACGTCTCCGTGGGAATTTTATATACATCAATAACGTAACATAACCTAACCTAACCCAACCTAACATCTCGGCACTAATATTTGACAACATTCCTGGCGAGTTGGCCTCTACCTCTCCGTGAGACCTTCATATACATCAATAACGTAATATAATCTAACCTAACCCAACCTATAATCTCGGCGGTAATATTTGACAACATTCCTGGTCAGTTGGCCTCTGCGTCTCCATAGAACCTTCATATACATCAATAACGTAATATAACCTAACCTAACCCAACCTATCACCTCGGCGGTAATATTTGACAACATTCCTGGCGAGTTGGCCTCTACGTCTCCGTGGGACTTTTATATACATCAATAACGTAATTTAACCTAACCTAACCCAACCTATCAACTCGGCGGTAATATTTGACATCATTCCTGGCGAGTTGGCCTCTACGCCTCCGTGGGACTTTTATATACATCAAAACGTAATTTACCCTAACCTAACCCAACGTAACATCTCGGCGGTAATATTCGGCAACATTCCTGGAGTGTTGGTCCCTACGTCTCCGTGGGATCTTCATATACATCAATAACGTAATATAACCTAACCTAAACCAATCTATCATCTCGGCTTTAATATTTGACAACATTCCAGGCGATTTGGCCTCTACGTCTCCGTGGGAATTTTATATACATCAATAACGTAATATAACCTAACCTAACCCAACCTAACATCTCGGCACTAATATTTGACAACATTCCTGGCTTGATGGCCTCTACGTCTCCGTGGGACCTTCATATACATCAATAACATAATATTACCTAACCTAACCCAACCTATCATCTCGGCGGTAATACTTGACAACATTCCTGGCGAGCTGGCCTCTACGTCTCCGTGGAACCTTCATATACATCAATAACGTAATATAACCTAACCTAACACAACCTATCATCTCGGCGGTAATATTTGACATCATTCCTGGCGAGTTGGCCTATACGCCTCCGTGGGACTTTTATATACATCAAAACGTAATTTACCCTAACCTAACCCAACGGATCATCTCGGCGGTAATATTCGGCAACATTCCTGGAGTGTTGGTCTCTACGTCTCCGTGGGATCTTCATATACATCAATAACGTAATATAACCAAACCTAAACCAAGATATCATCTCGGCGGTAATATTTGACAACATTCCTGGCGAGTCGGCCTCTACGTCTCCGTGCGACCTTCATATACATCAATAACGTAATATAACGTAACCTAACCCAACCTGTCATCTCGGCACTAATATTTGACAACATTACAGGCGAGTTGGGCTCTACGTCTCCGTGGGAATTTTATATACATCAATAACGTAATATAACCTAACCTAACCCAACCTAACTTCTCGGCACTAATATTTGACAACATTCCTGGCGAGTTGGCCTCTACCTCTCCGTGAGACCTTCATATACATCAATAACGTAATATAATCTAACCTAACCCAACCTATCATCTCGGCACTAATATTTGACAACATTCCTGGCTTGATGGCCTCTACGTCTCCGTGGGACCTTCATATACATCAATAACATAATATTACCTAACCTAACCCAACCTATCATCTCGGCGGTAATATTTGACATCATTCCTGGCGAGTTGGCCTATACGCCTCCGTGGGACTTTTATATACATCAATAACGTAATATAACCTAACCTAACCCAACCAATCATCTCGGCGGTAATATTTGACATCATTCCTGGCGAGTTGGCCTCTACGCCTCCGTGGGACTTTTATATACATCAAAACGTAATTTACCCTAACCTAACCCAACGTAACATCTCGGCGGTAGTATTTGACAACATTCCCGGTCAGTTGGCCTCTGCGTCTCCGTGGAACCTTCATATACATCAATAACGTAATATAACATAACCTAACCCAACCTATCATCTCGGCGGTAATATTTGACATCATTCCTGGCGAGTTGGCCTCTACGCTTCCGTGGGACTTTTGTATACATCAAAACGTAATTTACCCTAACCTAACCCAACGTAACATCTCGGCGGTAATATTCGGCAACATTCCTGGAGTGTTGGTCCCTACGTCTCCGTGGGATCTTCATATACATCAATAACGTAATATAACCTAACCTAAACCAACCTATCATCTCGGCGGTAATATTTGACAACATTCCAGGCGAGTTGGCCCCTACGTCTCCGTGGGAATTTTATATACATCAATAACGTAATATAACCTAACCTAACCCAACCTAACATCTCGGCACTAATATTTGACAACATTCCTGGCGAGTTGGCCTCTACCTCTCCGTGAGACCTTCATGTACATCAATAACGTAATATAATCTAACCTAACCCAACCTATAATCTCGGCGGTAATATTTGACAACATTCCTGGTCAGTTGGCCTCTGCGTCTCCGTGGAACCTTCATATACATCAATAACGTAATATAACCTAACCTAACCCAACCTATCATCTCGGCGGTAATATTTGACAACATTCCTGGCGAGTTGGCCTCTACGTCTCCGTGGGACTTTTATATACATCAATAACGTAATTTAACCTAACCTAAACCTACGTAACACCTCGGCGGTAATATTTGACAACATTCCTGGTTTGATGGCCCCTACGTCTCCGTGGGACCTTCATATACATCAATAACATAATATTACCTAACCTAACCCAACCTATCATCTCGGCGGTAATACTTGACAACATTCCTGGCGAGTTGGCCTCTACGTCTCCGGGGGACTCTTATATACGACAATAACGTAATATAACCTAACCTAACCCAACCTAACATCTCGGCACTAATATTTGACAACATTCCTGGCGAGTTGGCCTTTACCTCTCCGTGAGACCTTCATATACATCAATAACGTAATATAATCTAACCTAACCCAACCTATCATCTCGGCACTAATATTTGACAACATTCCTGGCTTGATGGCCTCTACGTCTCCGTGGGACCTTCATATACATCAATAACATAATATTACCTAACCTAACCCAACCTATCATCTCGGCGGTAATATTTGACAACATTCCTGGCGAGTTGGCCTCTACGTCTCCGTGGGACTTTTATATACATCAATAACGTAATATAACCTAACCTAACCCAACCAATCATCTCGGCGGTAATATTTGACATCATTCCTGGCGAGTTGGCCACTACACCTCCGTGGGACTTTTATATACATCAAAACGTAATTTACCCTAACCTAACCCAACGTAACATCTCGGCGGTAATATTTGACAACATTCCTGGTCAGTTGGCCTCTGCGTCTCCGTGGAACCTTCATATACATCAATAACGTAATATAACCTAACCTAACCCAACCTATCATCTCGGCGGTAATATTTGACATCATTCCTGGCGAGTTGGCCTCTACGCTTCCGTGGGACTTTTGTATACATCAAAACGTAATTTACCCTAACCTAACCCAACGTAACATCTCGGCGGTAATATTTGACAACATTCCTGGCGAGTTGTCCTCTACGTCTCCGTGGGACTTTTATATACATCAATAACGTAATTTAACCTAACCTAACCCAACCTAACATCTCGGCACTAATATTTGACAACATTCCTGGCTTGATGGCCTCTACGTCTCCGTGGGACCTTCATATACATCAATAACATAATATTACCTAACCTAACCCAACCTATCATCTCGGCGGTAATACTTGACAACATTCCTGGCGAGTTGGCCTCTACGTCTCCTAGGGACATTTATATACATCAATAACGTAATATAACCTAACTTAACCCAACCTATCACCTCGGCGGTAATATTTGACAACATTCCTGGCGAGTTGGCCTCTACGTCTCCGTGGGACTTTTATATACATCAATAACGTAATTTAACCTAACCTAACCCAACCTATCACCTCGGCGGTAATATTTGACAACGTTCCTGGCGAGTTGGCCCCTACGTCTCCGTGGGACTTTTATATACATCAATAACGTAATTTAACCTAACCTAAACATACGTAACATCACGGCGGTAATATTTGACAACATTCCTGGCTTGATGGCCTCTACGTCTCCGTGGGACCTTCATATACATCAATAACATAATATTACCTAACCTAACCCAACCTATCATCTCGGCGGTAATACTTGACAACATTGCTGGCGCGTTGGCCTCTACGTCTCCGTGGGACCTTCATATACATCAATAACATAATATTACCTAACCTAACCCAACCTATCATCTCGGCGGTAATACTTGACAACATTCCTGGCGAGTTGGCCTCTACGTCTCCGTGGAACCTTCATATACATCAATAACGTAATATAACCTAACCTAACACAACCTATCATCTCGGCGGTAATATTTGACATCATTCCTGGCGAGTTGGCCTCTACGCCTCCGTGGGACTTTTATATACATCAAAACGTAATTTACCCTAACCTAACCCAACGGATCATCTCGGCGGTAATATTCGGCAACATTCCTGGAGTGTTGGTCTCTACGTCTCCGTGGGATCTTCATATACATCAATAACGTAATATAACCAAACCTAAACCAAGATATCATCTCGGCGGTAATATTTGACAACATTCCTGGCGAGTCGGCCTCTACGTCTCCGTGCGACCTTCATATACATCAATAACGTAATATAACGTAACCTAACCCAACCTATCATCTCGGCACTAATATTTGACAACATTACAGGCGAGTTGGCCTCTACCTCTCCGTGAGACCTTCATATACATCAATAACGTAATATAATCTAACCTAACCCAACCTATCATCTAGGCACTAATATTTGACAACATTCCTGGCTTGATGGCCTCTACGTCTCCGTGGGACCTTCATATACATCAATAACATAATATTACCTAACCTAACCCAACCTATCATCTCGGCGGTAATACTTGACAACATTCCTGGCGAGTTGGCCTCTACGTCTCCGTGGGACTTTTATATACATCAATAACGTAATATAACCTAACCTAACCCAACCAATCATCTCGGCGGTAATATTTGACATCATTCCTGGCGAGTTGGCCTCTACGCCTCCGTGGGACTTTTATATACATCAAAACGTAATTTACCCTAACCTAACCCAACGTAACATCTCGGCGGTAATATTTGACAACATTCCTGGTCAGTTGGCCTCTGCGTCTCCGTGGAACCTTCATATACATCAATAACGTAATATAACCTAACCTAACCCAACCTATCATCTCGGCGGTAATATTTGACATCATTCCTGGCGAGTTGGCCTCTACGCTTCCGTGGGACTTTTGTATACATCAAAACGTAATTTACCCTAACCTAACCCAACGTAACATCTCGGCGGTAATATTCGGCAACATTCCTGGAGTGTTGGTCCCTACGTCTCCGTGGGATCTTCATATACATCAATAACGTAATATAACCTAACCTAAACCAACCTATCATCTCGGCGGTAATATTTGACAACATTCCAGGCGATTTGGCCTCTACGTCGCCGTGGGAATTTTATATACATCAATAACGTAATATAACCTAACCTAACCCAACCTAACATCTCGGCACTAATATTTGACAACATTCCTGGCGAGTTGGCCTCTACCTCTCCGTGAGACCTTCATGTACATCAATAACGTAATATAATCTAACCTAACCCAACCTATAATCTCGGCGGTAATATTTGACAACATTCCTGGTCAGTTGGCCTCTGCGTCTCCGTGGAACCTTCATATACATCAATAACGTAATATAACCTAACCTAACCCAACCTATCATCTCGGCGGTAATATTTGACAACATTCCTGGCGAGTTGGCCTCTACGTCTCCGTGGGACTTTTATATACATCAATAACGTAATTTAACCTAACCTAAACCTACGTAACATCTCGGCGGTAATATTTGACAACATTCCTGGTTTGATGGCCCCTACGTCTCCGTGGGACCTTCATATACATCAATAACATAATATTACCTAACCTAACCCAACCTATCATCTCGGCGGTAATACTTGACAACATTCCTGGCGAGTTGGCCTCTACGTCTCCGGGGGACTTTTATATACGACAATAACGTAATATAACCTAACCTAACCCAACCTAACATCTCGGCACTAATATTTGACAACATTCCTGGCGAGTTGGCCTTTACCTCTCCGTGAGACCTTCATATACATCAATAACGTAATATAATCTAACCTAACCCAACCTATCATCTCGGCACTAATATTTGACAACATTCCTGGCTTGATGGCCTCTACGTCTCCGTGGGACCTTCATATACATCAATAACATAATATTACCTAACCTAACCCAACCTATCATCTCGGCGGTAATATTTGACAACATTCCTGGCGAGTTGGCCTCTACGTCTCCGTGGGACTTTTATATACATCAATAACGTAATATAACCTAACCTAACCCAACCAATCATCTCGGCGGTAATATTTGACATCATTCCTGGCGAGTTGGCCACTACACCTCCGTGGGACTTTTATATACATCAAAACGTAATTTACCCTAACCTAACCCAACGTAACATCTCGGCGGTAATATTTGACAACATTCCTGGTCAGTTGGCCTCTGCGTCTCCGTGGAACCTTCATATACATCAATAACGTAATATAACCTAACCTAACCCAACCTATCATCTCGGCGGTAATATTTGACATCATTCCTGGCGAGTTGGCCTCTACGCTTCCGTGGGACTTTTGTATACATCAAAACGTAATTTACCCTAACCTAACCCAACGTAACATCTCGGCGGTAATATTTGACAACATTCCTGGCGAGTTGTCCTCTACGTCTCCGTGGGACTTTTATATACATCAATAACGTAATTTAACCTAACCTAACCCAACCTAACATCTCGGCACTAATATTTGACAACATTCCTGGCTTGATGGCCTCTACGTCTCCGTGGGACCTTCATATACATCAATAACATAATATTACCTAACCTAACCCAACCTATCATCTCGGCGGTAATACTTGACAACATTCCTGGCGAGTTGGCCTCTACGTCTCCTAGGGACATTTATATACATCAATAACGTAATATAACCTAACTTAACCCAACCTATCACCTCGGCGGTAATATTTGACAACATTCCTGGCGAGTTGGCCTCTACGTCTCCGTGGGACTTTTATATACATCAATAACGTAATTTAACCTAACCTAAACATACGTAACATCACGGCGGTAATATTTGACAACATTCCTGGCTTGATGGCCTCTACGTCTCCGTGGGACCTTCATATACATCAATAACATAATATTACCTAACCTAACCCAACCTATCATCTCGGCGGTAATACTTGACAACATTCCTTGCGCGTTGGCCTCTACGTCTCCGTGGGACCTTCATATACATCAATAACATAATATTACCTAACCTAACCCAACCTATCATCTCGGCGGTAATACTTGACAACATTCCTGGCGAGTTGGCCTCTACGTCTCCGTGGAACCTTCATATACATCAATAACGTAATATAACCTAACCTAACCCAACCTATCAACTCGGCGGTAATATTTGACATCATTCCTGGCGAGTTGGCCTCTACGCCTCCGTGGGACTTTTATATACATCAAAACGTAATTTACCCTAACCTAACCCAACGTAACATCTCGGCGGTAATATTCGGCAACATTCCTGGAGTGTTGGTCCCTACGTCTCCGTGGGATCTTCATTTACATCAATAACGTAATATAACCTAACCTAACCCAACCTATCACCTCGGCGGTAATATTTGACAACGTTCCTGGCGAGTTGGCCCCTACGTCTCCGTGGGACTTTTATATACATCAATAACGTAATTTAACCTAACCTAAACATACGTAACATCACGGCGGTAATATTTGACAACATTCCTGGCTTGATGGCCTCTACGTCTCCGTGGGACCTTCATATACATCAATAACATAATATTACCTAACCTAACCCAACCTATCATCTCGGCGGTAATACTTGACAACATTGCTGGCGCGTTGGCCTCTACGTCTCCGTGGGACCTTCATATACATCAATAACATAATATTACCTAACCTAACCCAACCTATCATCTCGGCGGTAATACTTGACAACATTCCTGGCGAGTTGGCCTCTACGTCTCCGTGGAACCTTCATATACATCAATAACGTAATATAACCTAACCTAACACAACCTATCATCTCGGCGGTAATATTTGACATCATTCCTGGCGAGTTGGCCTCTACGCCTCCGTGGGACTTTTATATACATCAAAACGTAATTTACCCTAACCTAACCCAACGGATCATCTCGGCGGTAATATTCGGCAACATTCCTGGAGTGTTGGTCTCTACGTCTCCGTGGGATCTTCATATACATCAATAACGTAATATAACCAAACCTAAACCAAGATATCATCTCGGCGGTAATATTTGACAACATTCCTGGCGAGTCGGCCTCTACGTCTCCGTGCGACCTTCATATACATCAATAACGTAATATAACGTAACCTAACCCAACCTATCATCTCGGCACTAATATTTGACAACATTACAGGCGAGTTGGCCTCTACCTCTCCGTGAGACCTTCATATACATCAATAACGTAATATAATCTAACCTAACCCAACCTATCATCTAGGCACTAATATTTGACAACATTCCTGGCTTGATGGCCTCTACGTCTCCGTGGGACCTTCATATACATCAATAACATAATATTACCTAACCTAACCCAACCTATCATCTCGGCGGTAATACTTGACAACATTCCTGGCGAGTTGGCCTCTACGTCTCCGTGGGACTTTTATATACATCAATAACGTAATATAACCTAACCTAACCCAACCAATCATCTCGGCGGTAATATTTGACATCATTCCTGGCGAGTTGGCCTCTACGCCTCCGTGGGACTTTTATATACATCAAAACGTAATTTACCCTAACCTAACCCAACGTAACATCTCGGCGGTAATATTTGACAACATTCCTGGTCAGTTGGCCTCTGCGTCTCCGTGGAACCTTCATATACATCAATAACGTAATATAACCTAACCTAACCCAACCTATCATCTCGGCGGTAATATTTGACATCATTCCTGGCGAGTTGGCCTCTACGCTTCCGTGGGACTTTGTATACATCAAAACGTAATTTACCCTAACCTAACCCAACGTAACATCTCGGCGGTAATATTCGGCAACATTCCTGGAGTGTTGGTCCCTACGTCTCCGTGGGATCTTCATATACATCAATAACGTAATATAACCTAACCTAAACCAACCTATCATCTCGGCGGTAATATTTGACAACATTCCAGGCGATTTGGCCTCTACGTCGCCGTGGGAATTTTATATACATCAATAACGTAATATAACCTAACCTAACCCAACCTAACATCTCGGCACTAATATTTGACAACATTCCTGGCTTGATGGCCTCTACGTCTCCGTGGGACCTTCATATACATCAATAACATAATATTACCTAACCTAACCCAACCTATCATCTCGGCGGTAATACTTGACAACATTCCTGGCGAGTTGGCCTCTACGTCTCCGTGGGACTTTTATATACATCAATAACGTAATATAACCTAACCTAACCCAACCAATCATCTCGGCGGTAATATTTGACATCATTCCTGGCGAGTTGGCCTCTACACCTCCGTGGGACTTTTATATACATCAAAACGTAATTTACCCTAACCTAACCCAACGTAACATCTCGGCGGTAATATTTGACAACATTCCTGGTCAGTTGGCCTCTGCGTCTCCGTGGAACCTTCATATACATCAATAACGTAATATAACCTAACCTAACCCAACCTATCATCTCGGCGGTAATATTTGACATCATTCCTGGCGAGTTGGCCTCTACGCTTCCGTGGGACTTTTGTATACATCAAAACGTAATTTACCCTAACCTAACCCAACGTAACATCTCGGCGGTAATATTTGACAACATTCCTGGCGAGTTGTCCTCTACGTCTCCGTGGGACTTTTATATACATCAATAACGTAATTTAACCTAACCTAACCCAACCTAACATCTCGGCACTAATATTTGACAACATTCCTGGCTTGATGGCCTCTACGTCTCCGTGGGACCTTCATATACATCAATAACATAATATTACCTAACCTAACCCAACCTATCATCTCGGCGGTAATACTTGACAACATTCCTGGCGAGTTGGCCTCTACGTCTCCGTGGGACTTTTATATACATCAATAACGTAATATAACCTAACCTAACCCAACCAATCATCTCGGCGGTAATATTTGGCATCATTCCTGGCGAGTTGGCCTCTACACCTCCGTGGGACTTTTATATACATCAAAACGTAATTTACCCTAACCTAACCCAACGTAACATCTCGGCGGTAATATTTGACAACATTCCTGGTCAGTTGGCCTCTGCGTCTCCGTGGAACCTTCATATACATCAATAACGTAATATAACCTAACCTAACCCAACCTATCATCTCGGCGGTAATATTTGACATCATTCCTGGCGAGTTGGCCTCTACGCTTCCGTGGGACTTTTGTATACATCAAAACGTAATTTACCCTAACCTAACCCAACGTAACATCTCGGCGGTAATATTTGACAACATTCCTGGCGAGTTGTCCTCTACGTCTCCGTGGGACTTTTATATACATCAATAACGTAATTTAACCTAACCTAACCCAACCTAACATCTCGGCACTAATATTTGACAACATTCCTGGCTTGATGGCCTCTACGTCTCCGTGGGACCTTCATATACATCAATAACATAATATTACCTAACCTAACCCAACCTATCATCTCGGCGGTAATACTTGACAACATTCCTGGCGAGTTGGCCTCTACGTCTCCTTGGGACATTTATATACATCAATAACGTAATATAACCTAACTTAACCCAACCTATCACCTCGGCGGTAATATTTGACAACATTCCTGGCGAGTTGGCCTCTACGTCTCCGTGGGACTTTTATATACATCAATAACGTAATTTGACCTAACCTAAACATACGTAACATCACGGCGGTAATATTTGACAACATTCCTGGCTTGATGGCCTCTACGTCTCCGTGGGACATTCATATACATCAATAACATAATATTACCTAACCTAACCCAACCTATCATCTCGGCGGTAATACTTGACAACATTCCTGGCGCGTTGGCCTCTACGTCTCCGTGGGACCTTCATATACATCAATAACATAATATTACCTAACCTAACCCAACCTATCATCTCGGCGGTAATACTTGACAACATTCCTGGCGAGTTGGCCTCTACGTCTCCGTGGAACCTTCATATACATCAATAACGTAATATAACCTAACCTAACCCAACCTATCAACTCGGCGGTAATATTTGACATCATTCCTGGCGAGTTGGCCTCTACGCCTCCGTGGGACTTTTATATACATCAAAACGTAATTTACCCTAACCTAACCCAACGTAACATCTCGGCGGTAATATTCGGCAACATTCCTGGAGTGTTGGTCCCTACGTCTCCGTGGGATCTTCATTTACATCAATAACGTAATATAACCTAACCTAAACCAACCTATCATCTCGGCGGTAATACTTGACAACATTCCTGGCGAGTTGGCCTCTACGTCTCCTTGGGACATTTATATACATCAATAACGTAATAT
Source organism: Xylocopa violacea (assembly GCA_963969225.1). Classification (NCBI taxonomy): domain Eukaryota; kingdom Metazoa; phylum Arthropoda; class Insecta; order Hymenoptera; family Apidae; genus Xylocopa; species Xylocopa violacea. The sequence continues at coordinate 320,051 of CAXAJV010000644.1, read as the reverse complement.
AACCTAACCTAACCCAACCTATCACCTCGGCGGTAATATTTGACAACGTTCCTGGCGAGTTGGCCTCTACGTCTCCGTGGGACTTTTATATACATCAATAACGTAATTTAACCTAACCTAAACATACGTAACATCACGGCGGTAATATTTGACAACATTCCTGGCTTGATGGCCTCTACGTCTCCGTGGGACCTTCATATACATCAATAACATAATATTACCTAACCTAACCCAACCTATCATCTCGGCGGTAATACTTGACAACATTGCTGGCGCGTTGGCCTCTACGTCTCCGTGGGAATTTTATATACATCAATAACGTAATATAACCTAACCTAACCCAACCTAACATCTCGGCACTAATACTTGACAACATTCCTGGCTTGATGGCCTCTACGTCTCCGTGGGACCTTCATATACATCAATAACATAATATTACCTAACCTAACCCAACCTATCATCTCGGCGGTAATACTTGACAACATTCCTGGCGAGTTGGCCTCTACGTCTCCGTGGAACCTTCATATACATCAATAACGTAATATAACCTAACCTAACACAACCTATCATCTCGGCGGTAATATTTGACATCATTCCTGGCGAGTTGGCCTCTACGCCTCCGTGGGACTTTTATATACATCAAAACGTAATTTACCCTAACCTAACCCAACGGATCATCTCGGCGGTAATATTCGGCAACATTCCTGGAGTGTTGGTCTCTACGTCTCCGTGGGATCTTCATATACATCAATAACGTAATATAACCAAACCTAAACCAAGATATCATCTCGGCGGTAATATTTGACAACATTCCTGGCGAGTCGGCCTCTACGTCTCCGTGCGACCTTCATATACATCAATAACGTAATATAACGTAACCTAACCCAACCTATCATCTCGGCACTAATATTTGACAACATTACAGGCGAGTTGGCCTCTACGTCTCCGTGGGAATTTTATATACATCAATAACGTAATATAACCTAACCTAACCCAACCTAACATCTCGGCACTAATATTTGACAACATTCCTGGCGAGTTGGAATCTACCTCTCCGTGAGACCTTCATATACATCAATAACGTAATATAATCTAACCTAACCCAACCTATCATCTAGGCACTAATATTTGACATCATTCCTGGCGAGTTGGCCTCTACGCCTCCGTGGGACTTTTATATACATCAAAACGTAATTTACCCTAACCTAACCCAACGTAACATCTCGGCGGTAATATTTGACAACATTCCTGGTCAGTTGGCCTCTGCGTCTCCGTGGAACCTTCATATACATCAATAACGTAATATAACCTAACCTAACCCAACCTATCATCTCGGCGGTAATACTTGACAACATTCCTGGCGAGTTGGCCTCTACGTCTCCGTGGGACTTTTATATACATCAAAACGTAATTTACCCTAACCTAACCCAACGTAACATCTCGGCGGTAATATTTGACAACATTCCTGGTCAGTTGGCCTCTGCGTCTCCGTGGAACCTTCATATACATCAATAACGTAATATAACCTAACCTAACCCAACCTATCATCTCGGCGGTAATATTTGACATCATTCCAGGCGAGTTGGCCCCTACGTCTCCGTGGGAATTTTATATACATCAATAACGTAATATAACCTAACCTAACCCAACCTAACATCTCGGCACTAACATTTGACAACATTCCTGGCGAGTTGGCCTCTACCTCTCCGTGAGACCTTCATGTACATCAATAACGTAATATAATCTAACCTAACCCAACCTATAACCTCGGCGGTAATATTTGACAACATTCCTGGTCAGTTGGCCTCTGCGTCTCCGTGGAACCTTCATATACATCAATAACGTAATATAACCTAACCTAACCCAACCTATCATCTCGGCGGTAATATTTGACAACATTCCTGGCGAGTTGGCCTCTACGTCTCCGTGGGACTTTTATATACATCAATAACGTAATTTAACCTAACCTAAACCTACGTAACATCTCGGCGGTAATATTTGACAACATTCCTGGTTTGATGGCCTCTACGTCTCCGTGGGACCTTCATATACATCAATAACATAATATTACCTAACCTAACCCAACCTATCATCGCGGCGGTAATACTTGACAACATTCCTGGCGAGTTGGCCTCTACGTCTCCGGGGGACTTTTATATACGACAATAACGTAATATAACCTAACCTAACCCAACCTAACATCTCGGCACTAATATTTGACAACATTCCTGGCGAGTTGGACTCTACGCCTCCGTGGGACTTTCATATACATCAAAACGTAATTTACCCTAACCTAACCCAACGTAACATCTCGGCGGTAATACTTGACAACATTCCTGGCGAGTTGGCCTCTACGTCTCCGTGGGACCTTCATATACATCAATAACGTAATATAACCTAACCTAAACCAAGCTATCATCTCGGCGGTAATATTTGACAACATTCCAGGCGAGTTGGCCTCTACGTCTCCGTGGGAATTTTATATACATCAATAACGTAATATAACCTAACCTAACCCAACCTACATCTCGGCACTAATATTTGACAACATTCCTGGCGAGTTGGCCTCTACCTCTCCGTGAGACCTTCATATACATCAATAACGTAATATAATCTAACCTAACCCAACCTATCATCTCGGCGGTAATATTTGAGAACATTCCTGGCGAGTTGGCCTCTACGTCTCCGTGGGACTTTTATATACATCAATAACGTAATTTAACCTAACCTAAACCTACGTAACATCTCGGCGGTAATATTTGACAACATTCCTGGTTTGATGGCCTCTACGTCTCCGTGGGACCTTCATATACATCAATAACATAATATTACCTAACCTAACCCAACCTATCATCTCGGCGGTAATACTTGACGACATTCCTGGCGAGTTGGCCTCTACGTCTCCGGGGGACTTTTATATACGACAATAACGTAATATAACCTAACCTAACCCAACCTATCATCTCGGCGGTAATATTTGACAACATTCCTGGCGAGTTGGCCTCTACGTCTCCGTGGGACCTTCATATACATCAATAACGTAATATAACCTAACCTAAACCAAGCTATCATCTCGGCGGTAATATTTGACAACATTCCAGGCGAGTTGGCCTCTACGTCTCCGTGGGAATTTTATATACATCAATAACGTAATATAACCTAACCTAACCCAACCTACATCTCGGCACTAATATTTGTCAACATTCCTGGCGAGTTGGCCTCTACCTCTCCGTGAGACCTTCATATACATCAATAACGTAATATAATCTAACCTAAACCAACCTATAATCTCGGCGGTAATATTTGACAACATTCCTGGTCAGTTGGCCTCTACCTCTCCGTGAGACCTTCATATACATCAATAACGTAATATAATCTAACCTAACCCAACCTATAATCTCGGCGGTAATATTTGACAACATTCCTGGCGAGTTGGCCTCCACGTCTCCGTGGGACCTTCATATACATCAATAACGTAATATAACCTAACCTAACCCAACCTATCATCTCGGCGGTAATATTTGACAACATTCCTGACGAGTTGGCCTCTACATCTCCGTGGGACTTTTATATACATCAATAACGTAATTTAACCTAACCTAAACCAACGTAACATCTCGGCGGTAATATTTGACAACATTCCTGGCTTGCTGGCCTCTATGTTTCCGTGGGACCTTTATATACATCAATAACGTAGTATAACCTAACCTAACCCAACCTAACATCTCGGCACTAATATTTGACAACATACCTGGCTTGATGGCCTCCACGTCTCCGTGGGACCTTCATATACATCAATAACATAATATTACCTAACCTAACCCAACCTATCATCTCGGCGGTAATACTTGACAACATTCCTGGCGAGTTGGCCTCTACGTCTCCGTGGGAATTTTATATACATCAATAACGTAATATAACCTAACCTAACCCAACCTATCATCTCGGCGGTAATATTTGACATCATTCCTGGCGAGTTGGCCTCTACGCCTCCGTGGGACTTTTATATACATCAAAACGTAATTTACCCTAACCTAACCCAACGTAACATCTCGGCGGTAATACTTGACAACATTCCTGGCGAGTTGGCCTCTACGTCTCCGTGGGACTTTTATATACATCAATAACGTAATATAACCTAACCTAACCCAACCTATCATCTCGGCGGTAATATTTGACATCATTCCTGGCGAGTTGGCCTCTACGCCTCCGTGGGACTTTTATATACATCAATAACATAATATTACCTAACCTAACCCAACCTATCATCTCGGCGGTAATACTTGACAACATTCCTGGCGAGTTGGCCTCTACGTCTCCGTGGGACCTTCATATACATCAATAACGTAATATAACCTAACCTAAACCAAGCTATCATCTCGGCGGTAATATTTGACAACATTCCAGGCGAGTTGGCCTCTACGTCTCCGTGGGAATTTTATATACATCAATAACGTAATTTAACCTAACCTAAACCTACGTAACATCTCGGCGGTAATATTTGACAACATTCCTGGCTTGATGGCCTCTACGTCTCCGTGGGAACTTCATATACATCAATAACATAATATTACCTAACCTAACCCAACCTATCATCTCGGCGGTAATACTTGACAACATTCCTGGCGAGTTGGCCTCTACGTCTCCGTGGGACCTCCATATACATCAATAACGTAATATAACCTAACCTAACCCAACCTATCATCTCGGCGGTAATATTTGACAACATTCCTGACGAGTTGGCCTCTACATCTCCGTGGGACTTTTATATACATTAATTACGTAATTTAACCTAACCTACACCAACGTAACATCTCGGCGGTAATATTTGACAACATTCCTGGCTTGCTGGCCTCTATGTTTCCGTGGGACCTTTATATACATCAATAACGTAGTATAACCTAACCTAACGCAACCTAACATCTCGGCACTAATATTTGACAACAATCCTGGCTTGATGGCCTCTACGTCTCCGTGGGACCTTCATATACATCAATAACATAATATTACCTAACCTAACCCAACCTATCATCTCGGCGGTAATACTTGACAACATTCCTGGCGAGTTGGCCTCTACGTCTCCGTGGGACTTTTATATACATCAATAACGTAATATAACCTACCCTAACCCAACCTATCATCTCGGCGGTAATATTTGGCATCATTCCTGGCGAGTTGGCCTCTACGCCTCCGTGGGACTTTTATATACATCAAAACGTAATTTACCCTAACCTAACCCAACGTAACATCTCGGCGGTAATATTCGGAAACATTCCTGGAGTGTTGGTCCCTACGTCTCCGTGGGATCTTCATATACATCAATAACGTAATATAACCTAACCTAAACCAACCTATCATCTCGGCGGTCATATTTGACAACATTCCAGGCGAGTTGGCCTATACGTCTCCGTGGGAATTTTATATACATCAATAACGTAATATAACCTAACCTAACCCAACCTATCATCTCGGCGGTAATATTTGACATCATTCCTGGCGAGTTGGCCTCTACGCCTCCGTGGGACTTTTATATACATCAAAACGTAATTTACCCTAACCTAACCCAACGTAACATCTCGGCGGTAATACTTGACAACATTCCTGGCGAGTTGGCCTCTACGTCTCCGTGGGACTTTTATATACATCAATAACGTAATATAACCTAACCTAACCCAACCTATCATCTCGGCGGTAATATTTGACATCATTCCTGGCGAGTTGGCCTCTACGCCTCCGTGGGACTTTTATATACATCAATAACATAATATTACCTAACCTAACCCAACCTATCATCTCGGCGGTAATACTTGACAACATTCCTGGCGAGTTGGCCTCTACGTCTCCGTGGGACTTTCATATACATCAATAACGTAATATAACCTAACCTAAACCAAGCTATCATCTCGGCGGTAATATTTGACAACATTCCAGGCGAGTTGGCCTCTACGTCTCTGTGGGAATTTTATATACATCAATAACGTAATATAACCTAACCTAACCCAACCTAACATCTCGGCACTAATATTTGACAACATTCCTGTCGAGTAGGCCTCTACCTCTCCGTGAGACCTTCATATACATCAATAACGTAATATAATCTAACCTAACCCAACCTATAATCTCGGCGGTAATATTTGACAACATTCCTGGTCAGTTGGCCTCTGCGTCTCCGTGGAACCTTCATATACATCAATAACGTAATATAACCTAACCTAACCCAACCTATCATCTCGGCGGTAATATTTGACAACATTCCTGGCGAGTTGGCCTCTACGTCTCCGTGGGACTTTTATATACATCAATAACGTAATTTAACCTAACCTAAACCTACGTAACATCTCGGCGGTAATATTTGACAACATTGCTGGCTTGATGGCATCTACGTCTCCGTGGGACCTTCATATACATCAATAACATAATATTACCTAACCTAACCCAACCTATCATCTCGGCGGTAATACTTGACAACATTCCTGGTCAGTTGGCCTCTACGTCTCCGTGGGACCTTCATATACATCAATAACGTAATATAACCTAACCTAACCCAACCTATCATCTCGGCGGTAATATTTGACAACATTCCTGACGAGTTGGCCTCTACATCTCCGTGGGACTTTTATATACATCAATAACGTAATTTAACCTAACCTAAACCAACGTAACATCTCGGCGGTAATATTTGACAACATTCCTGGCTTGCTGGCCTCTATGTTTCCGTGGGACCTTTATATACATCAATAACGTAGTATAACCTAACCTAACCCAACCTAACATCTCGGCACTAATATTTGACAACATTCCTGGCTTGATGGCCTCCACGTCTCCGTGGGACCTTCATATACATCAATAACATAATATTACCTAACCTGACCCAACCTATCATCTCGGCGGTAATACTTGACAACATTCCTGGCGAGTTGGCCTCTACGTCTCCGTGGGAATTTTATATACATCAATAACGTAATATAACCTAACCTAACCCAACCTATCATCTCGGCGGTAATATTTGACATCATTCCTGGCGAGTTGGCCTCTACGCCTCCGTGGGACTTTTATATACATCAAAACGTAATTTACCCTAACCTAACCCAACGTAACATCTCGGCGGTAATACTTGACAACATTCCTGGCGAGTTGGCCTCTACGTCTCCGTGGGACTTTTATATACATCAATAACGTAATATAACCTAACCTAACCCAACCTATCATCTCGGCGGTAATATTTGACATCATTCCTGGCGAGTTGGCCTCTACGCCTCCGTGGGACTTTTATATACATCAATAACATAATATTACCTAACCTAACCCAACCTATCATCTCGGCGGTAATACTTGACAACATTCCTGGCGAGTTGGCCTCTACGTCTCCGTGGGACTTTCATATACATCAATAACGTAATATAACCTAACCTAAACCAAGCTATCATCTCGGCGGTAATATTTGACAACATTCCAGGCGAGTTGGCCTCTACGTCTCTGTGGGAATTTTATATACATCAATAACGTAATATAACCTAACCTAACCCAACCTAACATCTCGGCACTAATATTTGACAACATTCCTGTCGAGTAGGCCTCTACCTCTCCGTGAGACCTTCATATACATCAATAACGTAATATAATCTAACCTAACCCAACCTATAATCTCGGCGGTAATATTTGACAACATTCCTGGTCAGTTGGCCTCTGCGTCTCCGTGGAACCTTCATATACATCAATAACATAATATTACCTAACCTAACCCAACCTATCATCTCGGCGGTAATACTTGACAACATTCCTGGCGAGTTGGCCTCTACGTCTCCGTGGGACCTTCATATACATCAATAACGTAATATAACCTAACCTAACCCAACCTATCATCTCGGCGGTAATATTTGACAACATTCCTGACGAGTTGGCCTCTACATCTCCGTGGGACTTTTATATACATCAATAACGTAATTTAACCTAACCTAAACCAACGTAACATCTCGGCGGTAATATTTGACAACATTCCTGGCTTGCTGGCCTCTATGTTTCCGTGGGACCTTTATATACATCAATAACGTAGTATAACCTAACCTAACCCAACCTAACATCTCGGCACTAATATTTGACAACATTCCTGGCTTGATGGCCTCTACGTCTCCGTGTGACCTTCATATACATCAATAACATAATATTACCTAACCTAACCCAACCTATCACCTCGGCGGTAATACTTGACAATATTCCTGGCGAGTTGGCCTCTACGTCACCGTGGGACTTTTATATACATCAATAACGTAATATAACCTACCCTAACCCAACCTATCATCTCGGCGGTAATATTTGACATCATTCCTGGCGAGTTGGCCTCTACGCGTCCGTGGGACTTTTATATACATCAAAACGTAATTTACCCTAACCTAACCCAACGTAACATCTCGGCGGTAATATTCGGCAACATTCCTGGAGTGTTGGTCCCTACGTCTCCGTGGGATCTTCATATACATCAATAACGTAATATAACCTAACCTAACCCAACCTATAATCTCGGCGGTAATATTTGACAACATTCCTGGTCAGTTGGCCTCTACGTCTCCGTGGGACCTTCATATACATCAATAACGTAATATAACCTAACCTAACCCAACATATCATCTCGGCGGTAATATTTGACAACATTCCTGACGAGTTGGCCTCTACATCTCCGTGGGACTTTTATATACATCAATAACGTAATTTAACCTAACCTAAACCAACGTAACATCTCGGCGGTAATATTTGACAACATTCCTGGCTTGCTGTCCTCTATGTTTCCGTGGGACCTTTATATACATCAATAACGTCGTATAACCTAACCTAACCCAACCTAACATCTCGGCACTAATATTTGACAACATTCCTGGCTTGATGGCCTCCACGTCTCCGTGGGACCTTCATATACATCAATAACATAATATTACCTAACCTGACCCAACCTATCATCTCGGCGGTAATACTTGACAACATTCCTGGCGAGTTGGCCTCTACGTCTCCGTGGGAATTTTATATACATCAATAACGTAATATAACCTAACCTAACCCAACCTATCATCTCGGCGGTAATATTTGACATCATTCCTGGCGAGTTGGCCTCTACGCCTCCGTGGGACTTTTATATACATCAATAACATAATATTACCTAACCTAACCCAACCTATCATCTCAGCGGTAATACTTGACAACATTCCTGGCGAGTTGGCCTCTACGTCTCCGTGGGACTTTCATATACATCAATAACGTAATATAACCTAACCTAAACCAAGCTATCATCTCGGCGGTAATATTTGACAACATTCCAGGCCAGTTGGCCTCTACGTCTCTGTGGGAATTTTATATACATCAATAACGTAATATAACCTAACCTAACCCATCCTAACATCTCGGCACTAATATTTGACAACATTCCTGTCGAGTTGGCCTCTACCTCTCCGTGAGACCTTCATATACATCAATAACGTAATATAATCTAACCTAACCCAACCTATAATCTCGGCGGTAATATTTGACAACATTCCTGGTCAGTTGGCCTCTGCGTCTCCGTGGAACCTTTATATACATCAATAACGTAATATAACCTAACCTAACCCAACCTATCATCTCGGCGGTAATATTTGACAACATTCCTGGCGAGTTGGCCTCTACGTCTCCGTGGGACTTTTATATACATCAATAACGTAATTTAACCTAACCTAAACCTACGTAACATCTCGGCGGTAATATTTGACAACATTGCTGGCTTGATGGCATCTACGTCTCCGTGGGACCTTCATATACATCAATAACATAATATTACCTAACCTAACCCAACCTATCATCTCGGCGGTAATACTTGACAACATTCCTGGCGAGTTGGCCTCTACGTCTCCGTGGGACCTTCATATACATCAATAACGTAATATAACCTAACCTAACCCAACCTATCATCTCGGCGGTAATATTTGACAACATTCCTGACGAGTTGGCCTCTACATCTCCGTGGGACTTTTATATACATCAATAACGTAATTTAACCTAACCTAAACCAACGTAACATCTCGGCGGTAATATTTGACAACATTCCTGGCTTGCTGGCCTCTATGTTTCCGTGGGACCTTTATATACATCAATAACGTAGTATAACCTAACCTAACCCAACCTAACATCTCGGCACTAATATTTGACAACATTCCTGGCTTGATGGCCTCTACGTCTCCGTGGGACCTTCATATACATCAATAACATAATATTACCTAACCTAACCCAACCTATCATCTCGGCGGTAATACTTGACAATATTCCTGGCGAGTTGGCCTCTACGTCACCGTGGGACTTTTATATACATCAATAACGTAATATAACCTTCCCTAACCCAACCTATCATCTCGGCGGTAATATTTGACATCATTCCTGGCGAGTTGGCCTCTACGCTTCCGTGGGACTTTTATATACATCAAAACGTAATTTACCCTAACCTAACCCAACGTAACATCTCGGCGGTAATATTCGGCAACATTCCTGGAGTGTTGGTCCCTACGTCTCCGTGGGATCTTCATATACATCAATAACGTAATATAACCTAACCTAAACCAACCTATCATCTCGGCGGTAATATTTGACAACATTCCAGGCGAGTTGGCCTCTACGTCTCCGTGGGAATTTTATATACATCAATAACGTAATATAACCTAACCTAACCCAACCTAACATCTCGGCACTAATATTTGACAACATTCCTGGCGAGTTGGCCTCTACCTCTCCGTGAGACCTTCATATACATCAATAACGTATTATAATCTAACCTAACCCAACCTATAATCTCGGCGGTAATATTTGACAACATTCCTGGTCAGTTGGCCTCTACGTCTCCGTGGGACCTTCATATACATCAATAACATAATATTACCTAACCTAACCCAACCTATCATCTCGGCGGTAATATTTGACAACATTCCTGGCGAGTTGGCCTCTACGTCTACGTGGGACTTTTATATACATCAATAACGTAATTTAACCTAACCTAAACCAACGTAACATCTCGGCGGTAATATTTGACAACATTCCTGGCTTGCTGGCCTCTATGTTTCCGTGGGACCTTTATATACATCAATAACGTAGTATAACCTAACCTAACCCAACCTAACATCTCGGCACTAATATTTGACAACATTCCTGGCTTGATGGCCTCTACGTCTCCGTGTGACCTTCATATACATCAATAACATAATATTACCTAACCTAACCCAACCTATCACCTCGGCGGTAATACTTGACAATATTCCTGGCGAGTTGGCCTCTACGTCACCGTGGGACTTTTATATACATCAATAACGTAATATAACCTACCCTAACCCAACCTATCATCTCGGCGGTAATATTTGACATCATTCCTGGCGAGTTGGCCTCTACGCGTCCGTGGGACTTTTATATACATCAAAACGTAATTTACCCTAACCTAACCCAACGTAACATCTCGGCGGTAATATTCGGCAACATTCCTGGAGTGTTGGTCCCTACGTCTCCGTGGGATCTTCATATACATCAATAACGTAATATAACCTAACCTAAACCAACCTATCATCTCGGCGGTAATAATTGACAACATTCCTGGTCAGTTGGCCTCTGCGTCTCCGTGGAACCTTCATATACATCAATAACGTAATATAACCTAACCTAACCCAACCTATCATCTCGGCGGTAATATTTGACATCATTCCTGGCGAGTTGGCCACTACACCTCCGTGGGAATTTTATATACATCAATAACGTAATATAACCTAACCTAACCCAACCTAACATCTCGGCACTAATATTTGACAACATTCCTAGCGAGTTGGCCTCTACCTCTCCGTGAGACCTTCATATACATCAATAACGTATTATAATCTAACCTAACCCAACCTATAATCTCGGCGGTAATATTTGACAACATTCCTGGTCAGTTGGCCTCTACGTCTCCGTGGGACCTTCATATACATCAATAACATAATATTACCTAACCTAACCCAACCTATCATCTCTGCGGTAATATTTGACAACATTCCTGGCGAGTTGGCCTCTACGTCTCCGTGGGACTTTTATATACATCAATAACGTAATTTAACCTAACCTAAACCAACGTAACATCTCGGCGGTAATATTTGAGAACATTCCTGGCTTGCTGGCCTCTATGTTTCCGTGGGACCTTTATATACATCAATAACGTAGTATAACCTAACCTAGCCCAACCTATCATATCGGCGGTAATATTTGGCAACATTCCTGGCTTGTTGGCCTCTACGTCTCCGTGGGACCTTCATATACATCAATAACGTAATATAACCTAACCTAACCCAACCTATAATCTCGGCGGTAATATTTGACAACATTCCTGGTCAGTTGGCCTCTGCGTCTCCGTGGAACCTTCATATACATCAATAACGTAATATAACCTAACCTAACCCAACCTATCATCTCGGCGGTAATATTTGACAACATTCCTGGCGAGTTGGCCTCTACGTCTACGTGGGACTTTTATATACATCAATAACGTAATTTAACCTAACCTAAACCAACGTAACATCTCGGCTGTAATATTTGACAACATTCCTGGCTTGCTGGCCTCTATGTTTCCGTGGGACCTTTATATACATCAATAACGTAGTATAACCTAACCTAACCCAACCTAACATCTCGGCACTAATATTTGACAACATTCCTGGCTTGATGGCCTCTACGTCTCCGTGTGACCTTCATATACATCAATAACATAATATTACCTAACCTAACCCAACCTATCATCTCGGCGGTAATACTTGACAATATTCCTGGCGAGTTGGCCTCTACGTCACCGTGGGACTTTTATATACATCAATAACGTAATATAACCTACCCTAACCCAACCTATCATCTCGGCGGTAATATTTGACATCATTCCTGGCGAGTTGGCCTCTACGCGTCCGTGGGACTTTTATATACATCAAAACGTAATTTACCCTAACCTAACCCAACGTAACATCTCGGCGGTAATATTCGGCAACATTCCTGGAGTGTTGGTCCCTACGTCTCCGTGGGATCTTCATATACATCAATAACGTAATATAACCTAACCTAAACCAACCTATCATCTCGGCGGTAATATTTGACAACATTCCAGGTCAGTTGGCCTCTGCGTCTCCGTGGAACTTTCATATACATCAATAACGTAATATAACCTAACCTAACCCAACCTATCATCTCGGCGGTAATATTTGACATCATTCCTGGCGAGTTGGCCTCTACGCTTCCGTGGGACTTTTATATACATCAAAACGTAATTTACCCTAACCTAACCCAACGTAACATCTCGGCGGTAATATTCGGCAACATTCCTGGAGTGTTGGTCCCTACGTCTCCGTGGGATCTTCATATACATCAATAACGTAATATAACCTAACCTAAACCAACCTATCATCTCGGCGGTAATATTTGACAACATTCCAGGCGAGTTGGCCTCTACGTCTCCGTGGGAATTTTATATACATCAATAACGTATTATAACCTAACCTAACCCAACCTAACATCTCGGCACTAATATTTGACAACATTCCTAGCGAGTTGGCCTCTACCTCTCCGTGAGACCTTCATATACATCAATAACGTATTATAATCTAACCTAACCCAACCTATAATCTCGGCGGTAATATTTGACAACATTCCTGGTCAGTTGGCCTCTACGTCTCCGTGGGACCTTCATATACATCAATAACATAATATTACCTAACCTAACCCAACCTATCATCTCGGCGGTAATATTTGACAACATTCCTGGCGAGTTGGCCTCTACGTATCCGTGGGACTTTTATATACATCAATAACGTAATTTAACCTAACCTAAACCAACGTAACATCTCGGCGGTAATATTTGAGAACATTCCTGGCTTGCTGGCCTCTATGTTTCCGTGGGACCTTTATATACATCAATAACGTAGTATAACCTAACCTAGCCCAACCTATCATATCGGCGGTAATATTTGGCAACATTTCTGGCTTGTTGGCCTCTACGTCTCCGTGGGACCTTCATATACATCAATAACGTAATATAACCTAACCTAACCCAACCTATAATCTCGGCGGTAATATTTGACAACATTCCTGGTCAGTTGGCCTCTGCGTCTCCGTGGAACCTTCATATACATCAATAACGTAATATAACCTAACCTAACCCAACCTATCATCTCGGCGGTAATATTTGACAACATTCCTGGCGAGTTGGCCTCTACGTCTACGTGGGACTTTTATATACATCAATAACGTAATTTAACCTAACCTAAACCAACGTAACATCTCGGCGGTAATATTTGACAACATTCCTGGCTTGCTGGCCTCTATGTTTCCGTGGGACCTTTATATACATCAATAACGTAGTATAAACTAACCTAACCCAACCTAACATCTCGGCACTAATATTTGACAACATTCCTGGCTTGATGGCCTCTACGTCTCCGTGGGACCTTCATATACATCAATAACATAATATTACCTAACCTAACCCAACCTATCATCTCGGCGGTAATACTTGACAAAATTCCTGGCGAGTTGGCCTCTACGTCACCGTGGGACTTTTATATACATCAATAACGTAATATAACCTACCCTAACCCAACCTATCATCTCGGCGGTAATATTTGACATCATTCCTGGCGAGTTGGCCTCTACGCCTCCGTGGGACTTTTATATACATCAAAACGTAATTTACCCTAACCTAACCCAACGTAACATCTCGGCGGTAATATTCGGCAACATTCCTGGAGTGTTTGTCCCTACGTCTCCGTGGGATCTTCATATACATCAATAACGTAATATAACCTAACCTAAACCAACCTATCATCTCGGCGGTAATATTTGACAACATTCCAGGCGAGTTGGCCTCTACGTCTCCGTGGGAATTTTATATACATCAATAACGTAATATAACCCAACCTAACCCAACCTAACATCTCGGCACTAATATTTGACAACATTCCTGGCGAGTTGGCCTCTACCTCTCCGTGAGACCTTCATATACATCAACAACGTATTATAATCTAACCTAACCCAACCTATAATCTCGGCGGTAATATTTGACATCATTCCTGGCGAGTTGGCCTCTACGCGTCCGTGGGACTTTTATATACATCAAAACGTAATTTACCCTAACCTAACCCAACGTAACATCTCGGCGGTAATATTCGGCAACATTCCTGGAGTGTTGGTCCCTACGTCTCCGTGGGATCTTCATATACATCAATAACGTAATATAACCTAACCTAAACCAACCTATCATCTCGGCGGTAATATTTGACAACATTCCAGGTCAGTTGGCCTCTGCGTCTCCGTGGAACTTTCATATACATCAATAACGTAATATAACCTAACCTAACCCAACCTATCATCTCGGCGGTAATATTTGACATCATTCCTGGCGAGTTGGCCTCTACGCTTCCGTGGGACTTTTATATACATCAAAACGTAATTTACCCTAACCTAACCCAACGTAACATCTCGGCGGTAATATTCGGCAACATTCCTGGAGTGTTGGTCCCTACGTCTCCGTGGGATCTTCATATACATCAATAACGTAATATAACCTAACCTAAACCAACCTATCATCTCGGCGGTAATATTTGACAACATTCCAGGCGAGTTGGCCTCTACGTCTCCGTGGGAATTTTATATACATCAATAAAGTATTATAACCTAACCTAACCCAACCTAACATCTCGGCACTAATATTTGACAACATTCCTAGCGAGTTGGCCTCTACCTCTCCGTGAGACCTTCATATACATCAATAACGTATTATAATCTAACCTAACCCAACCTATAATCTCGGCGGTAATATTTGACAACATTCCTGGTCAGTTGGCCTCTACGTCTCCGTGGGACCTTCATATACATCAATAACATAATATTACCTAACCTAACCCAACCTATCATCTCGGCGGTAATATTTGACAACATTCCTGGCGAGTTGGCCTCTACGTCTGCGTGGGACTTTTATATACATCAATAACGTAATTTAACCTAACCTAAACCAACGTAACATCTCGGCGGTAATATTTGAGAACATTCCTGGCTTGTTGGCCTCTACGTCTCCGTGGGACCTTCATATACATCAATAACGTAATATAACCTAACCTAACCCAACCTATAATCTCGGCGGTAATATTTGACAACATTCCTGGTCAGTTGGCCTCTGCGTCTCCGTGGAACCTTCATATACATCAATAACGTAATATAACCTAACCTAACCCAACCTATCATCTCGGCGGTAATATTTGAAAACATTCCTGGCGAGTTGGCCTCTACGTCTACGTGGGACTTTTATATACATCAATAACGTAATTTAACCTAACCTAAACCAACGTAACATCTCGGCGGTAATATTTGACAACATTCCTGGCTTGCTGGCCTCTATGTTTCCGTGGGACCTTTATATACATCAATAACGTAGTATAACCTAACCTAACCCAACCTAACATCTCGGCACTAATATTTGACAACATTCCTGGCTTGATGGCCTCTACGTCTCCGTGGGACCTTCATATACACCAATAACATAATATTACCTAACCTAACCCAACCTATCATCTCGGCGGTAATACTTGACAAAATTCCTGGCGAGTTGGCCTCTACGTCACCGTGGGACTTTTATATACATCAATAACGTAATATAACCTACCCTAACCCAACCTATCATCTCGGCGGTAATATTTGACATCATTCCTGGCGAGTTGGCCTCTACGCCTCCGTGGGACTTTTATATACATCAAAACGTAATTTACCCTAACCTAACCCAACGTAACATCTCGGCGGTAATATTCGGCAACATTCCTGGAGTGTTGGTCCCTACGTCTCCGTGGGATCTTCATATACATCAATAACGTAATATAACCTAACCTAAACCAACCTATCATCTCGGCGGTAATATTTGACAACATTCCAGGCGAGTTGGCCTCTACGTCTCCGTGGGAATTTTATATACATCAATAACGTAATATAACCCAACCTAACCCAACCTAACATCTCGGCACTAATATTTGACAACATTCCTGGCGAGTTGGCCTCTACCTCTCCGTGAGACCTTCATATACATCAATAACGTATTATAATCTAACCTAACCCAACCTATAATCTCGGCGGTAATATTTGACAACATTCCTGGTCAGTTGGCCTCTGCGTCTCCGTGGAACCTTCATATACATCAATAACGTAATATAACCTAACCTAACCCAACCTATCATCTCGGCGGTAATATTTGACAACATTCCTGGCGAGTTGGCCTCTACGTCTCCGTGGGACTTTTATATACATCAATAACGTAATTTAACCTAACCTAAACCTACGTAACATCTCGGCGGTAATATTTGACAACATTCCTGGCTTGATGGCCTCTACGTCTCCGTGGGACCTTCATATACATCAATAACATGATATTACCTAACCTAACCCAACCTATCATCTCGGCGGTAATATTTGACAACATTCCTGGCGAGTTGGCCTCTACGTCTCCGTGGGACTTTTATATACATCAATAACGTAATTTAACCTAACCTAAACCAACGTAACATCTCGGCGGTAATATTTGAGAACATTCCTGGCTTGCTGGCCTCTATGTTTCCGTGGGACCTTTATATACATCAATAACGTAGTATAACCTAACCTAGCCCAACCTATCATATCGGCGGTAATATTTGGCAACATTCCTGGCTTGTTGGCCTCTACGTCTCCGTGGGACCTTCATATACATCAATAACGTAATATAACCTAACCTAACCCAACCTATAATCTCGGCGGTAATATTTGACAACATTCCTGGTCAGTTGGCCTCTGCGTCTCCGTGGAACCTTCATATACATCAATAACGTAATATAACCTAACCTAACCCAACCTATCATCTCGGCGGTAATATTTGACAACATTCCTGGCGAGTTGGCCTCTACGTCTCCGTGGGACTTTTATATACATCAATAACGTAATTTAACCTAACCTAAACCTACGGAACATCTCGGCGGTAATATTTGACAACATTGCTGGCTTGATGGCCTCTGCGTCTCCGTGGGACCTTCATATACATCAATAACATAATATTACCTAACCTAACCCAACCTATCATCTCGGCGGTAATACTTGACAACATTCCTGGCGAGTTGGCCTCTACGTCTCCGTGGGACCTTCATATACATCAATAACGTAATATAACCTAACCTAACCCAACCTATCATCTCGGCGGTAATATTTGACAACATTCCTGACGAGTTGGCCTCTACATCTCCGTGGGACTTTTAAATACATCAATAACGTAATTTAACCTAACCTAAACCAACGTAACATCTCGGCGGTAATATTTGACAACATTCCTGGCTTGCTGGCCTCTATGTTTCCGTGGGACCTTTATATACATCAATAACGTAGTATAACCGAACCTAACCCAACCTAACATCTCGGCACTAATATTTGACAACATTCCTGGCTTGATGGCCTCTACGTCTGCGTGGGACCTTCATATACATCAATAACATAATATTACCTAACCTAACCCAACCTATTATCACGGCGGTAATACTTGACAATATTCCTGGCGAGTTGGCCTCTACGTCACCGTGGGACTTTTATATACATCAATAACGTAATATAACCTACCCTAACCCAACCTATCATCTCGGCGGTAATATTTGACATGATTCCCGGCGAGTTGGCCTCTACGCGTCCGTGGGACTTTTATATACATCAAAACGTAATTTACCCTAACCTAACCCAACGTAACATCTCGGTGGTAATATTCGGCAACATTCCTGGAGTGTTGGTCCCTACGTCTCCGTGGGATCTTCATATACATCAATAACGTAATATAACCTAACCTAAACCAACCTATCATCTCGGCGGTAATATTTGACAACATTCCAGGCCAGTTGGCCTCTACGTCTCCGTGGGAATTTTATATACATCAATAACGTAATATAACCTAACCTAACCCAACCTAACATCTCGGCACTAATATCTGACAACATTCCTGGCGAGTTGGCCTCTATCTCTCCGTGAGCCCTTCATATACATCAATAACGTAATATAATCTAACCTAACCCAACCTATCATCTCGGCGGTAATATTTGACAACATTCCTGGTTAGTTGGCCTCTGCGTCTCCGTGGAACCTTCATATACATCAATAACGTAATATAACCTAACCTAACCCAACCTATCATCTCGGCGGTAATATTTGACATCATTCCTGGCGAGTTGGCCTCTACGCTTCCGTGGGACTTTTATATACATCAAAACGTAATTTACCCTAACCTAACCCAACGTAACATCTCGGCGGTAATATTCGGCAACATTCCTGGAGTGTTGGTCCCTACGTCTCCGTGGGATCTTCATATACATCAATAACGTAATATAACCTAACCTAAACCAACCTATCATCTCGGCGGTAATATTTGACAACATTCCAGGCGAGTTGGCCTCTACGTCTCCGTGGGAATTTTATATACATCAATAACGTAATATAACCTAACCTAACCCAACCTAACATCTCGGCACTAATATTTGACAACATTCCTGGCGAGTTGGCCTCTACCTCTCCGTGAGACCTTCATATACATCAATAACGTATTATAATCTAACCTAACCCAACCTATAATCTCGGCGGTAATATTTGACAACATTCCTGGTCAGTTGGCCTCTGCGTCTCCGTGGAACCTTCATATACATCAATAACGTAATATAACCTAACCTAACCCAACCTATCATCTCGGCGGTAATATTTGACAACATTCCTGGCGAGTTGGCCTCTACGTCTCCGTGGGACTTTTATATACATCAATAACGTAATTTAACCTAACCTAAACCTACGTAACATCTCGGCGGTAATATTTGACAACATTCCTGGCTTGATGGCCTCTACGTCTCCGTGGGACCTTCATATACATCAATAACGTAATATAACCTAACCTAACCCAACCTATCATCTCGGCGGTAATATTTGACATCATTCCTGGCGAGTTGGCCTCTACGCCTCCGCGGGACTTTTATATACATCAATAACGTAATATAACCTAACCTAACCCAACCTATAATCTCGGCGGTAATATTTGACAACATTCCTGGTCAGTTGGCCTCTGCGTCTCCGTGGAACCTTCATATACATCAATAACGTAATATAACCTAACCTAACCCAACCTATCATCTCGGCGGTAATATTTGACAACATTCCTGGCGAGTTGGCCTCTACGTCTCCGTGGGACTTTTATATACATCAATAACGTAATTTAACCTAACCTAAACCTACGGAACATCTCGGCGGTAATATTTGACAACATTGCTGGCTTGATGGCCTCTGCGTCTCCGTGGGACCTTCATATACATCAATAACATAATATTACCTAACCTAACCCAACCTATCATCTCGGCGGTAATACTTGACAACATTCCTGGCGAGTTGGCCTCTACGTCTCCGTGGGACCTTCATATACATCAATAACGTAATATAACCTAACCTAACCCAACCTATCATCTCGGCGGTAATATTTGACAACATTCCTGACGAGTTGGCCTCTACATCTCCGTGGGACTTTTAAATACATCAATAACGTAATTTAACCTAACCTAAACCAACGTAACATCTCGGCGGTAATATTTGACAACATTCCTGGCTTGCTGGCCTCTATGTTTCCGTGGGACCTTTATATACATCAATAACGTAGTATAACCGAACCTAACCCAACCTAACATCTCGGCACTAATATTTGACAACATTCCTGGCTTGATGGCCTCTACGTCTGCGTGGGACCTTCATATACATCAATAACATAATATTACCTAACCTAACCCAACCTATTATCACGGCGGTAATACTTGACAATATTCCTGGCGAGTTGGCCTCTACGTCACCGTGGGACTTTTATATACATCAATAACGTAATATAACCTACCCTAACCCAACCTATCATCTCGGCGGTAATATTTGACATGATTCCTGGCGAGTTGGCCTCTACGCGTCCGTGGGACTTTTATATACATCAAAACGTAATTTACCCTAACCTAACCCAACGTAACATCTCGGTGGTAATATTCGGCAACATTCCTGGAGTGTTGGTCCCTACGTCTCCGTGGGATCTTCATATACATCAATAACGTAATATAACCTAACCTAAACCAACCTATCATCTCGGCGGTAATATTTGACAACATTCCAGGCCAGTTGGCCTCTACGTCTCCGTGGGAATTTTATATACATCAATAACGTAATATAACCTAACCTAACCCAACCTAACATCTCGGCACTAATATCTGACAACATTCCTGGCGAGTTGGCCTCTATCTCTCCGTGAGCCCTTCATATACATCAATAACGTAATATAATCTAACCTAACCCAACCTATCATCTCGGCGGTAATATTTGACAACATTCCTGGTTAGTTGGCCTCTGCGTCTCCGTGGAACCTTCATATACATCAATAACGTAATATAACCTAACCTAACCCAACCTATCATCTCGGCGGTAATATTTGACATCATTCCTGGCGAGTTGGCCTCTACGCTTCCGTGGGACTTTTATATACATCAAAACGTAATTTACCCTAACCTAACCCAACGTAACATCTCGGCGGTAATATTCGGCAACATTCCTGGAGTGTTGGTCCCTACGTCTCCGTGGGATCTTCATATACATCAATAACGTAATATAACCTAACCTAAACCAACCTATCATCTCGGCGGTAATATTTGACAACATTCCAGGCGAGTTGGCCTCTACGTCTCCGTGGGAATTTTATATACATCAATAACGTAATATAACCTAACCTAACCCAACCTAACATCTCGGCACTAATATTTGACAACATTCCTGGCGAGTTGGCCTCTACCTCTCCGTGAGACCTTCATATACATCAATAACGTATTATAATCTAACCTAACCCAACCTATAATCTCGGCGGTAATATTTGACAACATTCCTGGTCAGTTGGCCTCTGCGTCTCCGTGGAACCTTCATATACATCAATAACGTAATATAACCTAACCTAACCCAACCTATCATCTCGGCGGTAATATTTGACAACATTCCTGGCGAGTTGGCCTCTACGTCTCCGTGGGACTTTTATATACATCAATAACGTAATTTAACCTAACCTAAACCTACGTAACATCTCGGCGGTAATATTTGACAACATTCCTGGCTTGATGGCCTCTACGTCTCCGTGGGACCTTCATATACATCAATAACATAATATTACCTAACCTAACCCAACCTATCATCTCGGCGGTAATACTTGACAACATTCCTGGCGAGTTGGCCTCTACGTCTCCGTGGGACCTTCATATACATCAATAACGTAATATAACCTAACCTAACCCAACCTATCATCTCGGCGGTAATATTTGACAACATTCCTGACGAGTTGGCCTCTACATCTCCGTGGGACTTTTATATACATCAATAACGTAATTTAACCTAACCTAAACCAACGTAACATCTCGGCGGTAATATTTGACAACATTCCTGGCTTGCTGGCCTCTATGTTTCCGTGGGACCTTTATATACATCAATAACGTAGTATAACCTAACCTAACCCAACCTAACATCTCGGCACTAATATTTGACAACATTCCTGGCTTGATGGCCTCTACGTCTCCGTGGGACCTTCATATACATCAATAACATAATATTACCTGACCTAACCCAACCTATCATCTCGGCGGTAATACTTGACAATATTCCTGGCGAGTTGGCCTCTACGTCTCCGTGGGACTTTTATATACATCAATAACGTAATATAACCTACCCTAACCCAACCTATCATCTCGGCGGTAATATTTGACATCATTACTGGCGAGTTGGCCTCTACGCCTCCGTGGGACTTTTATATACATCAAAACGTAATTTACCCTAACCTAACCCAACGTAACATCTCGGCGGTAATATTCGGCAACATTCCTGGAGTGTTGGTCCCTACGTCTCCGTGGGATCTTCATCTACATCAATAACGTAATATAACCTAACCTAAACCAACCTATCATCTCGGCGGTAATATTTGACAACATTCCAGGCGAGTTGGCCTCTACGTCTCCGTGGGAATTTTATATACATCAATAACGTAATATAACCTAACCTAACCCAACCTAACATCTCGGCACTAATATTTGACAACATTCCTGGCGAGTTGGCCTCTACCTCTCCGTGAGACCTTCATATACATCAATAACGTATTATAATCTAACCTAACCCAACCTATAATCTCGGCGGTAATATTTGACAACATTCCTGGTCAGTTGGCCTCTGCGTCTCCGTGGAACCTTCATATACATCAATAACGTAATATAACCTAACCTAACCCAACCTATCATCTCGGCGGTAATATTTGACAACATTCCTGGCGAGTTGGCCTCTACGTCTCCGTGGGACTTTTATATACATCAATAACGTAATTTAACCTAACCTAAACCTACGTAACATCTCGGCGGTAATATTTGACAACATTCCTGGCTTGATGGCCTCTACGTCTCCGTGGGACCTTCATATACATCAATAACGTAATATAACCTAACCTAACCCAACCTATCATCTCGGCGGTAATATTTGACATCATTCCTGGCGAGTTGGCCTCTACGCCTCCGCGGGACTTTTATATACATCAATAACGTAATATAACCTAACCTAACCCAACCTATCATCTCGGCGGTAATATTTGACATCATTCCTGGCGAGTTGGCCTCTACGCCTCCGTGGGACTTTTATATACATCAATAACGTAATATAACCTAACCTAACCCAACCTATCATCTCGGCGGTAATACTTGACAACATTCCTGGCGAGTTGGCCTCTACGTCTCCGTGGGACTTTTATATACATCAATAACGTAATATAACCTAACCTAACCCAACCTATCATCTCGGCGGTAATATTTGACATCATTCCTGGCGAGTTGGCCTCTACGCCTCCGTGGGACTTTTATATACATCAAAACGTAATTTACCCTAACCTAACCCAACGCAGCATCTCGGCGGTAATATTCGGCAACATTTCTGGCTTGATGGCCTCTACGTCTCCGTGGGACCTTCATATACATCAATAACATAATATTACCTAACCTAACCCAACCTATCATCTCGGCTGTAATACTTGACAACATTCCTGGCGAGTTGGCCTCTACGTCTCCATGGAACCTTCATATACATCAATAACGTAATATAACCTAACCTAACCCAACCTATCATCTCGGCGGTAATATTTGACAACATTCCTGACGAGTTGGCCTCTACATCTCCGTGGGACTTTTATATACATCAATAACGTAATTTAACCTAACCTAAACCAACGTAACATCTCGGCGGTAATATTTGACAACATTCCTGGCTTGCTGGCCTCTATGTTTCCGTGGGACCTTTATATACATCAATAACGTAGTATAACCTAACCTAACCCAACCTAACATCTCGGCACTAATAGTTGACACCATTCCTGGCTTGATGGCCTCTACGTCTCCGTGGGACCTTCATATACATCAATAACATAATATTACCTAACCTAACCCAACCTATCATCTCGGCGGTAATACTTGACAACATTCCTGGCGAGTTGGCCTCTACGGCTCCGTGGGACTTTTATATACATCAATAACGTAATATAACCTAACCTAACCCAACCTATCATCTCGGCGGTAATATTTGACAACATTCCTGGCGAGTTGGCCTCTACGTCTCCGTGGGACTTTTATATACATCAATAACGTAATTTACCCTAACCTAACCCAACGTAACATCTCGGCGGTAATATTCGGCAACATTCCTGGAGTGTTGGTCCCTACGTCTCCGTGGGATCTTCATATACATCAATAACGTAATATAACCTAACCTAAACCAACCTATCATCTCGGCGGTAATATTTGACAACATTCCAGGCGAGTTGGCCTCTACGTCTCCGTGGGAATTTTATATACATCAATAACGTAATATAACCCAACCTAACCCAACCTAACATCTCGGCACTAATATTTGACAACATTCCTGGCGAGTTGGCCTCTACCTCTCCGTGAGACCTTCATATACATCAATAACGTATTATAATCTAACCTAACCCAACCTATAATCTCGGCGGTAATATTTGACAACATTCCTGGTCAGTTGGCCTCTGCGTCTCCGTGGAACCTTCATATACATCAATAACGTAATATAACCTAACCTAACCCAACCTATCATCTCGGCGGTAATATTTGACAACATTCCTGGCGAGTTGGCCTCTACGTCTCCGTGGGACTTTTATATACATCAATAACGTAATTTAACCTAACCTAAACCTACGTAACATCTCGGCGGTAATATTTGACAACATTCCTGGCTTGATGGCCTTTACGTCTCCGTGGGACCTTCATATACATCAATAACATAATATTACCTAACCTAACCCAACCTATCATCTCGGCGGTAATATTTGACAACATTCCTGGCGAGTTGGCCTCTACGTCTCCGTGGGACTTTTATATACATCAATAACGTAATTTAACCTAACCTAAACCAACGTAACATCTCGGCGGTAATATTTGAGAACATTCCTGGCTTGCTGGCCTCTATGTTTCCGTGGGACCTTTATATACATCAATAACGTAGTATAACCTAACCTAGCCCAACCTATCATATCGGCGGTAATATTTGGCAACATTCCTGGCTTGTTGGCCTCTACGTCTCCGTGGGACCTTCATATACATCAATAACGTAATATAACCTAACCTAACCCAACCTATAATCTCGGCGGTAATATTTGACAACATTCCTGGTCAGTTGGCCTCTGCGTCTCCGTGGAACCTTCATATACATCAATAACGTAATATAACCTAACCTAACCCAACCTATCATCTCGGCGGTAATATTTGACAACATTCCTGGCGAGTTGGCCTCTACGTCTCCGTGGGACTTTTATATACATCAATAACGTAATTTAACCTAACCTAAACCTACGTAACATCTCGGCGGTAATATTTGACAACATTGCTGGCTTGATGGCCTCTGCGTCTCCGTGGGACCTTCATATACATCAATAACATAATATTACCTAACCTAACCCAACCTATCATCTCGGCGGTAATACTTGACAACATTCCTGGCGAGTTGGCCTCTACGTCTCCGTGGGACCTTCATATACATCAATAACGTAATATAACCTAACCTAACCCAACCTATCATCTCGGCGGTAATATTTGACAACATTCCTGACGAGTTGGCCTCTACATCTCCGTGGGACTTTTAAATACATCAATAACGTAATTTAACCTAACCTAAACCAACGTAACATCTCGGCGGTAATATTTGACAACATTCCTGGCTTGCTGGCCTCTATGTTTCCGTGGGACCTTTATATACATCAATAACGTAGTATAACCGAACCTAACCCAACCTAACATCTCGGCACTAATATTTGACAACATTCCTGGCTTGATGGCCTCTACGTCTCCGTGGGACCTTCATATACATCAATAACATAATATTACCTAACCTAACCCAACCTATTATCTCGGCGGTAATACTTGACAATATTCCTGGCGAGTTGGCCTCTACGTCACCGTGGGACTTTTATATACATCAATAACGTAATATAACCTACCCTAACCCAACCTATCATCTCGGCGGTAATATTTGACATCATTCCTGGCGAGTTGGCCTCTACGCGTCCGTGGGACTTTTATATACATCAAAACGTAATTTACCCTAACCTAACCCAACATAACATCTCGGTGGTAATATTCGGCAACATTCCTGGAGTGTTGGTCCCTACGTCTCCGTGGGATCTTCATATACATTAATAACGTAATATAACCTAACCTAAACCAACCTATCATCTCGGCGGTAATATTTGACAACATTCCAGGCCAGTTGGCCTCTACGTCTCCGTGGGAATTTTATATACATCAATAACGTAATATAACCTAACCTAACCCAACCTAACATCTCGGCACTAATATCTGACAACATTCCTGGCGAGTTGGCCTCTATCTCTCCGTGAGCCCTTCATATACATCAATAACGTAATATAATCTAACCTAACCCAACCTATCATCTCGGCGGTAATATTTGACAACATTCCTGGTTAGTTGGCCTCTGCGTCTCCGTGGAACCTTCATATACATCAATAACGTAATATAACCTAACCTAACCCAACCTATCATCTCGGCGGTAATATTTGACATCATTCCTGGCGAGTTGGCCTCTACGTCACCGTGGGACTTTTATATACATCAATAACGTAATATAACCTACCCTAACCCAACCTATCATCTCGGCGGTAATATTTGACATCATTCCTGGCGAGTTGGCCTCTACGCGTCCGTGGGACTTTTATATACATCAAAACGTAATTTACCCTAACCTAACCCAACGTAACATCTCGGTGGTAATATTCGGCAACATTCCTGGAGTGTTGGTCCCTACGTCTCCGTGGGATCTTCATATACATTAATAACGTAATATAACCTAACCTAAACCAACCTATCATCTCGGCGGTAATATTTGACAACATACCTGGCGAGTTGGCCTCTACGTCTCCGTGGGCCCTTCATATACATCAATAACGAAATATAACCTAACCTAACCCTATCTAACATCTCGGCAGTAATATTTGACCACATTCCTGGCTTGTTGGCCTCTACGTCTCCGTCGGACCTTTATATACATCTATAACGTAATATAACCTAACCTAACCCAACCTATCATCTCGGCGGTAATATTTGACAACATTCCTGGCGAGTTGGCCTCTACGTCTCCGTGGGACCTTTATATACATCAATAACATAATATAAGCTAGCCTAACCCAATCTAACATCTCGGCGATAATATTTGACCACATTCCTTGCGAGTTGGCCTCCACGTCTCCGTTTGACCTTCATATACATCAATAACGTAATATAACCTAACCTAACGCAACCTAACATCTCGGCGGTAATATTTGACATCATTCCTGGCGAGTTGGCCTCTATGTCTCCGTTTAACCCTCGTATACATAAATAACGTAATATAACGTAACTTAATCCAACCTATCATCTCAGCGGTAATATTTGAAAACATTCCTGGCGAGTTGGCATCTACGTCTCCGCGGGACCTTTATATACATCAATAACGTAATATAACTTAACCTGACCCAACCTAACATCTCCGCGGTAATATTTGACCACGTTCCTGGCTTGTTGCACTCTACGTCTCCGTGGGACCTTCATATAGATCTATAACGTAATATAACCTAACCTAACCCAACCTAACATCTCGGCGATAATATTTGACAACATTCCTGGCGAGTTGGCTTCTCCGTCCCCGTGGGACCTTTATATACATCAATAACGTAATATAACCTAACCTAACCCAACCTATCATCTCGGCGGTAATATTTGAAAACATTCCTGGCGAGTTGGCATCTACGTCTCCGTGGGACCTTTATATACATCAATAACGTAATATAACCTAACCTAACCCACCCTAGCATCTCGGCGGTAATATTTGACATCATTCCTGGCGAGTTGGCCTCTACGTCTCCGTGTAACCCTCGTATACAACAGTAACGTAATATAACGTAACTTAACCCAACCTATCATCTCGGCGGTAATATTTGACAACATTCCTGGCGAGTTGGCCTCTACGTCTTCGTGGGACCTTTATATACATCAATAACGTAATATAACTTAACCTAACCCAACCTAACATCTCCGCGGTAATATTTGACAACATACCTGGCGAGTTGGCCTCTACGTATCCGTGGGACCTTCATATACATCAATAACGAAATATAAACTAACCTAACCCAACCTAACATCTCCGCGGTATTATTTGACAACATACCTGGCGAGTTGGCCTCCACGTCTCCGTGGGACCTTTATATACATCAATAACATAATATAAGCTAGCCTAACCTAATCTAACATCTCGGCGGTAATATTTGACCACATTCATGGCTTGTTGGCCTCTACGCCTCCGTCGGAGCTTTATATACATCTATAACGTAATATAACCTAACCTAACCCAATCTAACATCTCGACGGTAATATTTGACGACATTCCTGGCTTGTTGGCCTCTACGTCTCCGTTTGACCTTCATGTACATCAATATCGTAATATAACCTAACCTAACGCAACCTAACATCTCGGCGGTAATATTTGACATCATTCCTGGCGAGTTGGCCTCTATGTCACCGTGTAACCCTCGTATACATCACTAACGTAATATAACGTAACTTAATCCAACCTATCATCTCGGCGGTAATATTTGACAACATTCCTGGCGAGTTGGCCTCTACGTCTTCGTGGGACCTTTATGTACATCAATAACGTAATATAACTTAACCTAACCCAACCTAACATCTCCGCGGTAATATTTGACAACATACCTGGCGAGTTGGCCTCCACGTATCCGTGGGCCCTTCATATACATCAATAACGAAATATAACCTAACCTAAACCTATCTAACATCTCGGCGGTAATATTTGACCACATTCCTGGCTTGTTGGCCTCTACGTCTCCGTCGGACCTTTATATACATCTATAGCGTAATATAACCTAACCTAACCCAACCTATCATCTCGGCGGTAATATTTGACAACATTCCTGGCGAGTTGGCCTCTACGTCTTCGTGGGACCTTTATATACATCAATAACGAAATATAACCTAACCTAACCCTATCTAACATCTCGGCAGTAATATTTGACCACATTCCTGGCTTGTTGGCCTCCACGTCTCCGTGGGACCTTTATATACATCAATAACATAATATAAGCTAGCCTAACCTAATCTAACATCTCGGCGGTAATATTTGACCACATTCCTGGCTTGTTGGCCTCTACGCCTCCGTCGGAGCTTTATATACATCTATAACGTAATATAACCTAACCTAACCCAATGTAACATCTCGACGGTAATATTTGACGACATTCCTGGCTTGTTGGCCTCTACGTCTCCGTTTGACTTTCATGTACATCAATATCGTAATATAACCTAACCTAACGCAACCTATCATCTCGGCGGTAATATTTGACATCATTCCTGGCGAGTTGGCCTCTATGTCTCCGTGTAACCCTCGTATACATCACTAACGTAATATAACGTAACTTAATCCAACCTATCATCTCGGCGGTAATATTTGACAACATTCCTGGCGAGTTGGCCTCTACGTCTTCGTGGGACCTTTATGTACATCAATAACGTAATATAACTCAACCTAACCCAACCTAACATCTCCGCGGTAATATTTGACAACATACCTGTCGAGTTGGCCTCCACGTATCCGTGGGCCCTTCATATACATCAATAACGAAATATAACCTAACCTAAACCTATCTAACATCTCGGCGGTAATATTTGACCACATTCCTGGCTTGTTGGCCTCTACGTCTCCGTCGGACCTTTATATACATCTATAGCGTAATATAACCTAACCTAACCCAACCTATCATCTCGGCGGTAATATTTGACAACATTCCTGGCGAGTTGGCCTCTACGTCTTCGTGGGACCTTTATATACATCAATAACGAAATATAACCTAACCTAACCCTATCTAACATCTCGGCAGTAATATTTGACCACATTCCTGGCTTGTTGGCCTCTACGTCTCCGTCGGACCTTTATATACATCTATACCGTAATATAACCTAACCTAACCCAACCTATCATCTCGGCGGTAATATTTGACAACATTCCTGGCGAGTTGGCCTCTACGTCTCCGTGGGACCTGTATATACATCAATAACATAATATAAGCTAGCCTAACCCAATCTAACATCTCGGCGATAATATTTGACCACATTCCTTGCGAGTTGGCCTCCACGTCTTCGTGGGTCCTTTATATACATCAATAACGTAATATAACCTAACCTAACGCAACCTAACATCTCGGCGGCAATATTTGACAACATTCCTGGCGAGTTGGTATCTACGTCTCCGCGGGACCTTTATATACATCAATAACGTAATATAACATAACCTAACCCACCCTAGCATCTCGGCGGTAATATTTGACATCATTCCTGGCGAGTTGGCCTCTACGTCTCCGTGTAACCCTCGTATACAACAGTAACGTAATATAACGTAACTTAACCCAACCTATCATCTCGGCGGTAATATTTGACAACATTCCTGGCGAGTTGGCCTCTACGTGTTCGTGGGACCTTTATATACATCAATAACGTAATATAACTTAACCTAACCCAACCTAACATCTCCGCGGTAATATTTGACAACATACCTGGCGAGTTGGCCTCTACGTATCCGTGGGCCCTTCATATACATCAATAACGAAATATAACCTAACCTAACCCTATCTAACATCTCGGCGGTAATATTTGACCACATTCCTGGCTTGTTGGACTCTACGTCTCCGTCGGACCGTTATATACATCTATAACGTAATATAACCTAACCTAACAAAACCTATCATCTCGGCGGTAATATTTGACAACATTCCTGGCGAGCTGGCCTCTACGTCTCCGTGGGACCTTTATATACATCAATAACATAATATAAGCTAGCCTAACCCAATCTAACATCTCGGCGATAATATTTGACCACAGTCCTGGCGAGTTGGCCTCTACGTCTTCGTGGGACCTTTATATACATCAATAACGTAATATAACTTAACCTAGCCCAACCTAACATCTCCGCGGTAATATTTGACAACATACCTGGCGAGTTGGCCTCTACGTCTCCGTGGGCCCTTCATATACATCAATAACGAAATATAACCTAACCTAACCCTATCTAACATCTCGGCAGTAATATTTGACCACATTCCTGGCTTGTTGGCCTCTACGTCTCCGTCGGACCTTTATATACATCTATAACGTAATATAACCTAACCTAACCCAACCTATCATCTCGGCGGTAATATTTGACAACATTCCTGGCGAGTTGGCCTCTACGTCTCCGTGGGACCTTTATATACATCAATAACATAATATAAGCTAGCCTAACCCAATCTAACATCTCGGCGATAATATTTGACCACATTCCTTGCGAGTTGGCCTCCACGTCTTCGTGGGACCTTTATATACATCAATAACGTAATATAACCTAACCTAACGCAACCTAACATCTCGGCGGCAATATTTGACAACATTCCTGGCGAGTTGGCTTCTCCGTCCCCGTGGGACCTTTATATACATCAATAACGTAATATAACCTAACCTAACCCAACCTATCATCTCGGCGGTAATATTTGAAAACATTCCTGGCGAGTTGGCATCTACGTCTCCGCGGGACCTTTATATACATCAATAACGTAATATAACATAACCTAACCCACCCTAGCATCTCGGCGGTAATATTTGACATCATTCCTGGCGAGTTGGCCTCTACGTCTCCGTGTAACCCTCGTATACAACAGTAACGTAATATAACGTAACTTAACCCAACCTATCATCTCGGCGGTAATATTTG
The DNA here is from genome assembly GCA_963969225.1 of Xylocopa violacea. NCBI lineage: Eukaryota > Metazoa > Arthropoda > Insecta > Hymenoptera > Apidae > Xylocopa > Xylocopa violacea. The sequence goes on along the minus strand of CAXAJV010000644.1, from coordinate 287,663 downwards.
ACAACATTCCTGGCGAGTTGGCCTCTACGTCTTCGTGGGACCTTTATATACATCAATAACGTAATATAACTTAACCTAACCCAACCAAACATCTCCGCGGTAATATTTGACAACATACCTGGCGAGTTGGCCTCTACGTCTCCGTGGGCCCTTCATATACATCAATAACGAAAATTTACCTAACCTAACCCAACCTATCATCTCGGAGGTAATATTTGGCAACATTCCTGGCGAGTTGGCCTCTACGTCTCCGTGGGACCTTTATATACATCAATAACGTAATGTAACCTAACCTAACCCAACCTAACATCTCGGCGGTAATATTTGACAACATTCCTGACGAGTTGGCCTCTAGGTCTCAGTTTGACCTTCATATACTTCAATAACGTAACATAACCTAACCTAACGCAACCTAACATCTCGGCCGTCATATTTGACCACATTCCTGGCTTGTTGGCCTCTACGTCTCCGTGGGACCTATATATACATCAATAACATAATATAAGCTAGCCTAACCCAATCTAACATCTCACGGTAATATTTGACCACATTCCTGGCTTGTTGGCTTCTACGTCTCCGTGGGACGTTTATATACTTCAATAACGTAATATAACCTAGCCTAACCCAATTTAACATCTCGGCGGTAATATTTGACAACTTTCCTGGCGAGTTGGCCTCTACGTCTGCGTGGGATCTTTATATACATCAATAACGTAATATAACATAACCTAACCCAATCTAACATCTCGGCGGTAATATTTGACAACATTCCAGGCTTGTTGGCCTCTACGTATCCGTGGGCCCTTCATATACATCAATAACGAAATATAACCTAACCTAACCCAACCTAACATCTCCGCGGTATTATTTGACAACATACCTGGCGAGTTGGCCTCCACGTCTCCGTGGGACCTTTATATACATCAATAACATAATATAAGCTAGCCTAACCTAATCTAACATCTCGGCGGTAATATTTGACCACATTCCTGGCTTGTTGGCCTCTACGCCTCCGTCGGAGCTTTATATACATCTATAACGTAATATAACCTAACCTAACCCAATCTAACATCTCGACGGTAATATTTGACGACATTCCTGGCTTGTTGGCCTCTACGTCTCCGTTTGACCTTCATGTACATCAATATCGTAATATAACCTAACCTAACGCAACCTAACGTCTCGGCGGTAATATTTGACATCATTCCTGGCGAGTTGGCCTCTACGTCTCCGTGTAACCCTCGTATACATCACTAACGTAATATAACGTAACTTAATCCAACCTATCATCTCGGCGGTAATATTTGACAACATGCCTGGCGAGTTGGCCTCTACGTCTTCGTGGGACCTTTATGTACATCAATAACGTAATATAACTTAACCTAACCCAACCTAACATCTCCGCGGTAATATTTGACAACATACCTGGCGAGTTGGCCTCCACGTATCCGTGGGCCCTTCATATACATCAATAACGAAATATAACCTAACCTAACCCTATCTAACATCTCGGCAGTAATATTTGACCACATTCCTGGCTTGTTGGCCTCTACGTCTCCGTTGGACCTTTATATACATCTATAACGTAATATAACCTAACCTAACCCAACCTATCATCTCGGCGGTAATATTTGACAACATTCCTGGCGAGTTGGCCTCTACGTGTCCGTGGGACCTTTATATACATCAATAACATAATATAAGCTAGCCTAACCCAATCTAACATCTCGGCGATAATATTTGACCACATTCCTTGCGAGTTGGCCTCCACGTCTTCGCGGGACCTTTATATACATCAATAACGTAATATAACCTAACCTAACGCAACCTAACATCTCGGCGGCAATATTTGACAACATTCCTGGCGAGTTGGCTTCTCCGTCCCCGTGGGACCTTTATATACATCAATAACGTAATATAACCTAACCTAACCCAACCTATCATCTCGGCGGTAATATTTGAAAACATTCCTGGCGAGTTGGCATCTACGTCTCCGCGGGACCTTTATATACATCAATAACGTAATATAACATAACCTAACCCACCCTAGCATCTCGGCGGTAATATTTGACATCATTCCTGGCGAGTTGGCCTCTACGTCTCCGTGTAACCCTCGTATACAACAGTAACGTAATATAACGTAACTTAACCCAACCTATCATCTCGGCGGTAATATTTGACAACATTCCTGGCGAGTTGGCCTCTACGTGTTCGTGGGACCTTTATATACATCAATAACGTAATATAACTTAACCTAACCCAACCTAACATCTCCGCGGTAATATTTGACAACATACCTGGCGAGTTGGCCTCTACGTATCCGTGGGCCCTTCATATACATCAATAACATAATATAAGCTAGCCTAACCCAATCTAACATCTCGGCGATAATATTTGACCACATTCCCTGCGAGTTGGCCTCCACGTCTACGCGGGACCTTTATATACATCAATAACGTAATATAACCTAACCTAACGCAACCTAACATCTCGGCGGCAATATTTGACAACATTCCTGGCGAGTTGGCTTCTCCGTCCACGTGGGACCTTTATATACATCAATAACGTAATATAACCTAACCTAACCCAACCTATCATCTCGGCGGTAATATTTGAAAACATTCCTGGCGAGTTGGCATCTACGTCTCCGCGGGACCTTTATATACATCAATAACGTAATATAACATAACCTAACCCACCCTAGCATCTCGGCGGTAATATTTGACATCATTCCTGGCGAGTTGGCCTCTACGTCTCCGTGTAACCCTCGTATACAACAGTAACGTAATATAACGTAACTTAACCCAACCTATCATCTCGGCGGTAATATTTGACAACATTCCTGGCGAGTTGGCCTCTACGTGTTCGTGGGACCTTTATATACATCAATAACGTAATATAACTTAACCTAACCCAACCTAACATCTCCGCGGTAATATTTGACAACATACCTGGCGAGTTGGCCTCTACGTATCCGTGGGCCCTTCATATACATCAATAACGAAATATAACCTAACCTAACCCTATCTAACATCTCGGCAGTAATATTTGACCACATTCCTGGCTTGTTGGCCTCTACGTCTCCGTCGGACCTTTATATACATCTATAACGTAATATAACCTAACCTAACCCAACCTATCATCTCGGCGGTAATATTTGACAACATTCCTGGCGAGTTGGCCTCTACGTCTCCGTGGGACCTTTATATACATCAATAACATAATATAAGCTAGCCTAACCCAATCTAACATCTCGGCGATAATATTTGACCACATTCCTTGCGAGTTGGCCTCCACGTCTTCGTGGGACCTTTATATACATCAATAACGTAATATAACCTAACCTAACGCAACCTAACATCTCGGCGGCAATATTTGACAACATTCCTGGCGAGTTGGCTTCTCCGTCCCCGTGGGACCTTTATATACATCAATAACGTAATATAACCTAACCTAACCCTATCTAACATCTCGGCGGTAATATTTGACCACATTCCTGGCTTGTTGGCCTCTACGTCTCCGTCGGACCGTTATATACATCTATAACGTAATATAACCTAACCTAACCCAACCTATCATCTCGGCGGTAATATTTGACAACATTCCTGGCGAGCTGGCCTCTACGTCTCCGTGGGACCTTTATATACATCAATAACATAATATAAGCTAGCCTAACCCAATCTAACATCTCGGCGATAATATTTGACCACAGTCCTGGCGAGTTGGCCTCTACGTCTTCGTGGGACCTTTATATACATCAATAACGTAATATAACTTAAGCTAACCCAACCTAACATCTCCGCGGTAATATTTGACAACATACCTGGCGAGTTGGCCTCTACGTCTCCGTGGGCCCTTCATATACATCAATAACGAAATATAACCTAACCTAACCCTATCTAACATCTCGGCAGTAATATTTGACCACATTCCTGGCTTGTTGGCCTCTACGTCTCCGTCGGACCTTTATATACATCTATAACGTAATATAACCTAACCTAACCCAACCTATCATCTCGGCGGTAATATTTGACAACATTCCTGGCGAGTTGGCCTCTACGTCTCCGTGGGACCTTTATATACATCAATAACATAATATAAGCTAGCCTAACCCAATCTAACATCTCGGCGATAATATTTGACCACATTCCTTGCGAGTTGGCCTCCACGTCTTCGTGGGACCTTTATATACATCAATAACGTAATATAACCTAACCTAACGCAACCTAACATCTCGGCGGCAATATTTGACAACATACCTGGCGAGTTGGCCTCTACGTCTCCGTGGGCCCTTCATATACATCAATAACGAAAATTAACCTAACCTAACCCAACCTATCATCTCGGAGGTAATATTTGGCAACATTCCTGGCGAGTTGGCCTCTACGTCTCCGTGGGACCTTTATATACATCAATAACGTAATGTAACCTAACCTAACCCAACCTAACATCTCGGCGGTAATATTTGACAACATTCCTGACGAGTTGGCCTCTAGGTCTCAGTTTGACCTTCATATACTTCAATAACGTAACATAACCTAACCTAACGCAACCTAACATCTCGGCCGTCATATTTGACCACATTCCTGGCTTGTTGGACTCTACGTCTCCGTGGAATATTTATATACATCAATAACATAATATAACATAAGCAAACCCAATATAACATCTCGGCGGTAATATTTGACCATATTCCTGTCTTGTTGGACTCTACGTCTCCGTGGGACCTTTATATACATCAATAACGTCATATAAGCTAGCCTAACCCAATCTAACATCTCGACGGTAATATTTGACCACATTCCTGGCTTGTTGGCCTCTACGTCTCCGTGGGACCTATATATACATCAATAACATAATATAAGCTAGCCTAACCCAATCTAACATCTCACGGTAATATTTGACCACATTCCTGGCTTGTTGGCTTCTACGTCTCCCTGGGACGTTTATATACTTCAATAACGTAATATAACCTAGCCTAACCCAATTTAACATCTCGGCGGTAATATTTGACAACTTTCCTGGCGAGTTGGCCTCTACGTCTGCGTGGGATCTTTATATACATCAATAACGTAATATAACATAACCTAACCCAATCTAACATCTCGGCGGTAATATTTGACAACATTCCAGGCTTGTTGGCCTCTACGTCTCCGTGGGACCTTTATATACATCTATAACGTAATATAACCTAACCTAACCCAACCTATCATCTCGGCGGTAATATTTGACAACATTCCTGGCGAGTTGGCCTCTACGTCTCCGTTTGAACTTCATATACATCAATAACGTAATATAACCTAACCTAACGCAACCTAACATCTCGGCGGTAATATTTGACATCATTCCTGGCGAGTTGGCCTCTATGTCTCCGTTTAACCCTCGTATACATAAATAACGTAATATAACGTAACTTAATCCAACCTATCATCTCGGCCGTAATATTTGACAACATTCCTGGCGAGTTGGCCTCTACGTCTACGTGGGACCTTTATATACATCAATAACGTAATATAACTTAACCTGACCCAACCTAACATCTCCGCGGTAATATTTGACCACGTTCCTGGCTTGTTGCACTCTACGTCTCCGTGGGACCTTCATATAGATCTATAACGTAATATAACCTAACCTAACCCAACCTAACATCTCGGCGGTAATATTTGACAACATTCCTGGCGAGTTGGCTTCTCCGTCCCCGTGGGACCTTTATATACATCAATAACGTAATATAACCTAACCTAACCCAACCTATCATCTCGGCGGTAATATTTGAAAACATTCCTGGCGAGTTGGCATCTACGTCTCCGTGGGACCTTTATATACATCAATAACGTAATATAACCTAACCTAAGCCACCCTAGCATCTCGGCGGTAATATTTGACATCATTCCTGGCGAGTTGGCCTCTACGTCTCCGTGTAACCCTCGTATACAACAGTAACGTAATATAACGTAACTTAACCCAACCTATCATCTCGGCGGTAATATTTGACAACATTCCTGGCGAGTTGGCCTCTACGTCTTCGTGGGACCTTTATATACATCAATAACGTAATATAACTTAACCTAACCCAACCTAACTTCGCCGCGGTAATATTTGACAACATACCTGGCGAGTTGGCCTCTACGTATCCGTGGGCCCTTCATATACATCAATAACGAAATATAACCTAACCTAACCCAACCTAACATCTCCGCGGTATTATTTGACAACATACCTGGCGAGTTGGCCTCCACGTCTCCGTGGGACCTTTATATACATCAATAACATAATATAAGCTAGCCTAACCTAATCTAACATCTCGGCGGTAATATTTGACCACATTCCTGGCTTGTTGGCCTCTACGCCTCCGTCGGAGCTTTATATACATCTATAACGTAATATAACCTAACCTAACCCAATCTAACATCTCGACGGTAATATTTGACGACATTCCTGGCTTGTTGGCCTCTACGTCTCCGTTTGACCTTCATGTACATCAATATCGTAATATAACCTAACCTAACGCAACCTAACATCTCGGCGGTAATATTTGACATCATTCCTGGCGAGTTGGCCTCTATGTCTCCGTGTAACCCTCGTATACATCACTAACGTAATATAACGTAACTTAATCCAACCTATCATCTCGGCGGTAATATTTGACAACATTCCTGGCGAGTTGGCCTCTACGTCTTCGTGGGACCTTTATGTACATCAATAACGTAATATAACTTAACCTAACCCAACCAAACATCTCCGCGGTAATATTTGACAACATACCTGGCGAGTTGGCCTCTACGTCTCCGTGGGCCCTTCATATACATCAATAACGAAAATTAACCTAACCTAACCCAACCTATCATCTCGGAGGTAATATTTGGCAACATTCCTGGCGAGTTGGCCTCTACGTCTCCGTGGGACCTTTATATACATCAATAACGTAATGTAACCTAACCTAACCCAACCTAACATCTCGGCGGTAATATTTGACAACATTCCTGACGAGTTGGCCTCTAGGTCTCAGTTTGACCTTCATATACTTCAATAACGTAACATAACCTAACCTAACGCAACCTAACATCTCGGCCGTCATATTTGACCACATTCCTGGCTTGTTGGACTCTACGTCTCCGTGGAATATTTATATACATCAATAACATAATATAACATAAGCAAACCCAATATAACATCTCGGCGGTAATATTTGACCATATTCCTGTCTTGTTGGACTCTACGTCTCCGTGGGACCTTTATATACATCAATAACGTCATATAAGCTAGCCTAACCCAATCTAACATCTCGGCGGTAATATTTGACATCATTCCTGGCGAGTTGGCCTCTATGTCTCCGTTTAACCCTCGTATACATAAATAACGTAATATAACGTAACTTAATCCAACCTATCATCTCGGCCGTAATATTTGACAACATTCCTGGCGAGTTGGCCTCTACGTCTACGTGGGACCTTTATATACATCAATAACGTAGTATAACTTAACCTGACCCAACCTAACATCTCCGCGGTAATATTTGACCACGTTCCTGGCTTGTTGCACTCTACGTCTCCGTGGGACCTTCATATAGATCTATAACGTAATATAACCTAACCTAACCCAACCTAACATCTCGGCGGTAATATTTGACAACATTCCTGGCGAGTTGGCTTCTCCGTCCCCGTGGGACCTTTATATACATCAATAACGTAATATAACCTAACCTAACCCAACCTATCATCTCGGCGGTAATATTTGAAAACATTCCTGGCGAGTTGGCATCTACGTCTCCGTGGGACCTTTATATACATCAATAACGTAATATAACCTAACCTAAGCCACCCTAGCATCTCGGCGGTAATATTTGACATCATTCCTGGCGAGTTGGCCTCTACGTCTCCGTGTAACCCTCGTATACAACAGTAACGTAATATAACGTAACTTAACCCAACCTATCATCTCGGCGGTAATATTTGACAACATTCCTGGCGAGTTGGCCTCTACGTCTTCGTGGGACCTTTATATACATCAATAACGTAATATAACTTGACCTAACCCAACCTAACTTCTCCGCGGTAATATTTGACAACATACCTGGCGAGTTGGCCTCTACGTATCCGTGGGCCCTTCATATACATCAATAACGAAATATAACCTAACCTAACCCAACCTAACATCTCCGCGGTATTATTTGACAACATACCTGGCGAGTTGGCCTCCACGTCTCCGTGGGACCTTTATATACATCAATAACATAATATAAGCTAGCCTAACCTAATCTAACATCTCGGCGGTAATATTTGACAACATTCCTGGCGAGTTGGCCTCTACGTCTTCGTGGGACCTTTATGTACATCAATAACGTAATATAACTTAACCTAACCCAACCAAACATCTCCGCGGTAATATTTGACAACATACCTGGCGAGTTGGCCTCTACGTCTCCGTGGGCCCTTCATATACATCAATAACGAAAATTAACCTAACCTAACCCAACCTATCATCTCGGAGGTAATATTTGGCAACATTCCTGGCGAGTTGGCCTCTACGTCTCCGTGGGACCTTTATATACATCAATAACGTAATGTAACCTAACCTAACCCAACCTAACATCTCGGCGGTAATATTTGACAACATTCCTGACGAGTTGGCCTCTAGGTCTCAGTTTGACCTTCATATACTTCAATAACGTAATATAACCTAACCTAACCCAACCTATCATCTCGGCGGTAATATTTGACAACATTCCTGGCGAGTTGGCCTCTACGTCTCCGTGGGACCTTTATATACATCAATAACATAATATAAGCTAGCCTAACCCAATCTAACATCTCGGCGATAATATTTGACCACATTCCTTGCGAGTTGGCCTCCACGTCTTCGTGGGACCTTTATATACATCAATAACGTAATATAACCTAACCTAACGCAACCTAACATCTCGGCGGCAATATTTGACAACATTCCTGGCGAGTTGGCTTCTCCGTCCCCGTGGGACCTTTATATACATCAATAACGTAATATAACCTAACCTAACCCTATCTAACATCTCGGCGGTAATATTTGACCACATTCCTGGCTTGTTGGCCTCTACGTCTCCGTCGGACCGTTATATACATCTATAACGTAATATAACCTAACCTAACCCAACCTATCATCTCGGCGGTAATATTTGACAACATTCCTGGCGAGCTGGCCTCTACGTCTCCGTGGGACCTTTATATACATCAATAACATAATATAAGCTAGCCTAACCCAATCTAACATCTCGGCGATAATATTTGACCACAGTCCTGGCGAGTTGGCCTCTACGTCTTCGTGGGACCTTTATATACATCAATAACGTAATATAACTTAAGCTAACCCAACCTAACATCTCCGCGGTAATATTTGACAACATACCTGGCGAGTTGGCCTCTACGTCTCCGTGGGCCCTTCATATACATCAATAACGAAATATAACCTAACCTAACCCTATCTAACATCTCGGCAGTAATATTTGACCACATTCCTGGCTTGTTGGCCTCTACGTCTCCGTCGGACCTTTATATACATCTATAACGTAATATAACCTAACCTAACCCAACCTATCATCTCGGCGGTAATATTTGACAACATTCCTGGCGAGTTGGCCTCTACGTCTCCGTGGGACCTTTATATACATCAATAACATAATATAAGCTAGCCTAACCCAATCTAACATCTCGGCGATAATATTTGACCACATTCCTTGCGAGTTGGCCTCCACGTCTTCGTGGGACCTTTATATACATCAATAACGTAATATAACCTAACCTAACGCAACCTAACATCTCGGCGGCAATATTTGACAACATACCTGGCGAGTTGGCCTCTACGTCTCCGTGGGCCCTTCATATACATCAATAACGAAAATTAACCTAACCTAACCCAACCTATCATCTCGGAGGTAATATTTGGCAACATTCCTGGCGAGTTGGCCTCTACGTCTCCGTGGGACCTTTATATACATCAATAACGTAATGTAACCTAACCTAACCCAACCTAACATCTCGGCGGTAATATTTGACAACATTCCTGACGAGTTGGCCTCTAGGTCTCAGTTTGACCTTCATATACTTCAATAACGTAACATAACCTAACCTAACGCAACCTAACATCTCGGCCGTCATATTTGACCACATTCCTGGCTTGTTGGACTCTACGTCTCCGTGGAATATTTATATACATCAATAACATAATATAACATAAGCAAACCCAATATAACATCTCGGCGGTAATATTTGACCATATTCCTGTCTTGTTGGACTCTACGTCTCCGTGGGACCTTTATATACATCAATAACGTCATATAAGCTAGCCTAACCCAATCTAACATCTCGACGGTAATATTTGACCACATTCCTGGCTTGTTGGCCTCTACGTCTCCGTGGGACCTATATATACATCAATAACATAATATAAGCTAGCCTAACCCAATCTAACATCTCACGGTAATATTTGACCACATTCCTGGCTTGTTGGCTTCTACGTCTCCCTGGGACGTTTATATACTTCAATAACGTAATATAACCTAGCCTAACCCAATTTAACATCTCGGCGGTAATATTTGACAACTTTCCTGGCGAGTTGGCCTCTACGTCTGCGTGGGATCTTTATATACATCAATAACGTAATATAACATAACCTAACCCAATCTAACATCTCGGCGGTAATATTTGACAACATTCCAGGCTTGTTGGCCTCTACGTCTCCGTGGGACCTTTATATACATCTATAACGTAATATAACCTAACCTAACCCAACCTATCATCTCGGCGGTAATATTTGACAACATTCCTGGCGAGTTGGCCTCTACGTCTCCGTTTGAACTTCATATACATCAATAACGTAATATAACCTAACCTAACGCAACCTAACATCTCGGCGGTAATATTTGACATCATTCCTGGCGAGTTGGCCTCTATGTCTCCGTTTAACCCTCGTATACATAAATAACGTAATATAACGTAACTTAATCCAACCTATCATCTCGGCCGTAATATTTGACAACATTCCTGGCGAGTTGGCCTCTACGTCTACGTGGGACCTTTATATACATCAATAACGTAATATAACTTAACCTGACCCAACCTAACATCTCCGCGGTAATATTTGACCACGTTCCTGGCTTGTTGCACTCTACGTCTCCGTGGGACCTTCATATAGATCTATAACGTAATATAACCTAACCTAACCCAACCTAACATCTCGGCGGTAATATTTGACAACATTCCTGGCGAGTTGGCTTCTCCGTCCCCGTGGGACCTTTATATACATCAATAACGTAATATAACCTAACCTAACCCAACCTATCATCTCGGCGGTAATATTTGAAAACATTCCTGGCGAGTTGGCATCTACGTCTCCGTGGGACCTTTATATACATCAATAACGTAATATAACCTAACCTAAGCCACCCTAGCATCTCGGCGGTAATATTTGACATCATTCCTGGCGAGTTGGCCTCTACGTCTCCGTGTAACCCTCGTATACAACAGTAACGTAATATAACGTAACTTAACCCAACCTATCATCTCGGCGGTAATATTTGACAACATTCCTGGCGAGTTGGCCTCTACGTCTTCGTGGGACCTTTATATACATCAATAACGTAATATAACTTAACCTAACCCAACCTAACTTCGCCGCGGTAATATTTGACAACATACCTGGCGAGTTGGCCTCTACGTATCCGTGGGCCCTTCATATACATCAATAACGAAATATAACCTAACCTAACCCAACCTAACATCTCCGCGGTATTATTTGACAACATACCTGGCGAGTTGGCCTCCACGTCTCCGTGGGACCTTTATATACATCAATAACATAATATAAGCTAGCCTAACCTAATCTAACATCTCGGCGGTAATATTTGACCACATTCCTGGCTTGTTGGCCTCTACGCCTCCGTCGGAGCTTTATATACATCTATAACGTAATATAACCTAACCTAACCCAATCTAACATCTCGACGGTAATATTTGACGACATTCCTGGCTTGTTGGCCTCTACGTCTCCGTTTGACCTTCATGTACATCAATATCGTAATATAACCTAACCTAACGCAACCTAACATCTCGGCGGTAATATTTGACATCATTCCTGGCGAGTTGGCCTCTATGTCTCCGTGTAACCCTCGTATACATCACTAACGTAATATAACGTAACTTAATCCAACCTATCATCTCGGCGGTAATATTTGACAACATTCCTGGCGAGTTGGCCTCTACGTCTTCGTGGGACCTTTATGTACATCAATAACGTAATATAACTTAACCTAACCCAACCAAACATCTCCGCGGTAATATTTGACAACATACCTGGCGAGTTGGCCTCTACGTCTCCGTGGGCCCTTCATATACATCAATAACGAAAATTAACCTAACCTAACCCAACCTATCATCTCGGAGGTAATATTTGGCAACATTCCTGGCGAGTTGGCCTCTACGTCTCCGTGGGACCTTTATATACATCAATAACGTAATGTAACCTAACCTAACCCAACCTAACATCTCGGCGGTAATATTTGACAACATTCCTGACGAGTTGGCCTCTAGGTCTCAGTTTGACCTTCATATACTTCAATAACGTAACATAACCTAACCTAACGCAACCTAACATCTCGGCCGTCATATTTGACCACATTCCTGGCTTGTTGGACTCTACGTCTCCGTGGAATATTTATATACATCAATAACATAATATAACATAAGCAAACCCAATATAACATCTCGGCGGTAATATTTGACCATATTCCTGTCTTGTTGGACTCTACGTCTCCGTGGGACCTTTATATACATCAATAACGTCATATAAGCTAGCCTAACCCAATCTAACATCTCGGCGGTAATATTTGACAACATTCCAGGCTTGTTGGCCTCTACGTCTCCGTGGGACCTTTATATACATCTATAACGTAATATAACCTAACCTAACCCAACCTATCATCTCGGCGGTAATATTTGACAACATTCCTGGCGAGTTGGCCTCTACGTCTCCGTTTGACCTTCATATACATCAATAACGTAATATAACCTAACCTAACGCAACCTAACATCTCGGCGGTAATATTTGACATCATTCCTGGCGAGTTGGCCTCTATGTCTCCGTTTAACCCTCGTATACATAAATAACGTAATATAACGTAACTTAATCCAACCTATCATCTCGGCCGTAATATTTGACAACATTCCTGGCGAGTTGGCCTCTACGTCTACGTGGGACCTTTATATACATCAATAACGTAGTATAACTTAACCTGACCCAACCTAACATCTCCGCGGTAATATTTGACCACGTTCCTGGCTTGTTGCACTCTACGTCTCCGTGGGACCTTCATATAGATCTATAACGTAATATAACCTAACCTAACCCAACCTAACATCTCGGCGGTAATATTTGACAACATTCCTGGCGAGTTGGCTTCTCCGTCCCCGTGGGACCTTTATATACATCAATAACGTAATATAACCTAACCTAACCCAACCTATCATCTCGGCGGTAATATTTGAAAACATTCCTGGCGAGTTGGCATCTACGTCTCCGTGGGACCTTTATATACATCAATAACGTAATATAACCTAACCTAAGCCACCCTAGCATCTCGGCGGTAATATTTGACATCATTCCTGGCGAGTTGGCCTCTACGTCTCCGTGTAACCCTCGTATACAACAGTAACGTAATATAACGTAACTTAACCCAACCTATCATCTCGGCGGTAATATTTGACAACATTCCTGGCGAGTTGGCCTCTACGTCTTCGTGGGACCTTTATATACATCAATAACGTAATATAACTTGACCTAACCCAACCTAACTTCTCCGCGGTAATATTTGACAACATACCTGGCGAGTTGGCCTCTACGTATCCGTGGGCCCTTCATATACATCAATAACGAAATATAACCTAACCTAACCCAACCTAACATCTCCGCGGTATTATTTGACAACATACCTGGCGAGTTGGCCTCCACGTCTCCGTGGGACCTTTATATACATCAATAACATAATATAAGCTAGCCTAACCTAATCTAACATCTCGGCGGTAATATTTGACAACATTCCTGGCGAGTTGGCCTCTACGTCTTCGTGGGACCTTTATGTACATCAATAACGTAATATAACTTAACCTAACCCAACCAAACATCTCCGCGGTAATATTTGACAACATACCTGGCGAGTTGGCCTCTACGTCTCCGTGGGCCCTTCATATACATCAATAACGAAAATTAACCTAACCTAACCCAACCTATCATCTCGGAGGTAATATTTGGCAACATTCCTGGCGAGTTGGCCTCTACGTCTCCGTGGGACCTTTATATACATCAATAACGTAATGTAACCTAACCTAACCCAACCTAACATCTCGGCGGTAATATTTGACAACATTCCTGACGAGTTGGCCTCTAGGTCTCAGTTTGACCTTCATATACTTCAATAACGTAACATAACCTAACCTAACGCAACCTAACATCTCGGCCGTCATATTTGACCACATTCCTGGCTTGTTGGACTCTACGTCTCCGTGGAATATTTATATACATCAATAACATAATATAACATAAGCAAACCCAATATAACATCTCGGCGGTAATATTTGACCATATTCCTGTCTTGTTGGACTCTACGTCTCCGTGGGACCTTTATATACATCAATAACGTCATATAAGCTAGCCTAACCCAATCTAACATCTCGACGGTAATATTTGACCACATTCCTGGCTTGTTGGCCTCTACGTCTCCGTGGGACCTATATATACATCAATAACATAATATAAGCTAGCCTAACCCAATCTAACATCTCACGGTAATATTTGACCACATTCCTGGCTTGTTGGCTTCTACGTCTCCCTGGGACGTTTATATACTTCAATAACGTAATATAACCTAGCCTAACCCAATTTAACATCTCGGCGGTAATATTTGACAACTTTCCTGGCGAGTTGGCCTCTACGTCTGCGTGGGATCTTTATATACATCAATAACGTAATATAACATAACCTAACCCAATCTAACATCTCGGCGGTAATATTTGACAACATTCCAGGCTTGTTGGCCTCTACGTCTCCGTGGGACCTTTATATACATCTATAACGTAATATAACCTAACCTAACCCAACCTATCATCTCGGCGGTAATATTTGACAACATTCCTGGCGAGTTGGCCTCTACGTCTCCGTTTGACCTTCATATACATCAATAACGTAATATAACCTAACCTAACGCAACCTAACATCTCGGCGGTAATATTTGACATCATTCCTGGCGAGTTGGCCTCTATGTCTCCGTTTAACCCTCGTATACATAAATAACGTAATATAACGTAACTTAATCCAACCTATCATCTCGGCCGTAATATTTGACAACATTCCTGGCGAGTTGGCCTCTACGTCTACGTGGGACCTTTATATACATCAATAACGTAGTATAACTTAACCTGACCCAACCTATCATCTCGGCGGTAATATTTGAAAACATTCCTGGCGAGTTGGCATCTACGTCTCCGTGGGACCTTTATATACATCAATAACGTAATATAACCTAACCTAAGCCACCCTAGCATCTCGGCGGTAATATTTGACATCATTCCTGGCGAGTTGGCCTCTACGTCTCCGTGTAACCCTCGTATACAACAGTAACGTAATATAACGTAACTTAACCCAACCTATCATCTCGGCGGTAATATTTGACAACATTCCTGGCGAGTTGGCCTCTACGTCTTCGTGGGACCTTTATATACATCAATAACGTAATATAACTTGACCTAACCCAACCTAACTTCTCCGCGGTAATATTTGACAACATACCTGGCGAGTTGGCCTCTACGTATCCGTGGGCCCTTCATATACATCAATAACGAAATATAACCTAACCTAACCCAACCTAACATCTCCGCGGTATTATTTGACAACATACCTGGCGAGTTGGCCTCCACGTCTCCGTGGGACCTTTATATACATCAATAACATAATATAAGCTAGCCTAACCTAATCTAACATCTCGGCGGTAATATTTGACCACATTCCTGGCTTGTTGGCCTCTACGCCTCCGTCGGAGCTTTATATACATCTATAACGTAATATAACCTAACCTAACCCAATCTAACATCTCGACGGTAATATTTGACGACATTCCTGGCGAGTTGGCCTCTACGTCTCCGTGGGACCTTTATATACATCAATAACATAATATAAGCTAGCCTAACCCAATCTAACATCTCGGCGATAATATTTGACCACATTCCTTGCGAGTTGGCCTCCACGTCTTCGCGGGACCTTTATATACATCAATAACGTAATATAACCTAACCTAACGCAACCTAACATCTCGGCGGCAATATTTGACAACATTCCTGGCGAGTTGGCTTCTCCGTCCCCGTGGGACCTTTATATACATCAATAACGTAATATAACCTAACCTAACCCAACCTATCATCTCGGCGGTAATATTTGAAAACATTCCTGGCGAGTTGGCATCTACGTCTCCGCGGGACCTTTATATACATCAATAACGTAATATAACATAACCTAACCCACCCTAGCATCTCGGCGGTAATATTTGACATCATTCCTGGCGAGTTGGCCTCTACGTCTCCGTGTAACCCTCGTATACAACAGTAACGTAATATAACGTAACTTAACCCAACCTATCATCTCGGCGGTAATATTTGACAACATTCCTGGCGAGTTGGCCTCTACGTGTTCGTGGGACCTTTATATACATCAATAACGTAATATAACTTATCCTAACCCAACCTAACATCTCCGCGGTAATATTTGACAACATACCTGGCGAGTTGGCCTCTACGTATCCGTGGGCCCTTCATATACATCAATAACATAATATAAGCTAGCCTAACCCAATCTAACATCTCGGCGATAATATTTGACCACATTCCCTGCGAGTTGGCCTCCACGTCTACGCGGGACCTTTATATACATCAATAACGTAATATAACCTAACCTAACGCAACCTAACATCTCGGCGGCAATATTTGACAACATTCCTGGCGAGTTGGCTTCTCCGTCCCCGTGGGACCTTTATATACATCAATAACGTAATATAACCTAACCTAACCCAACCTATCATCTCGGCGGTAATATTTGAAAACATTCCTGGCGAGTTGGCATCTACGTCTCCGCGGGACCTTTATATACATCAATAACGTAATATAACATAACCTAACCCACCCTAGCATCTCGGCGGTAATATTTGACAACATTCCTGGCGAGCTGGCCTCTACGTCTCCGTGGGACCTTTATATACATCAATAACATAATATAAGCTAGCCTAACCCAATCTAACATCTCGGCGATAATATTTGACCACAGTCCTGGCGAGTTGGCCTCTACGTCTTCGTGGGACCTTTATATACATCAATAACGTAATATAACCTAACCTAACGCAACCTAACATCTCGGCGGCAATATTTGACAACATTCCTGGCGAGTTGGCTTCTCCGTCCCCGTGGGACCTTTATATACATCAATAACGTAATATAACCTAACCTAACCCTATCTAACATCTCGGCGGTAATATTTGACCACATTCCTGGCTTGTTGGCCTCTACGTCTCCGTCGGACCGTTATATACATCTATAACGTAATATAACCTAACCTAACCCAACCTATCATCTCGGCGGTAATATTTGACAACATTCCTGGCGAGCTGGCCTCTACGTCTCCGTGGGACCTTTATATACATCAATAACATAATATAAGCTAGCCTAACCCAATCTAACATCTCGGCGATAATATTTGACCACAGTCCTGGCGAGTTGGCCTCTACGTCTTCGTGGGACCTTTATATACATCAATAACGTAATATAACTTAAGCTAACCCAACCTAACATCTCCGCGGTAATATTTGACAACATACCTGGCGAGTTGGCCTCTACGTCTCCGTGGGCCCTTCATATACATCAATAACGAAATATAACCTAACCTAACCCTATCTAACATCTCGGCAGTAATATTTGACCACATTCCTGGCTTGTTGGCCTCTACGTCTCCGTCGGACCTTTATATACATCTATAACGTAATATAACCTAACCTAACCCAACCTATCATCTCGGCGGTAATATTTGACAACATTCCTGGCGAGTTGGCCTCTACGTCTCCGTGGGACCTTTATATACATCAATAACATAATATAAGCTAGCCTAACCCAATCTAACATCTCGGCGATAATATTTGACCACATTCCTTGCGAGTTGGCCTCCACGTCTTCGTGGGACCTTTATATACATCAATAACGTAATATAACCTAACCTAACGCAACCTAACATCTCGGCGGCAATATTTGACAACATACCTGGCGAGTTGGCCTCTACGTCTCCGTGGGCCCTTCATATACATCAATAACGAAAATTAACCTAACCTAACCCAACCTATCATCTCGGAGGTAATATTTGGCAACATTCCTGGCGAGTTGGCCTCTACGTCTCCGTGGGACCTTTATATACATCAATAACGTAATGTAACCTAACCTAACCCAACCTAACATCTCGGCGGTAATATTTGACAACATTCCTGACGAGTTGGCCTCTAGGTCTCAGTTTGACCTTCATATACTTCAATAACGTAACATAACCTAACCTAACGCAACCTAACATCTCGGCCGTCATATTTGACCACATTCCTGGCTTGTTGGACTCTACGTCTCCGTGGAATATTTATATACATCAATAACATAATATAACATAAGCAAACCCAATATAACATCTCGGCGGTAATATTTGACCATATTCCTGTCTTGTTGGACTCTACGTCTCCGTGGGACCTTTATATACATCAATAACGTCATATAAGCTAGCCTAACCCAATCTAACATCTCGACGGTAATATTTGACCACATTCCTGGCTTGTTGGCCTCTACGTCTCCGTGGGACCTATATATACATCAATAACATAATATAAGCTAGCCTAACCCAATCTAACATCTCACGGTAATATTTGACCACATTCCTGGCTTGTTGGCTTCTACGTCTCCCTGGGACGTTTATATACTTCAATAACGTAATATAACCTAGCCTAACCCAATTTAACATCTCGGCGGTAATATTTGACAACTTTCCTGGCGAGTTGGCCTCTACGTCTGCGTGGGATCTTTATATACATCAATAACGTAATATAACATAACCTAACCCAATCTAACATCTCGGCGGTAATATTTGACAACATTCCAGGCTTGTTGGCCTCTACGTCTCCGTGGGACCTTTATATACATCTATAACGTAATATAACCTAACCTAACCCAACCTATCATCTCGGCGGTAATATTTGACAACATTCCTGGCGAGTTGGCCTCTACGTCTCCGTTTGAACTTCATATACATCAATAACGTAATATAACCTAACCTAACGCAACCTAACATCTCGGCGGTATTATTTGACAACATACCTGGCGAGTTGGCCTCCACGTCTCCGTGGGACCTTTATATACATCAATAACATAATATAAGCTAGCCTAACCTAATCTAACATCTCGGCGGTAATATTTGACCACATTCCTGGCTTGTTGGCCTCTACGCCTCCGTCGGAGCTTTATATACATCTATAACGTAATATAACCTAACCTAACCCAATCTAACATCTCGACGGTAATATTTGACGACATTCCTGGCTTGTTGGCCTCTACGTCTCCGTTTGACCTTCATGTACATCAATATCGTAATATAACCTAACCTAACGCAACCTAACATCTCGGCGGTAATATTTGACATCATTCCTGGCGAGTTGGCCTCTATGTCTCCGTGTAACCCTCGTATACATCACTAACGTAATATAACGTAACTTAATCCAACCTATCATCTCGGCGGTAATATTTGACAACATTCCTGGCGAGTTGGCCTCTACGTCTTCGTGGGACCTTTATGTACATCAATAACGTAATATAACTTAACCTAACCCAACCAAACATCTCCGCGGTAATATTTGACAACATACCTGGCGAGTTGGCCTCTACGTCTCCGTGGGCCCTTCATATACATCAATAACGAAAATTAACCTAACCTAACCCAACCTATCATCTCGGAGGTAATATTTGGCAACATTCCTGGCGAGTTGGCCTCTACGTCTCCGTGGGACCTTTATATACATCAATAACGTAATGTAACCTAACCTAACCCAACCTAACATCTCGGCGGTAATATTTGACAACATTCCTGACGAGTTGGCCTCTAGGTCTCAGTTTGACCTTCATATACTTCAATAACGTAACATAACCTAACCTAACGCAACCTAACATCTCGGCCGTCATATTTGACCACATTCCTGGCTTGTTGGACTCTACGTCTCCGTGGAATATTTATATACATCAATAACATAATATAACATAAGCAAACCCAATATAACATCTCGGCGGTAATATTTGACCATATTCCTGTCTTGTTGGACTCTACGTCTCCGTGGGACCTTTATATACATCAATAACGTCATATAAGCTAGCCTAACCCAATCTAACATCTCGACGGTAATATTTGACCACATTCCTGGCTTGTTGGCCTCTACGTCTCCGTGGGACCTATATATACATCAATAACATAATATAAGCTAGCCTAACCCAATCTAACATCTCACGGTAATATTTGACCACATTCCTGGCTTGTTGGCATCTACGTCTCCCTGGGACGTTTATATACTTCAATAACGTAATATAACCTAGCCTAACCCAATTTAACATCTCGGCGGTAATATTTGACAACTTTCCTGGCGAGTTGGCCTCTACGTCTGCGTGGGATCTTTATATACATCAATAACGTAATATAACATAACCTAACCCAATCTAACATCTCGGCGGTAATATTTGACAACATTCCAGGCTTGTTGGCCTCTACGTCTCCGTGGGACCTTTATATACATCTATAACGTAATATAACCTAACCTAACCCAACCTATCATCTCGGCGGTAATATTTGACAACATTCCTGGCGAGTTGGCCTCTACGTCTCCGTTTGACCTTCATATACATCAATAACGTAATATAACCTAACCTAACGCAACCTAACATCTCGGCGGTAATATTTGACATCATTCCTGGCGAGTTGGCCTCTATGTCTCCGTTTAACCCTCGTATACATAAATAACGTAATATAACGTAACTTAATCCAACCTATCATCTCGGCCGTAATATTTGACAACATTCCTGGCGAGTTGGCCTCTACGTCTACGTGGGACCTTTATATACATCAATAACGTAGTATAACTTAACCTGACCCAACCTAACATCTCCGCGGTAATATTTGACCACGTTCCTGGCTTGTTGCACTCTACGTCTCCGTGGGACCTTCATATAGATCTATAACGTAATATAACCTAACCTAACCCAACCTAACATCTCGGCGGTAATATTTGACAACATTCCTGGCGAGTTGGCTTCTCCGTCCCCGTGGGACCTTTATATACATCAATAACGTAATATAACCTAACCTAACCCAACCTATCATCTCGGCGGTAATATTTGAAAACATTCCTGGCGAGTTGGCATCTACGTCTCCGTGGGACCTTTATATACATCAATAACGTAATATAACCTAACCTAAGCCACCCTAGCATCTCGGCGGTAATATTTGACATCATTCCTGGCGAGTTGGCCTCTACGTCTCCGTGTAACCCTCGTATACAACAGTAACGTAATATAACGTAACTTAACCCAACCTATCATCTCGGCGGTAATATTTGACAACATTCCTGGCGAGTTGGCCTCTACGTCTTCGTGGGACCTTTATATACATCAATAACGTAATATAACTTGACCTAACCCAACCTAACTTCTCCGCGGTAATATTTGACAACATACCTGGCGAGTTGGCCTCTACGTATCCGTGGGCCCTTCATATACATCAATAACATAATATAAGCTAGCCTAACCCAATCTAACATCTCGGCGATAATATTTGACCACATTCCTTGCGAGTTGGCCTCCACGTCTACGCGGGATCTTTATATACATCAATAACGTAATATAACCTAACCTAACGCAACCTAACATCTCGGCGGCAATATTTGACAACATTCCTGGCGAGTTGGCTTCTCCGTCCCCGTGGGACCTTTATATACATCAATAACGTAATATAACCTAACCTAACCCAACCTATCATCTCGGCGGTAATATTTGAAAACATTCCTGGCGAGTTGGCATCTACGTCTCCGCGGGACCTTTATATACATCAATAACGTAATATAACATAACCTAACCCACCCTAGCATCTCGGCGGTAATATTTGACATCATTCCTGGCGAGTTGGCCTCTACGTCTCCGTGTAACCCTCGTATACAACAGTAACGTAATATAACGTAACTTAACCCAACCTATCATCTCGGCGGTAATATTTGACAACATTCCTGGCGAGTTGGCCTCTACGTGTTCGTGGGACCTTTATATACATCAATAACGTAATATAACTTAACCTAACCCAACCTAACATCTCCGCGGTAATATTTGACAACATACCTGGCGAGTTGGCCTCTACGTATCCGTGGGCCCTTCATATACATCAATAACGAAATATAACCTAACCTAACCCTATCTAACATCTCGGCGGTAATATTTGACCACATTCCTGGCTTGTTGGCCTCTACGTCTCCGTCGGACCGTTATATACATCTATAACGTAATATAACCTAACCTAACCCAATCTAACATCTCGGCGATAATATTTGACCACAGTCCTGGCGAGTTGGACTCTACGTCTTCGTGGGACCTTTATATACATCAATAACGTAATATAACTTAAGCTAACCCAACCTAACATCTCCGCGGTAATATTTGACAACATACCTGGCGAGTTGGCCTCTACGTCTCCGTGGGCCCTTCATATACATAATACGAAATATAACCTAACCTAACCCAACCTATCATCTCGGAGGTAATATTTGGCAACATTCCTGGCGAGTTGGCCTCTACGTCTCCGTAGGACCTTTATATACATCAATAACATAATATAAGCTAGCCTAACCCAATCTAACATCTCGGCGATAATATTTGACCACATTCCTGGCGAGTTGGCCTCTACGTCTTCGTGGGACCTTTATATACATCAATAACGTAATATAACTTAACCTAGCCCAACCTAACATCTCCGCGGTAATATTTGACAACATACCTGGCGAGTTGGCCTCTACGTCTCCGTGGGCCCTTCATATACATCAATAACGAAATATAACCTAACCTAACCCTATCTAACATCTCGGCAGTAATATTTGACCACATTCCTGGCTTGTTGGCCTCTACGTCTCCGTCGGACCTTTATATACATCAATAACGTAATATAACATAACCTAACCCACCCTAGCATCTCGGCGGTAATATTTGACATCATTCCTGGCGAGTTGGCCTCTACGTCTCCGTGTAACCCTCGTATACAACAGTAACGTAATATAACGTAACTTAACCCAACCTATCATCTCGGCGGTAATATTTGACAACATTCCTGGCGAGTTGGCCTCTACGTGTTCGTGGGACCTTTATATACATCAATAGCGTAATATAACTTAACCTAACCCAACCAAACATCTCCGCGGTAATATTTGACAACATACCTGGCGAGTTGGCCTCTACGTCTCCGTGGGCCCTTCATATACATCAATAACGAAAATTAACCTAACCTAACCCAACCTATCATCACGGAGGTAATATTTGGCAACATTCCTGGCGAGTTGGCCTCTACGTCTCCGTGGGACCTTTATATACATCAATAACGTAATGTAACCTAACCTAACCCAATCTAACATCTCGGCGGTAATATTTGACAACATTCCTGGCTTGTTGGCCTCTACGTCTCCGTGGGACCTTTATATACATCAATAACGTAATATAACTTAAGCTAACCCAACCTAACATCTCCGCGGTAATATTTGACAACATTCCTGACGAGTTGGCCTCTAGGTCTCAGTTTGACCTTCATATACTTCAATAACGTAACATAACCTAACCTAACGCAACCTAACATCTCGGCCGTCATATTTGACCACATTCCTGGCTTGTTGGACTCTACGTCTCCGTGGAATATTTATATACATCAATAACATAATATAACATAAGCAAAACTATATAACATCTCGGCGGTAATATTTGACCATATTCCTGTCTTGTTGGACTCTACGTCTCCGTGGGACATTTATATACATCAATAACATCATATAAGCTAGCCTAACCCAATCTAACATCTCGACGGTAATATTTGACCACATTCCTGGCTTGTTGGCCTCTACGTCTCCGTGGGACCTATATATACATCAATAACATAATATAAGCTAGCCTAACCCAATCTAACATCTCACGGTAATATTTGACCACATTCCTGGCTTGTTGGCTTCTACGTCTCCGTGGGACGTTTATATACTTCAATAACGTAATATAACCTAGCCTAACCCAATTTAACATCTCGGCGGTAATATTTGACAACTTTCCTGGCGAGTTGGCCTCTACGTCTGCGTGGGATCTTTATATACATCAATAACGTAATATAACATAACCTAACCCAATCTAACATCTCGGCGGTAATATTTGACAACATTCCTGGCTTGTTGGCCTCTACGTCTCCGTGGGACCTTTATATACATCTATAACGTAATATAACCTAACCTAACCCAACCTATCATCTCGGCGGTAATATTTGACAACATTCCTGGCGAGTTGGCCTCTACGTCTCCGTTTGACCTTCATATACATCAATAACGTAATATAACCTAACCTAACGCAACCTAACATCTCGGCGGTAATATTTGACATCATTCCTGGCGAGTTGGCCTCTATGTCTCCGTTTAACCCTCGTATACATAAATAACGTAATATAACGTAACTTAATCCAACCTATCATCTCGGCGGTAATATTTGACAACATTCCTGGCGAGTTGGCCTCTACGTCTACGTGGGACCTTTATATACATCAATAACGTAATATAACTTAACCTGACCCAACCTAACACCTCCGCGGTAATATTTGACCACGTTCCTGGCTTGTTGCACTCTACGTCTCCGTGGGACCTTCATATAGATCTATAACGTAATATAACCTAACCTAACCCAACCTAACATCTCGGCGGTAATATTTGACAACATTCCTGGCGAGTTGGCTTCTCCGTCCCCGTGGGACCTTTATATACATCAATAACGTAATATAACCTAACCTAACCCAACCTAACATATCCGCGGTAATATTTGACAACATACCTGGCGAGTTGGCCTCTACGTATCCGTGGGCCCTTCATATACATCAATAACGAAATATAACCTAACCTAACCCAACCTAACATCTCCGCGGTATTATTTGACAACATACCTGGCGAGTTGGCCTCCACGTCTCCGTGGGACCTTTATATACATCAATAACATAATATAAGCTAGCCTAACCTAATCTAACATCTCGGCGGTAATATTTGACCACATTCCTGGCTTGTTGGCCTCTACGCCTCCGTCGGAGCTTTATATACATCTATAACGTAATATAACCTAACCTAACCCAATCTAACATCTCGACGGTAATATTTGACGACATTCCTGGCTTGTTGGCCTCTACGTCTCCGTTTGACCTTCATGTACATCAATATCGTAATATAACCTAACCTAACGCAACCTAACATCTCGGCGGTAATATTTGACATCATTCCTGGCGAGTTGGCCTCTATGTCTCCGTGTGACCCTCGTATACATCACTAACGTAATATAACGTAACTTAATCCAACCTATCATCTCGGCGGTAATATTTGACAACATTCCTGGCGAGTTGGCCTCTACGTCTTCGTGGGACCTTTATGTACATCAATAACGTAATATAACTTAACCTAACCCAACCTAACATCTCCGCGGTAATATTTGACAACATACCTGGCGAGTTGGCCTCTACGTATCCGTGGGCCCTTCATATACATCAATAACGAAATATAACCTAACCTAAACCTATCTAACATCTCGGCGGTAATATTTGACCACATTCCTGGCTTGTTGGCCTCTACGTCTCCGTCGGACCTTTATATACATCTATAACGTAATATAACCTAACCTAACCCAACCTATCATCTCGGCGGTAATATTTGACAACATTCCTGGCGAGTTGGCCTCTACGTCTCCGTTTGACCTTCATATACATCAATAACGTAATATAACCTAACCTAACGCAACCTAACATCTCGGCGGTAATATTTGACATCATTCCTGGCGAGTTGGCCTCTATGTCTCCGTTTAACCCTCGTATACATAAATAACGTAATATAACGTAACTTAATCCAACCTATCATCTCGGCGGTAATATTTGACAACATTCCTGGCGAGTTGGCCTCTACGTCTACGTGGGACCTTTATATACATCAATAACGTAATATAACTTAACCTGACCCAACCTAACACCTCCGCGGTAATATTTGACCACGTTCCTGGCTTGTTGCACTCTACGTCTCCGTGGGACCTTCATATAGATCTATAACGTAATATAACCTAACCTAACCCAACCTAACATCTCGGCGGTAATATTTGACAACATTCCTGGCGAGTTGGCTTCTCCGTCCCCGTGGGACCTTTATATACATCAATAACGTAATATAACCTAACCTAACCCAACCTAACATATCCGCGGTAATATTTGACAACATACCTGGCGAGTTGGCCTCTACGTATCCGTGGGCCCTTCATATACATCAATAACGAAATATAACCTAACCTAACCCAACCTAACATCTCCGCGGTATTATTTGACAACATACCTGGCGAGTTGGCCTCCACGTCTCCGTGGGACCTTTATATACATCAATAACATAATATAAGCTAGCCTAACCTAATCTAACATCTCGGCGGTAATATTTGACCACATTCCTGGCTTGTTGGCCTCTACGCCTCCGTCGGAGCTTTATATACATCTATAACGTAATATAACCTAACCTAACCCAATCTAACATCTCGACGGTAATATTTGACGACATTCCTGGCTTGTTGGCCTCTACGTCTCCGTTTGACCTTCATGTACATCAATATCGTAATATAACCTAACCTAACGCAACCTAACATCTCGGCGGTAATATTTGACATCATTCCTGGCGAGTTGGCCTCTATGTCTCCGTGTGACCCTCGTATACATCACTAACGTAATATAACGTAACTTAATCCAACCTATCATCTCGGCGGTAATATTTGACAACATTCCTGGCGAGTTGGCCTCTACGTCTTCGTGGGACCTTTATGTACATCAATAACGTAATATAACTTAACCTAACCCAACCTAACATCTCCGCGGTAATATTTGACAACATACCTGGCGAGTTGGCCTCTACGTATCCGTGGGCCCTTCATATACATCAATAACGAAATATAACCTAACCTAAACCTATCTAACATCTCGGCGGTAATATTTGACCACATTCCTGGCTTGTTGGCCTCTACGTCTCCGTCGGACCTTTATATACATCTATAACGTAATATAACCTAACCTAACCCAACCTATCATCTCGGCGGTAATATTTGACAACATTCCTGGCGAGTTGGCCTCTACGTCTTCGTGGGACCTTTATATACATCAATAACGTAATATAACTTAACCTAACCCAACCTAACATCTCCGCGGTAATATTTGACAACATACCTGGCGAGTTGGCCTCTACGTCTCCGTGGGACCTTCATATAGATCTATAACGTAATATAACCTAACCTAACGCAATCCAACATCTCGGCGGTAATATTTGACAACATTCCTGGCTTGTTGGCCTCTATGCCTCCGTGGGACCTTTATATACATCTATAACGTAATATAACCTAACCTAACCCAACCTAACATCTCGGCCGTCATATTTGACCACATTCCTGGCTTGTTGGACTCTACGTCTCCGTGGAATATTTATATACATCAATAACATAATATAACATAAGCAAACCCAATATAAAATCTCGGCGGTAATATTTGACCATATTCCTGTCTTATTGGACTCTACGTCTCCGTGGGACCTTTATATACATCAATAACATCATATAAGCTAGCCTAACCCAATCTAACATCTCGGCGATAATATTTGACCACATTACTGGCGAGTTGGCCTCTACGTCTTCGTGGGACCTTTATATACATCAATAACGTAATATAACTTAACCTAACCCAACCTAACATTTCCGCGGTAATATTTGACAACATACCTGGCGAGTTGGGCTCTACGTCTCCGTGGGACCTTCATATAGATCTATAACGTAATATAACCTAACCTAACGCAATCCAACATCTCGGCGGTAATGTTTGACAACATTCCTGGCTTGTTGGCCTCTATGTCTCCGTGGGACCTTTATATACATCTATAACGTAATATAACCTAACCTAACCCAACCTATCATCTCGGCGGTAATATTTGACAACATTCCTGGCGAGTTGGCCTCTACGTCTCCGTTTGACCTTCATATACATCAATAACGTAATATAACCTAACCTAACGCAACCTAACATCTCGGCGGTAATATTTGACATCATTCCTGGCGAGTTGGCCTCTATGTCTCCGTGTAACCCTCGTATACATCAATAACGTAATATAACGTAACTTAATCCAACCTATCATCTCGGCGGTAATATTTGACAACATTCCTGGCGAGTTGGCCTCTACGTCTTCGTGGGACCTTTATATACATCAATAAGGTAATATAACTTATCCTAACCCAACCTAACTGTAATATTTGACAACATACCTGGCGAGTTGGCCTCTACGTATCCGTGGGCCCTTCATATACATCAATAACGAAATATAACCTAACCTAACCCTATCTAACATCTCGGCGGTAATAAGTGACCACATTCCTGGCTTGTTGGCCTCTACGTCTCCGTCGGACCTTTATATACATCTATAACGTAATATAACCTAACCTAACCCAACCTATCATCTCGGCGGTAATATTTGACAACATTCCTGGCGAGTTGGCCTCTACGTCTCCGTGGGACCTTTATATACATCAATAACATAATATGAGCTAGCCTAACCCAATCTAACATCTCGGCGATAATATTTGACCACATTCCTGGCGAGTTGGCCTCTACGTCTTCGTGGGACCTTTATATACATCAATAACGTAATATAACTTAACCTAACCCAACCTAACATTTCCGCGGTAATATTTGACAACATACCTGGCGAGTTGGGCTCTACGTCTCCGTGGGACCTTCATATAGATCTATAACGTAATATAACCTAACCTAACGCAATCCAACATCTCGGCGGTAATATTTGACAACATTCCTGGCTTGTTGGCCTCTATGTCTCCGTGGGACCTTTATATACATCTATAACGTAATATAACCTAACCTAACCCAACCTATCATCTCGGCGGTAATATTTGACAACATTCCTGGCGAGTTGGCCTCTACGTCTCCGTTTGACCTTCATATACATCAATAACGTAATATAACCTAACCTAACGCAACCTAACATCTCGGCGGTAATATTTGACATCATTCCTGGCGAGTTGGCCTCTATGTCTCCGTGTAACCCTCGTATACATCAATAACGTAATATAACGTAACGTAATCCAACCTATCATCTCGGCGGTAATATTTGACAACATTCCTGGCGAGTTGGCCTCTACGTCTTCGTGGGACCTTTATATACATCAATAAGGTAATATAACTTATCCTAACCCAACCTAACTGTAATATTTGACAACATACCTGGCGAGTTGGCCTCTACGTATCCGTGGGCCCTTCATATACATCAATAACGAAATATAACCTAACCTAACCCTATCTAACATCTCGGCGGTAATAAGTGACCACATTCCTGGCTTGTTGGCCTCTACGTCTCCGTCGGACCTTTATATACATCTATAACGTAATATAACCTAACCTAACCCAACCTATCATCTCGGCGGTAATATTTGACAACATTCCTGGCGAGTTGGCCTCTACGTCTCCGTGGGACCTTTATATACATCAATAACATAATATGAGCTAGCCTAACCCAATCTAACATCTCGGCGATAATATTTGACCACATTCCTGGCGAGTTGGCCTCTACGTCTTCGTGGGACCTTTATATACATCAATAACGTAATATAACTTAACCTAACCCAACCTAACATCTCCGCGGTAATATTTGACAACATACCTGGCGAGTTCGCCTCTACGTCTCCGTGGGCACTTCATATACATCAATAACGAAATATAACATAACCTAACCCAACCTATCATCTCGGAGGTAATATTTGACAAAATTCTTGGCGAGTTGGCTTCTCCGCTTCCGTGGGACCTTTATATACATCAATAACGTAATATAACCTAACCTAACCCAACCTAACATCTCCGCGGTAATATTTGACCACGTTCCTGGCTTGTTGCACTCTACGTCTCCGTCGGACCTTTATATATATCTATAACGTAATATAACCTAACCTAACCCAACCTATCATCTCGGCGGTAACATTTGACAACATTCCTGGCGAGTTGGCCTCTACGTCTCCGTGGGACCTTTATATACATCAATAACATAATATAACCTAACCTAACGCAACCTAACATCTCGGCGGCAATATTTGACAACATTCCTGGCGAGTTGGCTTCTCCGTCCCCGTGGGACCTTTATATACATCAATAACGTAATATAACCTAACCTAACCCAACCTATCATCTCGGCGGTAATATTTGAAAACATTCCTGGCGAGTTGGCATCTACGTCTCCGCGGGACCTTTATATACATCAATAACGTAATATAACATAACCTAACCCACCCTAGCATCTCGGCGGTAATATTTGACATCATTCCTGGCGAGTTGGCCTCTACGTCTCCGTGTAACCCTCGTATACAACAGTAACGTAATATAACGTAACTTAACCCAACCTATCATCTCGGCGGTAATATTTGACAACATTCCTGGCGAGTTGGCCTCTACGTGTTCGTGGGACCTTTATATACATCAATAACGTAATATAACTTAACCTAACCCAACCAAACATCTCCGCGGTAATATTTGACAACATACCTGGCGAGTTGGCCTCTACGTCTCCGTGGGCCCTTCATATACATCAATAACGAAAATTAACCTAACCTAACCCAACCTATCATCTCGGAGGTAATATTTGGCAACATTCCTGGCGAGTTGGCCTCTACGTCTCCGTGGGACCTTTATATACATCAATAACGTAATGTAACCTAACCTAACCCAATCTAACATCTCGGCGGTAATATTTGACAACATTCCTGGCTTGTTGGCCTCTACGTCTCCGTGGGACCTTTATATACATCAATAACGTAATATAACTTAAGCTAACCCAACCTAACATCTCCGCGGTAATATTTGACAACATTCCTGACGAGTTGGCCTCTAGGTCTCAGTTTGACCTTCATATACTTCAATAACGTAACATAACCTAACCTAACGCAACCTAACATCCCGGCCGTCATATTTGACCACATTCCTGGCTTGTTGGACTCTACGTCTCCGTGGAATATTTATATACATCAATAACATAATATAACATAAGCAAAACTATATAACATCTCGGCGGTAATATTTGACCATATTCCTGTCTTGTTGGACTCTACGTCTCCGTGGGACCTTTATATACATCAATAACATCATATAAGCTAGCCTAACCCAATCTAACATCTCGACGGTAATATTTGACCACATTCCTGGCTTGTTGGCCTCTACGTCTCCGTGGGACCTATATATACATCAATAACATAATATAAGCTAGCCTAACCCAATCTAACATCTCACGGTAATATTTGACCACATTCCTGGCTTGTTGGCTTCTACGTCTCCGTGGGACGTTTATATACTTCAATAACGTAATATAACCTAGCCTAACCCAATTTAACATCTCGGCGGTAATATTTGACAACTTTCCTGGCGAGTTGGCCTCTACGTCTGCGTGGGATCTTTATATACATCAATAACGTAATATAACATAACCTAACCCAATCTAACATCTCGGCGGTAATATTTGACAACATTCCTGGCTTGTTGGCCTCTACGTCTCCGTGGGACCTTTATATACATCTATAACGTAATATAACCTAACCTAACCCAACCTATCATCTCGGCGGTAATATTTGACAACATTCCTGGCGAGTTGGCCTCTACGTCTCCGTTTGACATTCATATACATCAATAACGTAATATAACCTAACCTAACGCAACCTAACATCTCGGCGGTAATATTTGACATCATTCCTGGCGAGTTGGCCTCTATGTCTCCGTTTAACCCTCGTATACATAAATAACGTAATATAACGTAACTTAATCCAACCTATCATCTCGGCGGTAATATTTGACAACATTCCTGGCGAGTTGGCCTCTACGTCTACGTGGGACCTTTATATACATCAATAACGTAATATAACTTAACCTGACCCAACCTAACACCTCCGCGGTAATATTTGACCACGTTCCTGGCTTGTTGCACTCTACGTCTCCGTGGGACCTTCATATAGATCTATAACGTAATATAACCTAACCTAACCCAACCTAACATCTCGGCGGTAATATTTGACAACATTCCTGGCGAGTTGGCTTCTCCGTCCCCGTGGGACCTTTATATACATCAATAACGTAATATAACCTAACCTAACCCAACCTAACATATCCGCGGTAATATTTGACAACATACCTGGCGAGTTGGCCTCTACGTATCCGTGGGCCCTTCATATACATCAATAACGAAATATAACCTAACCTAACCCAACCTAACATCTCCGCGGTATTATTTGACAACATACCTGGCGAGTTGGCCTCCACGTCTCCGTGGGACCTTTATATACATCAATAACATAATATAAGCTAGCCTAACCTAATCTAACATCTCGGCGGTAATATTTGACCACATTCCTGGCTTGTTGGCCTCTACGCCTCCGTCGGAGCTTTATATACATCTATAACGTAATATAACCTAACCTAACCCAATCTAACATCTCGACGGTAATATTTGACGACATTCCTGGCTTGTTGGCCTCTACGTCTCCGTTTGACCTTCATGTACATCAATATCGTAATATAACCTAACCTAACGCAACCTAACATCTCGGCGGTAATATTTGACATCATTCCTGGCGAGTTGGCCTCTATGTCTCCGTGTGACCCTCGTATACATCACTAACGTAATATAACGTAACTTAATCCAACCTATCATCTCGGCGGTAATATTTGACAACATTCCTGGCGAGTTGGCCTCTACGTCTTCGTGGGACCTTTATGTACATCAATAACGTAATATAACTTAACCTAACCCAACCTAACATCTCCGCGGTAATATTTGACAACATACCTGGCGAGTTGGCCTCTACGTATCCGTGGGCCCTTCATATACATCAATAACGAAATATAACCTAACCTAAACCTATCTAACATCTCGGCGGTAATATTTGACCACATTCCTGGCTTGTTGGCCTCTACGTCTCCGTCGGACCTTTATATACATCTATAACGTAATATAACCTAACCTAACCCAACCTATCATCTCGGCGGTAATATTTGACAACATTCCTGGCGAGTTGGCCTCTACGTCTTCGTGGGACCTTTATATACATCAATAACGTAATATAACTTAACCTAACCCAACCTAACATCTCCGCGGTAATATTTGACAACATACCTGGCGAGTTGGCCTCTACGTCTCCGTGGGACCTTCATATAGATCTATAACGTAATATAACCTAACCTAACGCAATCCAACATCTCGGCGGTAATATTTGACAACATTCCTGGCTTGTTGGCCTCTATGCCTCCGTGGGACCTTTATATACATCTATAACGTAATATAACCTAACCTAACCCAACCTAACATCTCGGCCGTCATATTTGACCACATTCCTGGCTTGTTGGACTCTACGTCTCCGTGGAATATTTATATACATCAATAACATAATATAACATAAGCAAACCCAATATAAAATCTCGGCGGTAATATTTGACCATATTCCTGTCTTATTGGACTCTACGTCTCCGTGGGACCTTTATATACATCAATAACATCATATAAGCTAGCCTAACCCAATATAACATCTCGGCGATAATATTTGACCACATTACTGGCGAGTTGGCCTCTACGTCTTCGTGGGACCTTTATATACATCAATAACGTAATATAACTTAACCTAACCCAACCTAACATTTCCGCGGTAATATTTGACAACATACCTGGCGAGTTGGGCTCTACGTCTCCGTGGGACCTTCATATAGATCTATAACGTAATATAACCTAACCTAACGCAATCCAACATCTCGGCGGTAATATTTGACAACATTCCTGGCTTGTTGGCCTCTATGTCTCCGTGGGACCTTTATATACATCTATAACGTAATATAACCTAACCTAACCCAACCTATCATCTCGGCGGTAATATTTGACAACATTCTTGGCGAGTTGGCCTCTACGTCTCCGTTTGACCTTCATATACATCAATAACGTAATATAACCTAA
Organism: Xylocopa violacea; assembly: GCA_963969225.1. NCBI lineage: Eukaryota > Metazoa > Arthropoda > Insecta > Hymenoptera > Apidae > Xylocopa > Xylocopa violacea. The sequence continues at coordinate 253,282 of CAXAJV010000644.1, read as the reverse complement.
CCTAACGCAACCTAACATCTCGGCGGTAATATTTGACATCATTCCTGGCGAGTTGGCCTCTATGTCTCCGTGTAACCCTCGTATACATCAATAACGTAATATAACGTAACTTAATCCAACCTATCATCTCGGCGGTAACATTTGACAACATTCCTGGCGAGTTGGCCTCTACGTCTTCGTGGGACCTTTATATACATCAATAAGGTAATATAACTTATCCTAACCCAACCTAACTGTAATATTTGACAACATACCTGGCGAGTTGGCCTCTACGTATCCGTGGGCCCTTCATATACATCAATAACGAAATATAACCTAACCTAACCCTATCTAACATCTCGGCGGTAATAAGTGACCACATTCCTGGCTTGTTGGCCTCTACGTCTCCGTCGGACCTTTATATACATCTATAACGTAATATAACCTAACCTAACCCAACCTATCATCTCGGCGGTAATATTTGACAACATTCCTGGCGAGTTGGCCTCTACGTCTCCGTGGGACCTTTATATACATCAATAACATAATATGAGCTAGCCTAACCCAATCTAACATCTCGGCGATAATATTTGACCACATTCCTGGCGAGTTGGCCTCTACGTCTTCGTGGGACCTTTATATACATCAATAACGTAATATAACTTAACCTAACCCAACCTAACATCTCCGCGGTAATATTTGACAACATACCTGGCGAGTTCGCCTCTACGTCTCCGTGGGCACTTCATATACATCAATAACGAAATATAACATAACCTAACCCAACCTATCATCTCGGAGGTAATATTTGACAAAATTCTTGGCGAGTTGGCTTCTCCGCTTCCGTGGGACCTTTATATACATCAATAACGTAATATAACCTAACCTAACCCAACCTAACATCTCCGCGGTAATATTTGACCACGTTCCTGGCTTGTTGCACTCTACGTCTCCGTCGGACCTTTATATATATCTATAACGTAATATAACCTAACCTAACCCAACCTATCATCTCGGCGGTAACATTTGACAACATTCCTGGCGAGTTGGCCTCTACGTCTCCGTGGGACCTTTATATACATCAATAACATAATATGAGCTAGAATAACCCAATCTAACATCTCGGCGATAATATTTGACCACATTCCTGGCGAGTTGGCCTCTACGTCTTCGTGGGACCTTTATATACATCAATAACGTAATATAACTTAACCTAACCCAACCTAACATCTCCGCGGTAATATTTGACAACATACCTGGCGAGTTGGCCTCTACGTCTCCGTGGGCCCTTCATATACATCAATAACGAAAATTAACCTAACCTAACCCAACCTATCATCTCGGAGGTAATATTTGGCAACATTCCTGGCGAGTTGGCCTCTACGTCTCCGTGGGACCTTTATATACATCAATAACGTAATGTAACCTAACCTAACCCAACCTAACATCTCGGCGGTAATATTTGACAACATTCCTGACGAGTTGGCCTCTAGGTCTCAGTTTGACCTTCATATACTTCAATAACGTAACATAACCTAACCTAACGCAACCTAACATCTCGGCCGTCATATTTGACCACATTCCTGGCTTGTTGGACTCTACGTCTCCGTGGAATATTTATATACATCAATAACATAATATAACATAAGCAAAACTATATAACATCTCGGCGGTAATATTTGACCATATTCCTGTCTTGTTGGAATCTACGTCTCCGTGGGACCTTTATATACATCAATAACATCATATAAGCTAGCCTAACCCAATCTAACATCTCGACGGTAATATTTGACCACATTCCTGGCTTGTTGGCCTCTACGTCTCCGTGGGACCTATATATACATCAATAACATAATATAAGCTAGCCTAACCCAATCTAACATCTCACGGGAATATTTGACCACATTCCTGGCTTGTTGGCTTCTACGTCTCCGTGGGACGTTTATATACTTCAATAACGTAATATAACCTAGCCTAACCCAATTTAACATCTCGGCGGTAATATTTGACAACTTTCCTGGCGAGTTGGCCTCTACGTCTGCGTGGGATCTTTATATACATCAATAACGTAATATAACATAACCTAACCCAATCTAACATCTCGGCGGTAATATTTGACAACATTCCTGGCTTGTTGGCCTCTACGTCTCCGTGGGACCTTTATATACATCTATAACGTAATATAACCTAACCTAACCCAACCTATCATCTCGGCGGTAATATTTGACAACATTCCTGGCGAGTTGGCCTCTACGTCTCCGTTTGACCTTCATATACATCAATAACGTAATATAACCTAACCTAACCCAACCTAACATCTCGGCGGTAATATTTGACAACATTCCTGGCGAGTTGGCTTCTCCGTCCCCGTGGGACCTTTATATACATCAATAACGTAATATAACCTAACCTAACCCAACCTAACATATCCGCGGTAATATTTGACAACATACCTGGCGAGTTGGCCTCTACGTATCCGTGGGCCCTTCATATACATCAATAACGAAATATAACCTAACCTAACCCAACCTAACATCTCCGCGGTATTATTTGACAACATACCTGGCGAGTTGGCCTCCACGTCTCCGTGGGACCTTTATATACATCAATAACATAATATAAGCTAGCCTAACCTAATCTAACATCTCGGCGGTAATATTTGACCACATTCCTGGCTTGTTGGCCTCTACGCCTCCGTGGGAGCTTTATATACATCTATAACGTAATATAACCTAACCTAACCCAATCTAACATCTCGACGGTAATATTTGACGACATTCCTGGCTTGTTGGCCTCTACGTCTCCGTTTGACCTTCATGTACATCAATATCGTAATATAACCTAACCTAACGCAACCTAACATCTCGGCGGTAATATTTGACATCATTCCTGGCGAGTTGGCCTCTATGTCTCCGTGTGACCCTCGTATACATCACTAACGTAATATAACGTAACTTAATCCAACCTATCATCTCGGCGGTAATATTTGACAACATTCCTGGCGAGTTGGCCTCTACGTCTTCGTGGGACCTTTATGTACATCAATAACGTAATATAACTTAACCTAACCCAACCTAACATCTCCGCGGTAATATTTGACAACATACCTGGCGAGTTGGCCTCTACGTATCCGTGGGCCCTTCATATACATCAATAACGAAATATAACCTAACCTAAACCTATCTAACATCTCGGCGGTAATATTTGACCACATTCCTGGCTTGTTGGCCTCTACGTCTCCGTCGGACCTTTATATACATCTATAACGTAATATAACCTAACCTAACCCAACCTATCATCTCGGCGGTAATATTTGACAACATTCCTGGCGAGTTGGCCTCTACGTCTTCGTGGAACCTTTATATACATCAATAACGTAATATAACTTAACCTAACCCAACCTAACATCTCCGCGGTAATATTTGACAACATACCTGGCGAGTTGGCCTCTACGTCTCCGTGGGACCTTCATATAGATCTATAACGTAATATAACCTAACCTAACGCAATCCAACATCTCGGCGGTAATATTTGACAACATTCCTGGCTTGTTGGCCTCTATGCCTCCGTGGGACCTTTATATACATCTATAACGTAATATAACCTAACCTAACCCAACCTAACATCTCGGCCGTCATATTTGACCACATTCCTGGCTTGTTGGACTCTACGTCTCCGTGGAATATTTATATACATCAATAACATAATATAACATAAGCAAACCCAATATAAAATCTCGGCGGTAATATTTGACCATATTCCTGTCTTATTGGACTCTACGTCTCCGTGGGACCTTTATATACATCAATAACATCATATAAGCTAGCCTAACCCAATCTAACATCTCGGCGATAATATTTGACCACATTACTGGCGAGTTGGCCTCTACGTCTTCGTGGGACCTTTATATACATCAATAACGTAATATAACTTAACCTAACCCAACCTAACATCTCCGCGGTAATATTTGACAACATACCTGGCGAGTTGGGCTCTACGTCTCCGTGGGACCTTCATATAGATCTATAACGTAATATAACCTAACCTAACGCAATCCAACATCTCGGCGGTAATATTTGACAACATTCCTTGCTTGTTGGCCTCTATGTCTCCGTGGGACCTTTATATACATCTATAACGTAATATAACCTAACCTAACCCAACCTATCATCTCGGCGGTAATATTTGACAACATTCCTGGCGAGTTGGCCTCTACGTCTCCGTTTGACCTTCATATACATCAATAACGTAATATAACCTAACCTAACGCAACCTAACATCTCGGCGGTAATATTTGACATCATTCCTGGCGAGTTGGCCTCTATGTCTCCGTGTAACCCTCGTATACATCAATAACGTAATATAACGTAACTTAATCCATCCTATCATCTCGGCGGTAATATTTGACATCATTCCTGGCGAGTTGGCCTCTACGTCTCCGTGTAACCCTCGTATACAACAGTAACGTAATATAACGTAACTTAACCCAACCTATCATCTCGGCGGTAATATTTGACAACATTCCTGGCGAGTTGGTCTCTACGTCTTCGTGGGACCTTTATATACATCAATAACGTAATATAACTTAACCTAACCCAACCTAACATCTCCGCGGTAATATTTGGCAACATACCTGGCGAGTTGGCCTCTACGTATCCGTGGGCCCTTCATATACATCAATAACGAAATATAACCTAACCTAACCCAACCTAACATCTCCGCGGTATTATTTGACAACATACCTGGCGAGTTGGCCTCCACGCCTCCGTCGGACCTTCATATACATCTATAACGTAATATAACCTAACCTAACCCAATCTAACATCTCGACGGTAATATTTGACGACGTTCCTGGCTTGTTGGCCTCTACGTCTCCGTTTGACCTTCATATACATCAATAACGTAATATAACCTAACCTAACGCAACCTAACATCTCGGCGGTAATATTTGACTTCATTCCTGGCGAGTTGGCCTCTATGTCTCCGTGTAACCCTCGTATGCATCACTAGCGTAATATAACGTAACTTAATCCAACCTATCATCTCGGCGGTAATATTTGACAACATTCCTGGCGAGTTGGCCTCTACGTCTTCATGGGACCTTTATATACATCAATAAGGTAATATAACTTATCCTAACCCAACCTAACATCTCCGCTGTAATATTTGACAACATACCTGGCGAGTTGGCCTCTACGTATCCGTGGGCCCTTCATATACATCAATAACGAAATATAACCTAACCTAACCCTATCTAACATCTCGGCGGTAATATTTGACCACATTCCTGGCTTGTTGGTCTCTACGTCTCCGTCGGACCTTTATATACATCTATAACGTAATATAACCTAACCTAACCCAACCTATCATCTCGGCGGTAACATTTGACAACATTCCTGGCGAGTTGGCCTTTACGTCTCCGTGGGACCTTTATATACATCAATAACATAATATGAGCTAGCCTAACCCAATCTAACATCTCGGCGATAATATTTGACCACATTCCTGGCGAGTTGGCCTCTACGTCTTCGTGGGACCTTTATATACATCAATAACGTAATATAACTTAACCTAACCCAACCTAACATCTCCGCGGTAATATTTGACAACATACCTGGCGTGTTGGCCTCTACGTCTCCGTGGGCCCTTCATATACATCAATAACGAAATATAACATAACCTAACCCAACCTATCATCTAGGAGGTACTATTTGACAAAATTCCTGGCGAGTTGGCTTCTCCGCTTCCGTGGGACCTTTATATACATCAATAACGTAATATAACCTAACCTAACCCAACCTAACATCTCCGCGGTAATATTTGACCACGTTCCTGGCTTGTTGCACTCTACGTCTCCGTGGGACCTTCATATAGATCTATAACGTAATATAACCTAACCTAACCCAACCTAACATCTCGGCGGCAATATTTGACAACATTCCTGGCGAGTTGGCTTCTCCGTCCCCGTGGGACCTTTATATACATCAATAACGTAATATAACCTAACCTAACCCAACCTATCATCTCGGCGGTAATATTTGAAAACATTCCTGGCGAGTTTGCATCTACGTCTCCGCGGGACCTTTATATACATCAATAACGTAATATAACATAACCTAACCCAACCTAACATCTCCGCGGTAATATTTGACAACATACCTGGCGAGGTGGCCTCTACGTCTCCGTGGGACCTTCATATAGATCTATAACGTAATATAACCTAACCTAACGCAATCCAACATCTCGGCGGTAATATTTGACAACATTCCTGGCTTGTTGGCCTCTATGTCTCCGTGGGACCTTTATATACATCTATAACGTAATATAACCTTACCTAACCCAACCTAACATCTCGGCCGTCATATTTGACCACATTCCTGGCTTGTTGGACTCTACGTCTCCGTGGAATATTTATATACATCAATAACATAATATAACATAAGCAAACCCAATATAAATCTCGGCGGTAATATTTGAACATATTCCTGTCTTATTGGAATCTACGTCTCCGTGGGACCTTTATATACATCAATAACATCATATAAGCTAGCCTAACCCAATCTAACATCTCGGCGATAGTATTTGACCACATTACTGGCGAGTTGGCCTCTACGTCTTCGTGGGACCTTTATATACATCAATAACGTAATATAACTTAACCTAACCCAACCTAACATCTCCGCGGTAATATTTGACAACATACCTGGCGAGTTGGGCTCTACGTCTCCGTGGGACCTTCATATAGATCTATAACGTAATATAACCTGACCTAACGCAATCCAACATCTCGGCGGTAATATTTGACAACATTCCTGGCTTGTTGGCCTCTATGTCTCCGTGGGACCTTTATATACATCTATAACGTAATATAACCTAACCTAACCCAACCTATCATCTCGGCGGTAATATTTGACAACATTCCTGGCGAGTTGGACTCTACGTCTCCGTTTGACCTTCATATACATCAATAACGTAATATAACCTAACCTAACGCAACCTAACATCTCCGCTGTAATATTTGACAACATACCTGGCGAGTTGGCCTCTACGTATCCGTGGGCCCTTCATATACATCAATAACGAAATATAACCTAACCTAACCCTATCTAACATCTCGGCGGTAATATTTGACCACATTCCTGGCTTGTTGGCCTCTACGTCTCCGTCGGACCTTTATATACATCTATAACGTAATATAACCTAACCTAACCCAACCTATCATCTCGGCGGTAACATTTGACAACATTCCTGGCGAGTTGGCCTTTACGTCTCCGTGGGACCTTTATATACATCAATAACATAATATGAGCTAGCCTAACCCAATCTAACATCTCGGCGATAATATTTGACCACATTCCTGGCGAGTTGGCCTCTACGTCTTCGTGGGACCTTTATATACATCAATAACGTAATATAACTTAACCTAACCCAACCTAACATCTCCGCGGTAATATTTGACAACATACCTGGCGTGTTGGCCTCTACGTCTCCGTGGGCCCTTCATATACATCAATAACGAAATATAACATAACCTAACCCAACCTATCATCTAGGAGGTACTATTTGACAAAATTCCTGGCGAGTTGGCTTCTCCGCTTCCGTGGGACCTTTATATACATCAATAACGTAATATAACCTAACCTAACCCAACCTAACATCTCCGCGGTAATATTTGACCACGTTCCTGGCTTGTTGCACTCTACGTCTCCGTGGGACCTTCATATAGATCTATAACGTAATATAACCTAACCTAACCCAACCTAACATCTCGGCGGCAATATTTGACAACATTCCTGGCGAGTTGGCTTCTCCGTCCCCGTGGGACCTTTATATACATCAATAACGTAATATAACCTAACCTAACCCAACCTATCATCTCGGCGGTAATATTTGAAAACATTCCTGGCGAGTTGGCATCTACGTCTCCGCGGGACCTTTATATACATCAATAACGTAATATAACATAACCTAACCCAACCTAACATCTCCGCGGTAATATTTGACAACATACCTGGCGAGGTGGCCTCTACGTCTCCGTGGGACCTTCATATAGATCTATAACGTAATATAACCTAACCTAACGCAATCCAACATCTCGGCGGTAATATTTGACAACATTCCTGGCTTGTTGGCCTCTATGTCTCCGTGGGACCTTTATATACATCTATAACGTAATATAACCTTACCTAACCCAACCTAACATCTCGGCCGTCATATTTGACCACATTCCTGGCTTGTTGGACTCTACGTCTCCGTGGAATATTTATATACATCAATAACATAATATAACATAAGCAAACCCAATATAAATCTCGGCGGTAATATTTGAACATATTCCTGTCTTATTGGACTCTACGTCTCCGTGGGACCTTTATATACATCAATAACATCATATAAGCTAGCCTAACCCAATCTAACATCTCGGCGATAGTATTTGACCACATTACTGGCGAGTTGGCCTCTACGTCTTCGTGGGACCTTTATATACATCAATAACGTAATATAACTTAACCTAACCCAACCTAACATCTCCGCGGTAATATTTGACAACATACCTGGCGAGTTGGGCTCTACGTCTCCGTGGGACCTTCATATAGATCTATAACGTAATATAACCTGACCTAACGCAATCCAACATCTCGGCGGTAATATTTGACAACATTCCTGGCTTGTTGGCCTCTATGTCTCCGTGGGACCTTTATATACATCTATAACGTAATATAACCTAACCTAACCCAACCTATCATCTCGGCGGTAATATTTGACAACATTCCTGGCGAGTTGGACTCTACGTCTCCGTTTGACCTTCATATACATCAATAACGTAATATAACCTAACCTAACGCAACCTAACATCTCGGCGGTAATATTTGACATCATTCCTGGCGAGTTGGCCTCTATGTCTCCGTGTAACCCTCGTATACATCAATAGCGTAATATAACGTAACTTAATCCAACCTATCATCTCGGCGGTAATATTTGACAACATTCCTGGCGAGTTGGCCTCTACGTCTTCGTGGGACCTTTATATACATCAATAAGGTAATATAACTTATCCTAACCCAACCTAACATCTCCGCTGTAATATTTGACAACATACCTGGCGAGTTGGCCTCTACGTATCCGTGGGCCCTTCATATACATCAATAACGAAATATAACCTAACCTAACCCTATCTAACATCTCGGCGGTAATATTTGACCACATTCCTGGCTTGTTGGCCTCTACGTCTCCGTCGGACCTTTATATACATCTATAACGTAATATAACCTAACCTAACCCAACCTATCATCTCGGCGGTAATATTTGACAACATTCCTGGCGAGTTGGCCTCTACGTCTCCGTGGGACCTTTATATACATCAATAACGTAATATAACATAACCTAACCCAACCTAACATCTCCGCGGTAATATTTGACAACATACCTGGCGAGTTGGCCTCTACGTCTCCGTGGGACCTTCATATAGATCTATAACGTAATATAACCTAACCTAACGCAATCCAACATCTCGGCGGTAATATTTGACAACATTCCTGGCTTGCTGGCCTCTATGTCTCCGTGGGACCTTTATATACATCTATAACGTAATATAACCTAACCTAACCCAACCTAACATCTCGGCCGTCATATTTGACCACATTCCTGGCTTGTTGGACTCTACGTCTCCGTGGAATATTTATATACATCAATAACATAATATAACATAAGCAAACCCAATATAAATCTCGGCGGTAATATTTGAACATATTCCTGTCTTATTGGACTCTACGTCTCCGTGGGACCTTTATATACATCAATAACATCATATAAGCTAGCCTAACCCAATCTAACATCTCGGCGATAATATTTGACCACATTACTGGCGAGTTGGCCTCTACGTCTTCGTGGGACCTTTATATACATCAATAACGTAATATAACTTAACCTAACCCAACCTAACATCTCCGCGGTAATATTTGACAACATACCTGGCGAGTTGGGCTCTACGTCTCCGTGGGACCTTCATATAGATCTATAACGTAATATAACCTGACCTAACGCAATCCAACATCTCGGCGGTAATATTTGACAACATTCCTGGCTTGTTGGCCTCTATGTCTCCGTGGGACCTTTATATACATCTATAACGTAATATAACCTAACCTAACCCAACCTATCATCTCGGCGGTAATATTTGACAACATTCCTGGCGAGTTGGCCTCTACGTCTCCGTTTGACCTTCATATACATCAATAACGTAATATAACCTAACCTAACGCAACCTAACATCTCGGCGGTAATATTTGACATCATTCCTGGCGAGTTGGCCTCTATGTCTCCGTGTAACCCTCGTATACATCAATAGCGTAATATAACGTAACTTAATCCAACCTATCATCTCGGCGGTAATATTTGACAACATTCCTGGCGAGTTGGCGTCTACGTCTTCGTGGGACCTTTATATACATCAATAAGGTAATATAACTTATCCTAACCCAACCTAACATCTCCGCTGTAATATTTGACAACATACCTGGCGAGTTGGCCTCTACGTATCCGTGGGCCCTTCATATACATCAATAACGAAATATAACCTAACCTAACCCTATCTAACATCTCGGCGGTAATATTTGACCACATTCCTGGCTTGTTGGCCTCTACGTCTCCGTCGGACCTTTATATACATATATAACGTAATATAACCTAACCTAGCCCAACCTATCATCTCGGCGGTAATATTTGACAACATTCCTGGCGAGTTGGCCTCTACGTCTCCGTGGGACCTTTATATACATCAATAACATAATATGAGCTAACCTAACCCAACCTATCATCTCGGCGGTAATATTTGAAATCATTCCTGGCGAGTTGGCCTCTACGTTTCCGCGGGACCTTTATATACATCAATAACGTAATATAACTTAACCTAACCCAACCTAACATCTCCGCGGTAATATTTGACAACATACCTGGCGAGTTGGCCTCTACGTCTCCGTGTAACCCTCGTATACAACAGTAACGTAATATAACGTAACTTAACCCAACCTATCATCTCGGCGGTAATATTTGACAACATTCCTGGCGAGTTGGCCTCTACGTCTTCGTGGGACCTTTATATACATCAATAACGTAATATAACTTAACCTAACCCAACCTAACATCTCCGCGGTAATATTTGACAACATACCTGGCGAGTTGGCCTCTACGTATCCGTGGGCCCTTGATATACATCAATAACGAAATATAACCTAACCTAACCCAACCTAACATCTCCGCGGTATTATTTGACAACATACCTGGCGAGTTGGCCTCCACGTCTCCGTGGGACCTTTATATACATCAATAACATAATATAAGCTAGCCTAACCTAATCTAACATCTCGGCGGTAATATTTGACCACATTCCTGGCTTGTTGGCCTCTACGCCTCCGTCGGACCTTTATATACATCTATAACGTAATATAACCTAACCTAACCCAATCTAACATCTCGGCGGTAATATTTGACCATATTCCTGTCTTGTTGGACTCTACGTCTCCGTGGGACCTTTATATACATCAATAACGTAATATAACCTAACCTAACCCAATCTAACATCTCGACGGTAATATTTGACCACATTCCTGGCTTGTTGGCCTCTACGTCTCCGTGGGACCTATATATACATCAATAACATAATATAAGCTAGCCTAACCCAATCTAACATCTCACGGTAATATTTGACCACATTCCTGGCTTGTTGGCTTCTACGTCTCCGTGGGACGTTTATATACTTCAATAACGTAATATAACCTAGCCTAACCCAATTTAACATCTCGGCGGTAATATTTGACAACATACATGGCGAGTTGGCCTCTACGTATCCGTGGGCCCTTCATATACATCAATAACGAAATATAACCTAACCTAACCCTATCTAACATCTCGGCGGTAATATTTGACCACATTCCTGGCTTGTTGGCCTCTACGTCTCCGTCGGACCGTTATATACATCTATAACGTAATATAACCTAACCTAACCCAACCTATCATCTCGGCGGTAATATTTGACAACATTCCTGGCGAGTTGGCCTCTACGTCTTCGTGGGACCTTTATATACATCAATAACGTAATATAACTTAACCTAACCCAACCTAACATCTCCGCGGTAATATTTGACAACATACCTGGCGAGTTGGCCTCTACGTATCCGTGGGCCCTTCATATACATCAATAACGAAATATAACCTAACCTAACCCAACCTAACATCTCCGCGGTATTATTTGACAACATACCTGGCGAGTTGGCCTCCACGTCTCCGTGGGACCTTTATATACATCAATAACATAATATAAGCTAGCCTAACCTAATCTAACATCTCGGCGGTAATATTTGACCACATTCCTGGCTTGTTGGCCTCTACGCCTCCGTCGGACCTTTATATACATCTATAACGTAATATAACCTAACCTAACCCAATCTAACATCTCGGCGGTAATATTTGACCATATTCCTGTCTTGTTGGACTCTACGTCTCCGTGGGACCTTTATATACATCAATAACGTAATATAACCTAACCTAACCCAATCTAACATCTCGACGGTAATATTTGACCACATTCCTGGCTTGTTGGTCTCTACGTCTCCGTGGGACCTATATATACATCAATAACATAATATAAGCTAGCCTAACCCAATCTAACATCTCACGGTAATATTTGACCACATTCCTGGCTTGTTGGCTTCTACGTCTCCGTGGGACGTTTATATACTTCAATAACGTAATATAACCTAGCCTAACCCAATTTAACATCTCGGCGGTAATATTTGACAACATACATGGCGAGTTGGCCTCTACGTAACCGTGGGCCCTTCATATACATCAATAACGAAATATAACCTAACCTAACCCTATCTAACATCTCGGCGGTAATATTTGACCACATTCCTGGCTTGTTGGCCTCTACGTCTCCGTCGGACCGTTATATACATCTATAACGTAATATAACCTAACCTAACCCAACCTATCATCTCGGCGGTAATATTTGACAACATTCCTGGCGAGCTGGCCTCTACGTCTCCGTGGGACCTTTATATACATCAATAGCATAATATAAGCTAGCCTAACCCAATCTAACATCTCGGCGATAATATTTGACCACATTCCTGGCGAGTTGGCCTCTACGTCTTCGTGGGACCTTTATATACATCAATAACGTAATATAACTTAAGCTAACCCAACCTAACATTTCCGCGGTAATATTTGACAACATACCTGGCGAGTTGGCCTCTACGTCTCCGTGGGCCCTTCATATACATAATACGAAATATAACCTAACCTAACCCAACCTATCATCTCGGAGGTAATATTTGGCAACATTCCTGGCGAGTTGGCCTCTACGTCTCCGTGGGACCTTTATATACATCAATAACATAATATAAGCTAGCCTAACCCAATCTAACATCTCGGCGATAATATTTGACCACATTCCTGGCGAGTTGGCCTCTACGGCTTCGTGGGACCTTTATATACATCAATAACGTAATATAACTTAACCTAGCCCAACCTAACATCTCCGCGGTAATATTTGACAACATACCTGGCGAGTTGGCCTCTATGTCTCCGTGGGCCCTTCATATACATCAATAACGAAATATAACCTAACCTAACCCTATCTAACATCTCGGCAGTAATATTTGACCACATTCCTGGCTTGTTGGCCTCTACGTCTCCGTGGGACCTTTATATACATCAATAACATAATATAAGCTAGCCTAACCCAATCTAACATCTCGGCGATAATATTTGACCACATTCCTTGCGAGTTGGCCTCCACGTCTTCGTGGGACCTTTATATACATCAATAACGTAATATAACCTAACCTAACGCAACCTAACATCTCGGCGGCAATATTTGACAACATTCCTGGCGAGTTGGCTTCTCCGTCCCCGTGGGACCTTTATATACATCAATAACGTAATATAACCTAACCTAACCCAACCTATCATCTCGGCGGTAATATTTGAAAACATTCCTGGCGAGTTGGCATCTACGTCTCCGCGGGACCTTTATATACATCAATAACGTAATATAACATAACCTAACCCACCCTAGCATCTCGGCGGTAATATTTGACATCATTCCTGGCGAGTTGGCCTCTACGTCTCCGTGTAACCCTCGTATACAACAGTAACGTAATATAACGTAACTTAACCCAACCTATCATCTCGGCGGTAATATTTGACAACATTCCTGGCGAGTTGGCCTCTACGTGTTCGTGGGACCTTTATATACATCAATAACGTAATATAACTTAACCTAACCCAACCAAACATCTGCGCGGTGATATTTGACAACATACCTGGCGAGTTGGCCTCTACGTCTACGTGGGCCCTTCATATACATCAATAACGAAAATTAACCTAACCTAACCCAACCTATCATCTCGGAGGTAATATTTGGCAACATTCCTGGCGAGTTGGCCTCTACGTCTCCGTGGGACCTTTATATACATCAATAACGTAATGTAACCTAACCTAACCCAACCTAACATCTCGGCGGTAATATTTGACAACATTCCTGACGAGTTGGCCTCTAGGTCTCAGTTTGACCTTCATATACTTCAATAACGTAACATAACCTAACCTAACGCAACCTAACATCTCGGCCGTCATATTTGACCACATTCCTGGCTTGTTGGACTCTACGTCTCCGTGGAATATTTATATACATCAATAACATAATATAACATAAGCAAACCCAACATAACATCTCGGCGGTAATATTTGACCATATTCCTGTCTTGTTGGACTCTACGTCTCCGTGGGACCTTTATATACATCAATAACATCATATAAGCTAGCCTAACCCAATCTAACATCTCGACGGTAATATTTGACCACATTCCTGGCTTGTTGGCCTCTACGTCTCCGTGGGACCTATATATACATCAATAACATAATATAAGCTAGCCTAACCCAATCTAACATCTCACGGTAATATTTGACCACATTCCTGGCTTGTTGGCTTCTACGTCTCCGTGGGACGTTTATATACTTCAATAACGTAATATAACCTAGCCTAACCCAATTTAACATCTCGGCGGTAATATTAGACAACTTTCCTGGCGAGTTGGCCTCTACGTCTGCGTGGAATCTTTATATACATCAATAACGTAATATAACATAACCTAACCCAATCTAACATCTCGGCGGTAATATTTGACAACATTCCTGGCTTGTTGGCCTCTACGTCTCCGTGGGACCTTTATATACATCTATAACGTAATATAACCTAACCTAACCCAACCTATCATCTCGGCGGTAATATTTGACAACATTCCTGGCGAGTTGGCCTCTACGTCTCCGTGGGACCTTTATATACATCAATAACATAATATGAGCTAGCCTAACCCAATCTAACATCTCGGCGATAATATTTGACCACATTCCTGGCGAGTTGGCCTCTACGTCTTCGTGGGACCTTTATATACATCAATAACGTAATATAACTTAACCTAACCCAACCTAACATCACCGCGGTAATATTTGACAACATACCTGGCGAGTTCGTCTCTACGTCTCCGTGGGCACTTCATATACATCAATAACGAAATATAACATAACCTAACCCAACCCATCATCTAGGAGGTAATATTTGACAAAATTCTTGGCGAGTTGGCTTCTCCGCTTCCGTGGGACCTTTATATACATCAATAACGTAATATAACCTAACCTAACCCAACCTAACATCTCCGCGGTAATATTTGACCACGTTCCTGGCTTGTTGCACTCTACGTCTCCGTCGGACCTTTATATATATCTATAACGTAATATAACCTAACCTAACCCAACCTATCATCTCGGCGGTAACATTTGACAACATTCCTGGCGAGTTGGCCTCTACGTCTCCGTGGGACCTTTATATACATCAATAACATAATATAAGCTAGCCTAACCTAATCTAACATCTCGGCGGTAATATTTGACCACATTCCTGGCTTGTTGGCCTCTACGCCTCCGTCGGACCTTTATATACATCTATAACGTAATATAACCTAACCTAACCCAATCTAACATCTCGACGGTAATATTTGACGACGTTCCTGGCTTGTTGGCCTCTACGTCTCCGTTTGACCTTCATATACATCAATAACGTAATATAACCTAACCTAACGCAACCTAACATCTCGGCGGTAATATTTGACTTCATTCCTGGCGAGTTGGCCTCTATGTCTCCGTGTAACCCTCGTATACATCACTAGCGTAATATAACGTAACTTAATCCAACCTATCATCTCGGCGGTAATATTTGACAACATTCCTGGCGAGTTGGCCTCTACGTCTTCATGGGACCTTTATATACATCAATAAGGTAATATAACTTATCCTAACCCAACCTAACATCTCCGCTGTAATATTTGACAACATACCTGGCGAGTTGGCCTCTACGTATCCGTGGGCCCTTCATATACATCAATAACGAAATATAACCTAACCTAACCCTATCTAACATCTCGGCGGTAATATTTGACCACATTCCTGGCTTGTTGGCCTCTACGTCTCCGTCGGACCTTTATATACATCTATAACGTAATATAACCTAACCTAACCCAACCTATCATCTCGGCGGTAACATTTGACAACATTCCTGGCGAGTTGGCCTCTACGTCTCCGTGGGACCTTTATATACATCAATAACATAATATGAGCTAGCCTAGCCCAATCTAACATCTCGGCGATAATATTTGACCACATTCCTGGCTTGTTGGCCTCTACGTCTCCTTCGGACCTTTATATACATCCATAACGTAATATAACCTAACCTAACCCAACCTATCATCTCGGCGGTAATATTTGACAACATTCCTGGCGAGTTGGCCTCTACGTCTCCGTGGGACCTTTATATACATCAATAACATAATATGAGCTAACCTAACCCAACCTATCATCTCGGCGGTAATATTTGAAAACATTCCTGGCGAGTTGGCCTCTACGTCTCCGCGGGACCTTTATATACATCAATAACGTAATATAACTTAACCTAACCCAACCTAACATCTCCGCGGTAATATTTGACAACATACCTGGCGAGTTGGCCTCTACGTCTCCGTGTAACCCTCGTATACAACAGTAACGTAATATAACGTAACTTAACCCAACCTATCATCTCGGCGGTAATATTTGACAACATTCCTGGCGAGTTGGCCTCTACGTCTTCGTGGGACCTTTATATACATCAATAACGTAATATAACTTAACCTAACCCAACCTAACATCTCCGCGGTAATATTTGACAACATACCTGGCGAGTTGGCCTCTACGTATCCGTGGGCCCTTCATATACATCAATAACGAAATATAACCTAACCTAACCCAACCTAACATCTCCGCGGTATTATTTGACAACATACCTGGCGAGTTGGCCTCCACGTCTCCGTGGGACCTTTATATACATCAATAACATAATATAAGCTAGCCTAACCTAATCTAACATCTCGGCGGTAATATTTGACCACATTCCTGGCTTGTTGGCCTCTACGCCTCCGTCGGACCTTTATATACATCTATAACGTAATATAACCTAACCTAACCCAATCTAACATCTCGGCGGTAATATTTGACCATATTCCTGTCTTGTTGGACTCTACGTCTCCGTGGGACCTTTATATACATCAATAACGTAATATAACCTAACCTAACCCAATCTAACATCTCGACGGTAATATTTGACCACATTCCTGGCTTGTTGGCCTCTACGTCTCCGTGGGACCTATATATACATCAATAACATAATATAAGCTAGCCTAACCCAATCTAACATCTCACGGTAATATTTGACCACATTCCTGGCTTGTTGGCTTCTACGTCTCCGTGGGACGTTTATATACTTCAATAACGTAATATAACCTAGCCTAACCCAATTTAACATCTCGGCGGTAATATTTGACAACATACCTGGCGAGTTGGCCTCTACGTATCCGTGGGCCCTTCATATACATCAATAACGAAATATAACCTAACCTAACCCTATCTAACATCTCGGCGGTAATATTTGACCACATTCCTGGCTTGTTGGCCTCTACGTCTCCGTCGGACCGTTATATACATCTATAACGTAATATAACCTAACCTAACCCAACCTATCATCTCGGCGGTAATATTTGACAACATTCCTGGCGAGTTGGCCTCTACGTCTCCGTGGGACCTTTATATACATCAATAACATAATATAAGCTAGCCTAACCCAATCTAACATCTCGGCGATAATATTTGACCACATTCCTTGCGAGTTGGCCTCCACGTCTTCGTGGGACCTTTATATACATCAATAACGTAATATAACCTAACCTAACGCAACCTAACATCTCGGCGGCAATATTTGACAACATTCCTGGCGAGTTGGCTTCTCCGTCCCCGTGGGACCTTTATATACATCAATAACGTAATATAACCTAACCTAACCCAACCTATCATCTCGGCGGTAATATTTGAAAACATTCCTGGCGAGTTGGCATCTACGTCTCCGCGGGACCTTAGTATACATCAATAACGTAATATAACATAACCTAACCCACCCTAGCATCTCGGCGGTAATATTTGACATCATTCCTGGCGAGTTGGCCTCTACGTCTCCGTGTAACCCTCGTATACAACAGTAACGTAATATAACGTAACTTAACCCAACCTATCATCTCGGCGGTAATATTTGACAACATTCCTGGCGAGTTGGCCTCTACGTGTTCGTGGGACCTTTATATACATCAATAACGTAATATAACTTAACCTAACCCAACCAAACATCTGCGCGGTGATATTTGACAACATACCTGGCGAGTTGGCCTCTACGTCTCCGTGGGCCCTTCATATACATCAATAACGAAAATTAACCTAACCTAACCCAACCTATCATCTCGGAGGTAATATTTGGCAACATTCCTGGCGAGTTGGCCTCTACGTCTCCGTGGGACCTTTATATACATCAATAACGTAATGTAACCTAACCTAACCCAACCTAACATCTCGGCGGTAATATTTGACAACATTCCTGACGAGTTGGCCTCTAGGTCTCAGTTTGACCTTCATATACTTCAATAACGTAACATAACCTAACCTAACGCAACCTAACATCTCGGCCGTCATATTTGACCACATTCCTGGCTTGTTGGACTCTACGTCTCCGTGGAATATTTATATACATCAATAACATAATATAACATAAGCAAACCCAATATAACATCTCGGTGGTAATATTTGACCATATTCCTGTCTTGTTGGACTCTACGTCTCCGTGGGACCTTTATATACATCAATAACATCATATAAGCTAGCCTAACCCAATCTAACATCTCGACGGTAATATTTGACCACATTCCTGGCTTGTTGGCCTCTACGTCTCCGTGGGACCTATATATACATCAATAACATAATATAAGCTAGCCTAACCCAATCTAACATCTCACGGTAATATTTGACCACATTCCTGGCTTGTTGGCTTCTACGTCTCCGTGGGACGTTTATATACTTCAATAACGTAATATAACCTAGCCTAACCCAATTTAACATCTCGGCGGTAATATTTGACAACTTTCCTGGCGAGTTGGCCTCTACGTCTGCGTGGAATCTTTATATACATCAATAACGTAATATAACATAACCTAACCCAATCTAACATCTCGGCGGTAATATTTGACAACATTCCTGGCCTGTTGGCCTCTACGTCTCCGTGGGACCTTTATATACATCTATAACGTAATATAACCTAACCTAACCCAACCTATCATCTCGGCGGTAATATTTGACATCATTCCTGGCGAGTTGGCCTCTACGTCTCCGTGTAACCCTCGTATACAATAGTAACGTAATATAACGTAACTTAACCCAACCTATCATCTCGGCGGTAATATTTGACAACATTCCTGGCGAGTTGGCCTCTACGTCTTCGTGGGACCTTTATATACATCAATAACGTAATATAACTTAACCTAACCCAACCTAACATCTCCGCGGTAATATTTGACAACATACCTGGCGAGTTGGCCTCTACGTATCCGTGGGCCCTTCATATACATCAATAACGAAATATAACCTAACCTAACCCAACCTAACATCTCCGCGGTAATATTTGACAACATACCTGGCGAGTTGGCCTCTACGTCTCCGTGGGACCTTCATATAGATCTATAACGTAATATAACCTAACCTAACGCAATCCAACATCTCGGCGGTAATATTTGACAACATTCCTGGCTTGTTGGCCTCTATGTCTCCGTGGGACCTTTATATACATCTATAACGTAATATAACCTAACCTAACCCAACCTAACATCTCGGCCGTCATATTTGACCACATTCCTGGCTTGTTGGACTCTACGTCTCCGTGGAATATTTATATACATCAATAACATAATATAACATAAGCAAACCCAATATAAATCTCGGCGGTAATATTTGAACATATTCCTGTCTTATTGGACTCTACGTCTCCGTGGGACCTTTATATACATCAATAACATCATATAAGCTAGCCTAACCCAATCTAACATCTCGGCGATAATATTTGACCACATTACTGGCGAGTTGGCCTCTACGTCTTCGTGGGACCTTTATATACATCAATAACGTAATATAACTTAACCTAACCCAACCTAACATCTCCGCGGTAATATTTGACAACATACCTGGCGAGTTGGGCTCTACGTCTCCGTGGGACCTTCATATAGATCTATAACGTAATATAACCTAACCTAACGCAATCCAACATCTCGGCGGTAATATTTGACAACATTCCTGGCTTGTTGGCCTCTATGTCTCCGTGGGACCTTTATATACATCTATAACGTAATATAACCTAACCTAACCCAACCTATCATCTCGGCGGTAATATTTGACAACATTCCTGGCGAGTTGGCCTCTACGTCTCCGTTTGACCTTCATATACATCAATAACGTAATATAACCTAACCTAACGCAACCTAACATCTCGGCGGTAATATTTGACATCATTCCTGGCGAGTTGGCCTCTATGTCTCCGTGTAACCCTCGTATACATCAATAGCGTAATATAACGTAACTTAATCCAACCTATCATCTCGGCGGTAATATTTGACAACATTCCTGGCGAGTTGGCCTCTACGTCTTCATGGGACCTTTATATACATCAATAAGGTAATATAACTTATCCTAACCCAACCTAACATCTCCGCTGTAATATTTGACAACATACCTGGCGAGTTGGCCTCTACGTATCCGTGGGCCCTTCATATACATCAATAACGTAATATATCTTAACCTAACCCAACCTAATATCTCCGCGGTAATATTTGACAACATACCTGGCGAGTTGGCCTCTACGTCTCCGTGTAACCCTCGTATACAACAGTAACGTAATATAACGTAACTTAACCCAACCTATCATCTCGGCGGTAATATTTGACAACATTCCTGGCGAGTTGGCCTCTACGTCTTCGTGGGACCTTTATATACATCAATAACGTAATATAACTTAACCTAACCCAACCTAACATCTCCGCGGTAATATTTGACAACATACCTGGCGAGTTGGCCTCTACGTATCCGTGGGCCCTTCATATACATCAATAACGAAATATAACCTAACCTAACCCAACCTAACATCTCCGCGGTATTATTTGACAACATACCTGGCGAGTTGGCCTCCACGTCTCCGTGGGACCTTTATATACATCAATAACATAATATAAGCTAGCCTAACCTAATCTAACATCTCGGCGGTAATATTTGACCACATTCCTGGCTTGTTGGCCTCTACGCCTCCGTCGGACCTTTATATACATCTATAACGTAATATAACCTAACCTAACCCAATCTAACATCTCGGCGGTAATATTTGACCATATTCCTGTCTTGTTGGACTCTACGTCTCCGTGGGACCTTTATATACATCAATAACGTAATATAACCTAACCTAACCCAATCTAACATCTCGACGGTAATATTTGACCACATTCCTGGCTTGTTGGCCTCTACGTCTCCGTGGGACCTATATATACATCAATAACATAATATAAGCTAGCCTAACCCAATCTAACATCTCACGGTAATATTTGACCACATTCCTGGCTTGTTGGCTTCTACGTCTCCGTGGGACGTTTATATACTTCAATAACGTAATATAACTTATCCTAACCCAACCTAACATCTCCGCTGTAATATTTGACAACATACCTGGCGAGTTGGCCTCTACGTATCCGTGGGCCCTTCATATACATCAATAACGAAATATAATCTAACCTAACCCTATCTAACATCTCGGCGGTAATATTTGACCACATTCCTGGCTTGTTGGCCTCTACGTCTCCGTCGGACCGTTATATACATCTATAACGTAATATAACCTAACCTAACCCAACCTATCATCTCGGCGGTAATATTTGACAACATTCCTGGCGAGCTGGCCTCTACGTCTCCGTGGGACCTTTATATACATCAATAACATAATATAAGCTAGCCTAACCCAATCTAACATCTCGGCGATAATATTTGACCACATTCCTGGCGAGTTGGCCTCTACGTCTTCGTGGGACCTTTATATACATCAATAACGTAATATAACTTAAGCTAACCCAACCTAACATCTCCGCGGTAATATTTGACAACATGCCTGGCGAGTTGGCCTCTATGTCTCCGTGGGCCCTTCATATACATAATACGAAATATAACCTAACCTAACCCAACCTATCATCTCGGAGGTAATATTTGGCAACATTCCTGGCGAGTTGGCCTCTACGTCTCCGTGGGACCTTTATATACATCAATAACATAATATAAGCTAGCCTAACCCAATCTAACATCTCGGCGATAATATTTGACCACATTCCTGGCGAGTTGGCCTCTACGGCTTCGTGGGACCTTTATATACATCAATAACGTAATATAACTTAACCTAGCCCAACCTAACATCTCCGCGGTAATATTTGACAACATACCTGGCGAGTTGGCCTCTATGTCTCCGTGGGTCCTTCATATACATCAATAACGAAATATAACCTAACCTAACCCTATCTAACATCTCGGCAGTAATATTTGACCACATTCCTGGCTTGTTGGCCTCTACGTCTCCGTCGGACCTTTATATACATCTATAACGTAATATAACCTAACCTAACCCAACCTATCATCTCGGCGGTAATATTTGACAACATTCCTGGCGAGTTGGCCTCTACGTCTCCGTGGGACCTTTATATACATCAATAACATAATATAAGCTAGCCTAACCCAATCTAACATCTCGGCGATAATATTTGACCACATTCCTTGCGAGTTGGCCTCCACGTCTTCGTGGGACCTTTATATACATCAATAACGTAATATAACCTAACCTAACGCAACCTAACATCTCGGCGGCAATATTTGACAACATTCCTGGCGAGTTGGCTTCTCCGTCCCCGTGGGACCTTTATATACATCAATAACGTAATATAACCTAACCTAACCCAACCTATCATCTCGGCGGTAATATTTGAAAACATTCCTGGCGAGTTGGCATCTACGTCTCCGCGGGACCTTAATATACATCAATAACGTAATATAACATAACCTAACCCACCCTAGCATCTCGGCGGTAATATTTGACATCATTCCTGGCGAGTTGGCCTCTACGTCTCCGTGTAACCCTCGTATACAACAGTAACGTAATATAACGTAACTTAACCCAACCTATCATCTCGGCGGTAATATTTGACAACATTCCTGGCGAGTTGGCCTCTACGTGTTCGTGGGACCTTTATATACATCAATAACGTAATATAACTTAACCTAACCCAACCAAACATCTGCGCGGTGATATTTGACAACATACCTGGCGAGTTGGCCTCTACGTCTCCGTGGGCCCTTCATATACATCAATAACGAAAATTAACCTAACCTAACCCAACCTATCATCTCGGAGGTAATATTTGGCAACATTCCTGGCGAGTTGGCCTCTACGTCTCCGTGGGACCTTTATATACATCAATAACGTAATGTAACCTAACCTAACCCAACCTAACATCTCGGCGGTAATATTTGACAACATTCCTGACGAGTTGGCCTCTAGGTCTCAGTTTGACCTTCATATACTTCAATAACGTAACATAACCTAACCTAACGCAACCTAACATCTCGGCCGTCATATTTGACCACATTCCTGGCTTGTTGGACTCTACGTCTCCGTGGAATATTTATATACATCAATAACATAATATAACATAAGCAAACCCAATATAACATCTCGGCGGTAATATTTGACCATATTCCTGTCTTGTTGGACTCTACGTCTCCGTGGGACCTTTATATACATCAATAACATCATATAAGCTAGCCTAACCCAATCTAACATCTCGACGGTAATATTTGACCACATTCCTGGCTTGTTGGCCTCTACGTCTCCGTGGGACCTATATATACATCAATAACATAATATAAGCTAGCCTAACCCAATCTAACATCTCACGGTAATATTTGACCACATTCCTGGCTTGTTGGCTTCTACGTCTCCGTGGGACGTTTATATACTTCAATAACGTAATATAACCTAGCCTAACCCAATTTAACATCTCGGCGGTAATATTTGACAACTTTCCTGGCGAGTTGGCCTCTACGTCTGCGTGGAATCTTTATATACATCAATAACGTAATATAACATAACCTAACCCAATCTAACATCTCGGCGGTAATATTTGACAACATTCCTGGCTTGTTGGCCTCTACGTCTCCGTGGGACCTTTATATACATCTATAACGTAATATAACCTAACCTAACCCAACCTATCATCTCGGCGGTAATATTTGACATCATTCCTGGCGAGTTGGCCTCTACGTCTCCGTGTAACCCTCGTATACAACAGTAACGTAATATAACGTAACTTAACCCAACCTATCATCTCGGCGGTAATATTTGACAACATTCCTGGCGAGTTGGCCTCTACGTCTTCGTGGGACCTTTATATACATCAATAACGTAATATAACTTAACCTAACCCAACCTAACATCTCCGCGGTAATATTTGACAACATACCTGGCGAGTTGGCCTCTACGTATCCGTGGGCCCTTCATATACATCAATAACGAAATATAACCTAACCTAACCCAACCTAACATCTCCGCGGTAATATTTGACAACATACCTGGCGAGTTGGCCTCTACGTCTCCGTGGGACCTTCATATAGATCTATAACGTAATATAACCTAACCTAACGCAATCCAACATCTCGGCGGTAATATTTGACAACATTCCTGGCTTGTTGGCCTCTATGTCTCCGTGGGACCTTTATATACATCTATAACGTAATATAACCTAACCTAACCCAACCTAACATCTCGGCCGTCATATTAGACCACATTCCTGGCTTGTTGGACTCTACGTCTCCGTGGAATATTTATATACATCAATAACATAATATAACATAAGCAAACCCAATATAAATCTCGGCGGTAATATTTGAACATATTCCTGTCTTATTGGACTCTACGTCTCCGTGGGACCTTTATATACATCAATAACATCATATAAGCTAGCCTAACCCAATCTAACATCTCGGCGATAATATTTGACCACATTACTGGCGAGTTGGCCTCTACGTCTTCGTGGGACCTTTATATACATCAATAACGTAATATAACTTAACCTAACCCAACCTAACATCTCCGCGGTAATATTTGACAACATACCTGGCGAGTTGGGCTCTACGTCTCCGTGGGACCTTCATATAGATCTATAACGTAATATAACCTAACCTAACGCAATCCAACATCTCGGCGGTAATATTTGACAACATTCCTGGCCTGTTGGCCTCTATGTCTCCGTGGGACCTTTATATACATCTATAACGTAATATAACCTAACCTAACCCAACCTAACATCTCCGCTGTAATATTTGACAACATACCTGGCGAGTTGGCCTCTACGTATCCGTGGGCCCTTCATATACATCAATAACGAAATATAACCTAACCTAACCCTATCTAACATCTCGGCGGTAATATTTGACCACATTCCTGGCTTGTTGGCCTCTACGTCTCCGTCGGACCTTTATATACATCTATAACGTAATATAACCTAACCTAACCCAACCTATCATCTCGGCGGTAATATTTGACAACATTCCTGGCGAGTTGGCCTCTACGTCTCCGTTTGACCTTCATATACATCAATAACGTAATATAACCTAACCTAACGCAACCTAACATCTCGGCGGTAATATTTGACATCATTCCTGGCGAGTTGGCCTCTATGTCTCCGTGTAACCCTCGTATACATCAATAGCGTAATATAACGTGACTTAATCCAACCTATCATCTCGGCGGTAATATTTGACAACATTCCTGGCGAGTTGGCCTCTACGTCTTCGTGGGACCTTTATATACATCAATAAGGTAATATAACTTATCCTAACCCAACCTAACATCTCCGCTGTAATATTTGACAACATACCTGGCGAGTTGGCCTCTACGTATCCGTGGGCCCTTCATATACATCAATAACGAAATATAACCTAACCTAACCCTATCTAACATCTCGGCGGTAATATTTGACCACATTCCTGGCTTGTTGGCCTCTACGTCTCCGTCGGACCTTTATATACATCTATAACGTAATATAACCTAACCTAACCCAACCTATCATCTCGGCGGTAATATTTGACAACATTCCTGACGAGTTGGCCTCTAGGTCTCAGTTTGACCTTCATATACTTCAATAACGTAACATAACCTAACCTAACGCAACCTAACATCTCGGCCGTCATATTTGACCACATTCCTGGCTTGTTGGACTCTACGTCTCCGTGGAATATTTATATACATCAATAACATAATATAACATAAGCAAACCCAATATAACATCTCGGCGGTAATATTTGACCATATTCCTGTCTTGTTGGACTCTACGTCTCCGTGGGACCTTTATATACATCAATAACATCATATAAGCTAGCCTAACCCAATCTAACATCTCGACGGTAATATTTGACCACATTCCTGGCTTGTTGGCCTCTACGTCTCCGTGGGACCTATATATACATCAATAACATAATATAAGCTAGCCTAACCCAATCTAACATCTCACGGTAATATTTGACCACATTCCTGGCTTGTTGGCTTCTACGTCTCCGTGGGACGTTTATATACTTCAATAACGTAATATAACCTAGCCTAACCCAATTTAACATCTCGGCGGTAATATTTGACAACTTTCCTGGCGAGTTGGCCTCTACGTCTGCGTGGAATCTTTATATACACCAATAACGTAATATAACATAACCTAACCCAATCTAACATCTCGGCGGTAATATTTGACAACATTCCTGGCTTGTTGGCCTCTACGTCTCCGTGGGCCCTTCATATACATCAATAACGAAATATAACCTAACCTAACCCAACCTAACATCTCCGCGGTAATATTTGACAACATACCTGGCGAGTTGGCCTCTACGTCTCCGTGGGACCTTCATATAGATCTATAACGTAATATAACCTAACCTAACGCAATCCAACATCTCGGCGGTAATATTTGACAACATTCCTGGCTTGTTGGCCTCTATGTCTCCGTGGGACCTTTATATACATCTATAACGTAATATAACCTAACCTAACCCAACCTAACATCTCCGCTGTAATATTTGACAACATACCTGGCGAGTTGGCCTCTACGTATCCGTGGGCCCTTCATATACATCAATAACGAAATATAACCTAACCTAACCCTATCTAACATCTCGGCGGTAATATTTGACCACATTCCTGGCTTGTTGGCCTCTACGTCTCCGTCGGACCTTTATATACATCTATAACGTAATATAACCTAACCTAACCCAACCTATCATCTCGGCGGTAATATTTGACAACATTCCTGGCGAGTTGGCCTCTACGTCTCCGTTTGACCTTCATATACATCAATAACGTAATATAACCTAACCTAACGCAACCTAACATCTCGGCGGTAATATTTGACATCATTCCTGGCGAGTTGGCCTCTACGTCTCCGCGGGACCTTTATATACATCAATAACGTAATATAACTTAACCTAACCCAACCTAACATCTCCGCGGTAATATTTGACAACATACCTGGCGAGTTGGCCTCTACGTCTCCGTGTAACCCTCGTATACAACAGTAACGTAATATAACGTAACTTAACCCAACCTATCATCTCGGCGGTAATATTTGACAACATTCCTGGCGAGTTGGCTTCTACGTCTTCGTGGGACCTTTATATACATCAATAACGTAATATAACTTAACCTAACCCAACCTAACATCTCCGCGGTAATATTTGACAACATACCTGGCGAGTTGGCCTCTACGTATCCGTGGGCCCTTCATATACATCAATAACGAAATATAACCTAACCTAACCCAACCTAACATCTCCGCGGTATTATTTGACAACATACCTGGCGAGTTGGCCTCCACGTCTCCGTGGGACCTTTATATACATCAATAACATAATATAAGCTAGCCTAACCTAATCTAACATCTCGGCGGTAATATTTGACCACATTCCTGGCTTGTTGGCCTCTACGCCACCGTCGGACCTTTATATACATCAATAACGTAATATAACCTAACCTAACCCAATCTAACATCTCGACGGTAATATTTGAACACATTCCTGGCGAGCTGGCCTCTACGTCTCCGTGGGACCTTTATATACATCAATAACATAATATAAGCTAGCCTAACCCAATCTAACATCTCGGCGATAATATTTGACCACATTCCTGGCGAGTTGGCCTCTACGTCTTCGTGGGACCTTTATATACATCAATAACGTAATATAACTTAAGCTAACCCAACCTAACATCTCCGCGGTAATATTTGACAACATACCTGGCGAGTTGGCCTCTACGTCTCCGTGGGCCCTTCATATACATAATACGAAATATAACCTAACCTAACCCAACCTATCATCTCGGAGATAATATTTGGCAACATTCCTGGCGAGTTGGCCTGTACGTCTCCGTGGGACCTTTATATACATCAATAACATAATATAAGCTAGCCTAACCCAATCTAACATCTCGGCGATAATATTTGACCACATTCCTGGCGAGTTGGCCTCTACGGCTTCGTGGGACCTTTATATACATCAATAACGTAATACAACTTAACCTAGCCCAACCTAACATCTCCGCGGTAATATTTGACAACATACCTGGCGAGTTGGCCTCTATGTCTCCGTGGGCCCTTCATATACATCAATAACGAAATATAACCTAACCTAACCCTATCTAACATCTCGGCAGTAATATTTGACCACATTCCTGGCTTGTTGGCCTCTACGTCTCCGTCGGACCTTTATATACATCTATAACGTAATATAACCTAACCTAACCCAACCTATCATCTCGGCGGTAATATTTGAAAACATTCCTGGCGAGTTGGCATCTACGTCTCCGCGGGACCTTTATATACATCAATAACGTAATATAACATAACCTAACCCACCCTAGCATCTCGGCGGTAATATTTGACATCATTCCTGGCGAGTTGGCCTCTACGTCTCCGTGTAACCCTCGTATACAACAGTAACGTAATATAACGTAACTTAACCCAACCTATCATCTCGGCGGTAATATTTGACAACATTCCTGGCGAGTTGGCCTCTACGTGTTCGTGGGACCTTTATATACATCAATAACGTAATATAACTTAACCTAACCCAACCAAACATCTCCGCGGTGATATTTGACAACATACCTGGCGAGTTGGCCTCTACGTCTCCGTGGGCCCTTCATATACATCAATAACGAAAATTAACCTAACCTAACCCAACCTATCATCTCGGAGGTAATATTTGGCAACATTCCTGGCGAGTTGGCCTCTACGTCTCCGTGGGACCTTTATATACATCAATAACGTAATTTAACCTAACCTAACCCAACCTAACATCTCGGCGGTAATATTTGACAACATTCCTGACGAGTTGGCATCTAGGTCTCAGTTTGACCTTCATATACTTCAATAACGTAACATAACCTAACCTAACGCAACCTAACATCTCGGCCGTCATATTTGACCACATTCCTGGCTTGTTGGACTCTACGTCTCCGTGGAATATTTATATACATCAATAACATAATATAACATAAGCAAACCCAATATAAATCTCGGCGGTAATATTTGAACATATTCCTGTCTTATTGGACTCTACGTCTCCGTGGGACCTTTATATACATCAATAACATCATATAAGCTAGCCTAACCCAATCTAACATCTCGGCGATAATATTTGACCACATTACTGGCGAGTTGGCCTCTACGTCTTCGTGGGACCTTTATATACATCAATAACGTAATATAACTTAACCTAACCCAACCTAACATCTCCGCGGTAATATTTGACAACATACCTGGCGAGTTGGGCTCTACGTCTCCGTGGGACCTTCATATAGATCTATAACGTAATATAACCTAACCTAACGCAATCCAACATCTCGGCGGTAATATTTGACAACATTCCTGGCTTGTTGGCCTCTATGTCTCCGTGGGACCTTTATATACATCTATAACGTAATATAACCTAACCTAACCCAACCTATCATCTCGGCGGTAATATTTGACAACATTCCTGGCGAGTTGGCCTTTACGTCTCCGTTTGACCTTCATATACATCAATAACGTAATATAACCTAACCTAACGCAACCTAACATCTCGGCGGTAATATTTGACATCATTCCTGGCGAGTTGGCCTCTATGTCTCCGTGTAACCCTCGTATACATCAATAGCGTAATATAACGTAACTTAATCCAACCTATCATCTCGGCGGTAATATTTGACAACATTCCTGGCGAGTTGGCCTCTACGTCTTCGTGGGACCTTTATATACATCAATAAGGTAATATAACTTATCCTAACCCAACCTAACATCTCCGCTGTAATATTTGACAACATACCTGGCGAGTTGGCCTCTACGTATCCGTGGGCCCTTCATATACATCAATAACGAAATATAACCTAACCTAACCCTATCAAACATCTCGGCGGTAATATTTGACCACATTCCTGGCTTGTTGGCCTCTACGTCTCCGTCGGACCTTTATATACATCTATAACGTAATATAACCTAACCTAACCCAACCTATCATCTCGGCGGTAATATTTGACAACATTCCTGGCGAGTTGGCCTCTACGTCTCCGTGGGACCTTTATATACATCAATAACATAATATGAGCTAACCTAACCCAATCTAACATCTCACGGTAATATTTGAAAACATTCCTGGCGAGTTGGCCTCTACGTCTCCGCGGGACCTTTATATACATCAATAACGTAATATAAGCTAGCCTAACCTAATCTAACATCTCGGCGGTAATATTTGACCACATTCCTGGCTTGTTGGCCTCTACGCCTCCGTCGGACCTTTATATACATCTATAACGTAATATAACCTAACCTAACCCAATCTAACATCTCGGCGGTAATATTTGACCATATTCCTGTCTTGTTGGACTCTACGTCTCCGTGGGACCTTTATATACATCAATAACGTAATATAACCTAACCTAACCCAATCTAACATCTCGACGGTAATATTTGAACACATTCCTGGCTTGTTGGCCTCTACGTCTCCGTGGGACCTATATATACATCAATAACATAATATAAGCTAGCCTAACCCAATCTAACATCTCACGGTAATATTTGACCACATTCCTGGCTTGTTGGCTTCTACGTCTCCGTGGGACGTTTATATACTTCAATAACGTAATATAACCTAGCCTAACCCAATTTAACATCTCGGCGGTAATATTTGACAACATACCTGGCGAGTTGGCCTCTACGTATCCGTGGGCCCTTCATATACATCAATAACGAAATATAACCTAACCTAACCCTATCTAACATCTCGGCGGTAATATTTGACCACATTCCTGGCTTGTTGGCCTCTACGTCTCCGTTGGACCGTTATATACATCTATAACGTAATATAACCTAACCTAACCCAACCTATCATCTCGGCGGTAATATTTGACAACATTCCTGGCGAGCTGGCCTCTACGTCTCCGTGGGACCTTTATATACATCAATAACATAATATAAGCTAGCCTAACCCAATCTAACATCTCGGCGATAATATTTGACCACATTCCTGGCGAGTTGGCCTCTACGTCTTCGTGGGACCTTTATATACATCAATAACGTAATATAACTTAAGCTAACCCAACCTAACATCTCCGCGGTAATATTTGACAACATACCTGGCGAGTTGGCCTCTACGTCTCCGTGGGCCCTTCATATACATAATACGAAATATAACCTAACCTAACCCAACCTATCATCTCGGAGGTAATATTTGGCAACATTCCTGGCGAGTTGGCCTCTACGTCTCCGTGGGACCTTTATATACATCAATAACATAATATAAGCTAGCCTAACCCAATCTAACATCTCGGCGATAATATTTGACCACATTCCTGGCGAGTTGGCCTCTACGGCTTCGTGGGACCTTTATATACATCAATAACGTAATACAACTTAACCTAGCCCAACCTAACATCTCCGCGGTAATATTTGACAACATACCTGGCGAGTTGGCCTCTATGTCTCCGTGGGCCCTTCATATACATCAATAACGAAATATAACCTAACCTAACCCTATCTAACATCTCGGCAGTAATATTTGACCACATTCCTGGCTTGTTGGCCTCTACGTCTCCGTCGGACCTTTATATACATCTATAACGTAATATAACCTAACATAACCCAACCTATCATCTCGGCGGTAATATTTGAAAACATTCCTGGCGAGTTGGCATCTACGTCTCCGCGGGACCTTTATATACATCAATAACGTAATATAACATAACCTAACCCACCCTAGCATCTCGGCGGTAATATTTGACATCATTCCTGGCGAGTTGGCCTCTACGTCTCCGTGTAACCCTCGTATACAACAGTAACGTAATATAACGTAACTTAACCCAACCTATCATCTCGGCGGTAATATTTGACAACATTCCTGGCGAGTTGGCCTCTACGTGTTCGTGGGACCTTTATATACATCAATAACGTAATATAACTTAACCTAACCCAACCAAACATCTCCGCGGTGATATTTGACAACATACCTGGCGAGTTGGCCTCTACGTCTCCGTGGACCCTTCATATACATCAATAACGAAAATTAACCTAACCTAACCCAACCTATCATCTCGGAGGTAATATTTGGCAACATTCCTGGCGAGTTGGCCTCTACGTCTCCGTGGGACCTTTATATACATCAATAACGTAATGTAACCTAACCTAACCCAACCTAACATCTCGGCGGTAATATTTGACAACATTCCTGACGAGTTGGCCTCTAGGTCTCAGTTTGACCTTCATATACTTCAATAACGTAACATAACCTAACCTAACGCAACCTAACATCTCGGCCGTCATATTTGACCACATTCCTGGCTTGTTGGACTCTACGTCTCCGTGGAATATTTATATACATCAATAACATAATATAACATAAGCAAACCCAATATAAATCTCGGCGGTAATATTTGAACATATTCCTGTCTTATTGGACTCTACGTCTCCGTGGGAACTTTATATACATCAATAACATCATATAAGCTAGCCTAACCCAATCTAACATCTCGGCGATAATATTTGACCACATTACTGGCGAGTTGGCCTCTACGTCTTCGTGGGACCTTTATATACATCAATAACGTAATATAACTTAACCTAACCCAACCTAACATCTCCGCGGTAATATTTGACAACATACCTGGCGAGTTGGGCTCTACGTCTCCGTGGGACCTTCATATAGATCTATAACGTAATATAACCTAACCTAACGCAATCCAACATCTCGGCGGTAATATTTGACAACATTCCTGGCTTGTTGGCCTCTATGTCTCCGTGGGACCTTTATATACATCTATAACGTAATATAACCTAACCTAACCCAACCTATCATCTCGGCGGTAATATTTGACAACATTCCTGGCGAGTTGGCCTCTACGTCTCCGTTTGACCT
The DNA here is from genome assembly GCA_963969225.1 of Xylocopa violacea. Classification (NCBI taxonomy): domain Eukaryota; kingdom Metazoa; phylum Arthropoda; class Insecta; order Hymenoptera; family Apidae; genus Xylocopa; species Xylocopa violacea. Next base: position 219,340 of record CAXAJV010000644.1, on the reverse strand, counting down.
TCATATACATCAATAACGTAATATAACCTAACCTAACGCAACCTAACATCTCGGCGGTAATATTTGACATCATTCCTGGCGAGTTGGCCTCTATGTCTCCGTGTAACCCTCGTATACATCAATAGCGTAATATAACGTAACTTAATCCAACCTATCATCTCGGCGGTAATATTTGACAACATTCCTGGCGAGTTGGCTTCTACGTCTTCGTGGGACCTTTATATACATCAATAAGGTAATATAACTTATCCTAACCCAACCTAACATCTCCGCTGTAATATTTGACAACATACCTGGCGAGTTGGCCTCTACGTATCCGTGGGCCCTTCATATACATCAATAACGAAATATAACCTAACCTAACCCTATCAAACATCTCGGCGGTAATATTTGACCACATTCCTGGCTTGTTGGCCTCTACGTCTCCGTCGGACCTTTATATACATCTATAACGTAATATAACCTAACCTAACCCAACCTATCATCTCGGCGGTAATATTTGACAACATTCCTGGCGAGTTGGCCTCTACGTCTCCGTGGGACCTTTATATACATCAATAACATAATATAAGCTAACCTAACCCAACCTATCATCTCGGCGGTAATATTTGAAAACATTCCTGGCGAGTTGGCCTCTACGTCTCCGCGGGACCTTTATATACATCAATAACGTAATATAAGCTAGCCTAACCTAATCTAACATCTCGGCGGTAATATTTGACCACATTCCTGGCTTGTTGGCCTCTACGCCTCCGTCGGACCTTTATATACATCTATAACGTAATATAACCTAACCTAACCCAATCTAACATCTCGGCGGTAATATTTGACCATATTCCTGTCTTGTTGGACTCTACGTCTCCGTGGGACCTTTATATACATCAATAACGTAATATAACCTAACCTAACCCAATCTAACATCTCGACGGTAATATTTGAACACATTCCTGGCTTGTTGGCCTCTACGTCTCCGTGGGACCTATATATACATCAATAACATAATATAAGCTAGCCTAACCCAATCTAACATCTCACGGTAATATTTGACCACATTCCTGGCTTGTTGGCTTCTACGTCTCCGTGGGACGTTTATATACTTCAATAACGTAATATAACCTAGCCTAACCCAATTTAACATCTCGGCGGTAATATTTGACAACATACCTGGCGAGTTGGCCTCTACGTATCCGTGGGCCCTTCATATACATCAATAACGAAATATAACCTAACCTAACCCTATCTAACATCTCGGCGGTGATATTTGACCACATTCCTGGCTTGTTGGCCTCTACGTCTCCGTCGGACCGTTATATACATCTATAACGTAATATAACCTAACCTAACCCAATCTAACATCTCGGCGATAATATTTGACCACAGTCCTGGCGAGTTGGCCTCTACGTCTTCGTGGGACCTTTATATACATCAATAACGTAATATAACTTAAGCTAACCCAACCTAACATCTCCGCGGTAATATTTGACAACATACCTGGCGAGTTGGCCTCTACGTCTCCGTGGGCCCTTCATATACATAATACGAAATATAACCTAACCTAACCCAACCTATCATCTCGGAGGTAATATTTGGCAACATTCCTGGCGAGTTGGCCTCTACGTCTCCGTGGGACCTTTATATACATCAATAACATAATATTAGCTAGCCTAACCCAATCTAACATCTCGGCGATAATATTTGACCACATTCCTGGCGAGTTGGCCTCTACGGCTTCGTGGGACCTTTATATACATCAATAACGTAATATAACTTAACCTAGCCCAACCTAACATCTCCGCGGTAATATTTGACAACATACCTGGCGAGTTGGCCTCTATGTCTCCGTGGGCCCTTCATATACATCAATAACGAAATATAACCTAACCTAACCCTATCTAACATCTCGGCAGTAATATTTGACCACATTCCTGGCTTGTTGGCCTCTACGTCTCCGTCGGACCTTTATATACATCTATAACGTAATATAACCTAACCTAACCCAACCTATCATCTCGGCGGTAATATTTGACAACATTCCTGGCGAGTTGGCCTCTACGTCTCCGTGGGACCTTTATATACATCAATAACATAATATAAGCTAGCCTAACCCAATCTAACATCTCGGCGATAATATGTGACCACATTCCTTGCGAGTTGGCCTCCACGTCTTCGTGGGACCTTTATATACATCAATAACGTAATATAACCTAACCTAACGCAACCTAACATCTCGGCGGCAATATTTGACAACATTCCTGGCGAGTTGGCTTCTCCGTCCACGTGGGACCTTTATATACATCAATAACGTAATATAACCTAGCCTAACCCAACCTATCATCTCGGCGGTAATATTTGAAAACATTCCTGGCGAGTTGGCATCTACGTCTCCGCGGGACCTTTATATACATCAATAACGTAATATAACATAACCTAACCCACCCTAGCATCTCGGGGGTAATATTTGACATCATTCCTGGCGAGTTGGCCTCTACGTCTCCGTGTAACCCTCGTATACAACAGTAACGTAATATAACGTAACTTAACCCAACCTATCATCTCGGCGGTAATATTTGACAACATTCCTGGCGAGTTGGCCTCTACGTCTCCGTGGGCCCTTCATATACATCAATAACGAAAATTAACCTAACCTAACCCAACCTATCATCTCGGAGGTAATATTTGGCAACATTCCTGGCGAGTTGGCCTCTACGTCTCCGTGGGACCTTTATATACATCAATAACGTAATGTAACCTAACCTAACCCAACCTAACATCTCGGCGGTAATATTTGACAACATTCCTGACGAGTTGGCCTCTAGGTCCCAGTTTGACCTTCATATACTTCAATAACGTAACATAACCTAACCTAACGCAACCTAACATCTCGGCCGTCATATTTGACCACATTCCTGGCTTGTTGGACTCTACGTCTCCGTGGAATATTTATATACATCAATAACATAATATAACATAAGCAAACCCAATATAACATCTCGGCGGTAATATTTGACCATATTCCTGTCTTGTTGGACTCTACGTCTCCGTGGGACCTTTATATACATCAATAACATCATATAAGCTAGCCTAACCCAATCTAACATCTCGACGGTAATATTTGACCACATTCCTGGCTTGTTGGCCTCTACGTCTCCGTGGGACCTATATATACATCAATAACATAATATAAGCTAGCCTAACCCAATCTAACATCTCACGGTAATATTTGACCACATTCCTGGCTTGTTGGCTTCTACGTCTCCGTGGGACGTTTATATACTTCAATAACGTAATATAACCTAGCCTAACCCAATTTAACATCTCGGCGGTAATATTTGACAACTTTCCTGGCGAGTTGGCCTCTACGTCTGCGTGGAATCTTTATATACACCAATAACGTAATATAACATAACCTAACCCAATCTAACATCTCGGCGGTAATATTTGACAACATTCCTGGCTTGTTGGCCTCTACGTCTCCGTGGGCCCTTCATATACATCAATAACGAAATATAACCTAACCTAACCCAACCTAACATCTCCGCGGTAATATTTGACAACATACCTGGCGAGTTGGCCTCTACGTCTCCGTGGGACCTTCATATAGATCTATAACGTAATATAACCTAACCTAACGCAATCCAACATCTCGGCGGTAATATTTGACAACATTCCTGGCTTGTTGGCCTCTATGTCTCCGTGGGACCTTTATATACATCTATAACGTAATATAACCTAACCTAACCCAACCTAACATCTCCGCTGTAATATTTGACAACATACCTGGCGAGTTGGCCTCTACGTATCCGTGGGCCCTTCATATACATCAATAACGAAATATAACCTAACCTAACCCTATCTAACATCTCGGCGGTAATATTTGACCACATTCCTGGCTTGTTGGCCTCTACGTCTCCGTCGGACCTTTATATACATCTATAACGTAATATAACCTAACCTAACCCAACCTATCATCTCGGCGGTAATATTTGACAACATTCCTGGCGAGTTGGCCTCTACGTCTCCGTTTGACCTTCATATACATCAATAACGTAATATAACCTAACCTAACGCAACCTAACATCTCGGCGGTAATATTTGACATCATTCCTGGCGAGTTGGCCTCTACGTCTCCGCGGGACCTTTATATACATCAATAACGTAATATAACTTAACCTAACCCAACCTAACATCTCCGCGGTAATATTTGACAACATACCTGGCGAGTTGGCCTCTACGTCTCCGTGTAACCCTCGTATACAACAGTAACGTAATATAACGTAACTTAACCCAACCTATCATCTCGGCGGTAATATTTGACAACATTCCTGGCGAGTTGGCTTCTACGTCTTCGTGGGACCTTTATATACATCAATAACGTAATATAACTTAACCTAACCCAACCTAACATCTCCGCGGTAATATTTGACAACATACCTGGCGAGTTGGCCTCTACGTATCCGTGGGCCCTTCATATACATCAATAACGAAATATAACCTAACCTAACCCAACCTAACATCTCCGCGGTATTATTTGACAACATACCTGGCGAGTTGGCCTCCACGTCTCCGTGGGACCTTTATATACATCAATAACATAATATAAGCTAGCCTAACCTAATCTAACATCTCGGCGGTAATATTTGACCACATTCCTGGCTTGTTGGCCTCTACGCCACCGTCGGACCTTTATATACATCAATAACGTAATATAACCTAACCTAACCCAATCTAACATCTCGACGGTAATATTTGAACACATTCCTGGCGAGCTGGCCTCTACGTCTCCGTGGGACCTTTATATACATCAATAACATAATATAAGCTAGCCTAACCCAATCTAACATCTCGGCGATAATATTTGACCACATTCCTGGCGAGTTGGCCTCTACGTCTTCGTGGGACCTTTATATACATCAATAACGTAATATAACTTAAGCTAACCCAACCTAACATCTCCGCGGTAATATTTGACAACATACCTGGCGAGTTGGCCTCTACGTCTCCGTGGGCCCTTCATATACATAATACGAAATATAACCTAACCTAACCCAACCTATCATCTCGGAGATAATATTTGGCAACATTCCTGGCGAGTTGGCCTGTACGTCTCCGTGGGACCTTTATATACATCAATAACATAATATAAGCTAGCCTAACCCAATCTAACATCTCGGCGATAATATTTGACCACATTCCTGGCGAGTTGGCCTCTACGGCTTCGTGGGACCTTTATATACATCAATAACGTAATACAACTTAACCTAGCCCAACCTAACATCTCCGCGGTAATATTTGACAACATACCTGGCGAGTTGGCCTCTATGTCTCCGTGGGCCCTTCATATACATCAATAACGAAATATAACCTAACCTAACCCTATCTAACATCTCGGCAGTAATATTTGACCACATTCCTGGCTTGTTGGCCTCTACGTCTCCGTCGGACCTTTATATACATCTATAACGTAATATAACCTAACCTAACCCAACCTATCATCTCGGCGGTAATATTTGAAAACATTCCTGGCGAGTTGGCATCTACGTCTCCGCGGGACCTTTATATACATCAATAACGTAATATAACATAACCTAACCCACCCTAGCATCTCGGCGGTAATATTTGACATCATTCCTGGCGAGTTGGCCTCTACGTCTCCGTGTAACCCTCGTATACAACAGTAACGTAATATAACGTAACTTAACCCAACCTATCATCTCGGCGGTAATATTTGACAACATTCCTGGCGAGTTGGCCTCTACGTGTTCGTGGGACCTTTATATACATCAATAACGTAATATAACTTAACCTAACCCAACCAAACATCTCCGCGGTGATATTTGACAACATACCTGGCGAGTTGGCCTCTACGTCTCCGTGGGCCCTTCATATACATCAATAACGAAAATTAACCTAACCTAACCCAACCTATCATCTCGGAGGTAATATTTGGCAACATTCCTGGCGAGTTGGCCTCTACGTCTCCGTGGGACCTTTATATACATCAATAACGTAATTTAACCTAACCTAACCCAACCTAACATCTCGGCGGTAATATTTGACAACATTCCTGACGAGTTGGCATCTAGGTCTCAGTTTGACCTTCATATACTTCAATAACGTAACATAACCTAACCTAACGCAACCTAACATCTCGGCCGTCATATTTGACCACATTCCTGGCTTGTTGGACTCTACGTCTCCGTGGAATATTTATATACATCAATAACATAATATAACATAAGCAAACCCAATATAAATCTCGGCGGTAATATTTGAACATATTCCTGTCTTATTGGACTCTACGTCTCCGTGGGACCTTTATATACATCAATAACATCATATAAGCTAGCCTAACCCAATCTAACATCTCGGCGATAATATTTGACCACATTACTGGCGAGTTGGCCTCTACGTCTTCGTGGGACCTTTATATACATCAATAACGTAATATAACTTAACCTAACCCAACCTAACATCTCCGCGGTAATATTTGACAACATACCTGGCGAGTTGGGCTCTACGTCTCCGTGGGACCTTCATATAGATCTATAACGTAATATAACCTAACCTAACGCAATCCAACATCTCGGCGGTAATATTTGACAACATTCCTGGCTTGTTGGCCTCTATGTCTCCGTGGGACCTTTATATACATCTATAACGTAATATAACCTAACCTAACCCAACCTATCATCTCGGCGGTAATATTTGACAACATTCCTGGCGAGTTGGCCTTTACGTCTCCGTTTGACCTTCATATACATCAATAACGTAATATAACCTAACCTAACGCAACCTAACATCTCGGCGGTAATATTTGACATCATTCCTGGCGAGTTGGCCTCTATGTCTCCGTGTAACCCTCGTATACATCAATAGCGTAATATAACGTAACTTAATCCAACCTATCATCTCGGCGGTAATATTTGACAACATTCCTGGCGAGTTGGCCTCTACGTCTTCGTGGGACCTTTATATACATCAATAAGGTAATATAACTTATCCTAACCCAACCTAACATCTCCGCTGTAATATTTGACAACATACCTGGCGAGTTGGCCTCTACGTATCCGTGGGCCCTTCATATACATCAATAACGAAATATAACCTAACCTAACCCTATCAAACATCTCGGCGGTAATATTTGACCACATTCCTGGCTTGTTGGCCTCTACGTCTCCGTCGGACCTTTATATACATCTATAACGTAATATAACCTAACCTAACCCAACCTATCATCTCGGCGGTAATATTTGACAACATTCCTGGCGAGTTGGCCTCTACGTCTCCGTGGGACCTTTATATACATCAATAACATAATATGAGCTAACCTAACCCAATCTAACATCTCACGGTAATATTTGAAAACATTCCTGGCGAGTTGGCCTCTACGTCTCCGCGGGACCTTTATATACATCAATAACGTAATATAAGCTAGCCTAACCTAATCTAACATCTCGGCGGTAATATTTGACCACATTCCTGGCTTGTTGGCCTCTACGCCTCCGTCGGACCTTTATATACATCTATAACGTAATATAACCTAACCTAACCCAATCTAACATCTCGGCGGTAATATTTGACCATATTCCTGTCTTGTTGGACTCTACGTCTCCGTGGGACCTTTATATACATCAATAACGTAATATAACCTAACCTAACCCAATCTAACATCTCGACGGTAATATTTGAACACATTCCTGGCTTGTTGGCCTCTACGTCTCCGTGGGACCTATATATACATCAATAACATAATATAAGCTAGCCTAACCCAATCTAACATCTCACGGTAATATTTGACCACATTCCTGGCTTGTTGGCTTCTACGTCTCCGTGGGACGTTTATATACTTCAATAACGTAATATAACCTAGCCTAACCCAATTTAACATCTCGGCGGTAATATTTGACAACATACCTGGCGAGTTGGCCTCTACGTATCCGTGGGCCCTTCATATACATCAATAACGAAATATAACCTAACCTAACCCTATCTAACATCTCGGCGGTAATATTTGACCACATTCCTGGCTTGTTGGCCTCTACGTCTCCGTTGGACCGTTATATACATCTATAACGTAATATAACCTAACCTAACCCAACCTATCATCTCGGCGGTAATATTTGACAACATTCCTGGCGAGCTGGCCTCTACGTCTCCGTGGGACCTTTATATACATCAATAACATAATATAAGCTAGCCTAACCCAATCTAACATCTCGGCGATAATATTTGACCACATTCCTGGCGAGTTGGCCTCTACGTCTTCGTGGGACCTTTATATACATCAATAACGTAATATAACTTAAGCTAACCCAACCTAACATCTCCGCGGTAATATTTGACAACATACCTGGCGAGTTGGCCTCTACGTCTCCGTGGGCCCTTCATATACATAATACGAAATATAACCTAACCTAACCCAACCTATCATCTCGGAGGTAATATTTGGCAACATTCCTGGCGAGTTGGCCTCTACGTCTCCGTGGGACCTTTATATACATCAATAACATAATATAAGCTAGCCTAACCCAATCTAACATCTCGGCGATAATATTTGACCACATTCCTGGCGAGTTGGCCTCTACGGCTTCGTGGGACCTTTATATACATCAATAACGTAATACAACTTAACCTAGCCCAACCTAACATCTCCGCGGTAATATTTGACAACATACCTGGCGAGTTGGCCTCTATGTCTCCGTGGGCCCTTCATATACATCAATAACGAAATATAACCTAACCTAACCCTATCTAACATCTCGGCAGTAATATTTGACCACATTCCTGGCTTGTTGGCCTCTACGTCTCCGTCGGACCTTTATATACATCTATAACGTAATATAACCTAACATAACCCAACCTATCATCTCGGCGGTAATATTTGAAAACATTCCTGGCGAGTTGGCATCTACGTCTCCGCGGGACCTTTATATACATCAATAACGTAATATAACATAACCTAACCCACCCTAGCATCTCGGCGGTAATATTTGACATCATTCCTGGCGAGTTGGCCTCTACGTCTCCGTGTAACCCTCGTATACAACAGTAACGTAATATAACGTAACTTAACCCAACCTATCATCTCGGCGGTAATATTTGACAACATTCCTGGCGAGTTGGCCTCTACGTGTTCGTGGGACCTTTATATACATCAATAACGTAATATAACTTAACCTAACCCAACCAAACATCTCCGCGGTGATATTTGACAACATACCTGGCGAGTTGGCCTCTACGTCTCCGTGGACCCTTCATATACATCAATAACGAAAATTAACCTAACCTAACCCAACCTATCATCTCGGAGGTAATATTTGGCAACATTCCTGGCGAGTTGGCCTCTACGTCTCCGTGGGACCTTTATATACATCAATAACGTAATGTAACCTAACCTAACCCAACCTAACATCTCGGCGGTAATATTTGACAACATTCCTGACGAGTTGGCCTCTAGGTCTCAGTTTGACCTTCATATACTTCAATAACGTAACATAACCTAACCTAACGCAACCTAACATCTCGGCCGTCATATTTGACCACATTCCTGGCTTGTTGGACTCTACGTCTCCGTGGAATATTTATATACATCAATAACATAATATAACATAAGCAAACCCAATATAAATCTCGGCGGTAATATTTGAACATATTCCTGTCTTATTGGACTCTACGTCTCCGTGGGAACTTTATATACATCAATAACATCATATAAGCTAGCCTAACCCAATCTAACATCTCGGCGATAATATTTGACCACATTACTGGCGAGTTGGCCTCTACGTCTTCGTGGGACCTTTATATACATCAATAACGTAATATAACTTAACCTAACCCAACCTAACATCTCCGCGGTAATATTTGACAACATACCTGGCGAGTTGGGCTCTACGTCTCCGTGGGACCTTCATATAGATCTATAACGTAATATAACCTAACCTAACGCAATCCAACATCTCGGCGGTAATATTTGACAACATTCCTGGCTTGTTGGCCTCTATGTCTCCGTGGGACCTTTATATACATCTATAACGTAATATAACCTAACCTAACCCAACCTATCATCTCGGCGGTAATATTTGACAACATTCCTGGCGAGTTGGCCTCTACGTCTCCGTTTGACCTTCATATACATCAATAACGTAATATAACCTAACCTAACGCAACCTAACATCTCGGCGGTAATATTTGACATCATTCCTGGCGAGTTGGCCTCTATGTCTCCGTGTAACCCTCGTATACATCAATAGCGTAATATAACGTAACTTAATCCAACCTATCATCTCGGCGGTAATATTTGACAACATTCCTGGCGAGTTGGCTTCTACGTCTTCGTGGGACCTTTATATACATCAATAAGGTAATATAACTTATCCTAACCCAACCTAACATCTCCGCTGTAATATTTGACAACATACCTGGCGAGTTGGCCTCTACGTATCCGTGGGCCCTTCATATACATCAATAACGAAATATAACCTAACCTAACCCTATCAAACATCTCGGCGGTAATATTTGACCACATTCCTGGCTTGTTGGCCTCTACGTCTCCGTCGGACCTTTATATACATCTATAACGTAATATAACCTAACCTAACCCAACCTATCATCTCGGCGGTAATATTTGACAACATTCCTGGCGAGTTGGCCTCTACGTCTCCGTGGGACCTTTATATACATCAATAACATAATATAAGCTAACCTAACCCAACCTATCATCTCGGCGGTAATATTTGAAAACATTCCTGGCGAGTTGGCCTCTACGTCTCCGCGGGACCTTTATATACATCAATAACGTAATATAAGCTAGCCTAACCTAATCTAACATCTCGGCGGTAATATTTGACCACATTCCTGGCTTGTTGGCCTCTACGCCTCCGTCGGACCTTTATATACATCTATAACGTAATATAACCTAACCTAACCCAATCTAACATCTCGGCGGTAATATTTGACCATATTCCTGTCTTGTTGGACTCTACGTCTCCGTGGGACCTTTATATACATCAATAACGTAATATAACCTAACCTAACCCAATCTAACATCTCGACGGTAATATTTGAACACATTCCTGGCTTGTTGGCCTCTACGTCTCCGTGGGACCTATATATACATCAATAACATAATATAAGCTAGCCTAACCCAATCTAACATCTCACGGTAATATTTGACCACATTCCTGGCTTGTTGGCTTCTACGTCTCCGTGGGACGTTTATATACTTCAATAACGTAATATAACCTAGCCTAACCCAATTTAACATCTCGGCGGTAATATTTGACAACATACCTGGCGAGTTGGCCTCTACGTATCCGTGGGCCCTTCATATACATCAATAACGAAATATAACCTAACCTAACCCTATCTAACATCTCGGCGGTGATATTTGACCACATTCCTGGCTTGTTGGCCTCTACGTCTCCGTCGGACCGTTATATACATCTATAACGTAATATAACCTAACCTAACCCAATCTAACATCTCGGCGATAATATTTGACCACAGTCCTGGCGAGTTGGCCTCTACGTCTTCGTGGGACCTTTATATACATCAATAACGTAATATAACTTAAGCTAACCCAACCTAACATCTCCGCGGTAATATTTGACAACATACCTGGCGAGTTGGCCTCTACGTCTCCGTGGGCCCTTCATATACATAATACGAAATATAACCTAACCTAACCCAACCTATCATCTCGGAGGTAATATTTGGCAACATTCCTGGCGAGTTGGCCTCTACGTCTCCGTGGGACCTTTATATACATCAATAACATAATATTAGCTAGCCTAACCCAATCTAACATCTCGGCGATAATATTTGACCACATTCCTGGCGAGTTGGCCTCTACGGCTTCGTGGGACCTTTATATACATCAATAACGTAATATAACTTAACCTAGCCCAACCTAACATCTCCGCGGTAATATTTGACAACATACCTGGCGAGTTGGCCTCTATGTCTCCGTGGGCCCTTCATATACATCAATAACGAAATATAACCTAACCTAACCCTATCTAACATCTCGGCAGTAATATTTGACCACATTCCTGGCTTGTTGGCCTCTACGTCTCCGTCGGACCTTTATATACATCTATAACGTAATATAACCTAACCTAACCCAACCTATCATCTCGGCGGTAATATTTGACAACATTCCTGGCGAGTTGGCCTCTACGTCTCCGTGGGACCTTTATATACATCAATAACATAATATAAGCTAGCCTAACCCAATCTAACATCTCGGCGATAATATGTGACCACATTCCTTGCGAGTTGGCCTCCACGTCTTCGTGGGACCTTTATATACATCAATAACGTAATATAACCTAACCTAACGCAACCTAACATCTCGGCGGCAATATTTGACAACATTCCTGGCGAGTTGGCTTCTCCGTCCACGTGGGACCTTTATATACATCAATAACGTAATATAACCTAGCCTAACCCAACCTATCATCTCGGCGGTAATATTTGAAAACATTCCTGGCGAGTTGGCATCTACGTCTCCGCGGGACCTTTATATACATCAATAACGTAATATAACATAACCTAACCCACCCTAGCATCTCGGGGGTAATATTTGACATCATTCCTGGCGAGTTGGCCTCTACGTCTCCGTGTAACCCTCGTATACAACAGTAACGTAATATAACGTAACTTAACCCAACCTATCATCTCGGCGGTAATATTTGACAACATTCCTGGCGAGTTGGCCTCTACGTCTCCGTGGGCCCTTCATATACATCAATAACGAAAATTAACCTAACCTAACCCAACCTATCATCTCGGAGGTAATATTTGGCAACATTCCTGGCGAGTTGGCCTCTACGTCTCCGTGGGACCTTTATATACATCAATAACGTAATGTAACCTAACCTAACCCAACCTAACATCTCGGCGGTAATATTTGACAACATTCCTGACGAGTTGGCCTCTAGGTCCCAGTTTGACCTTCATATACTTCAATAACGTAACATAACCTAACCTAACGCAACCTAACATCTCGGCCGTCATATTTGACCACATTCCTGGCTTGTTGGACTCTACGTCTCCGTGGAATATTTATATACATCAATAACATAATATAACATAAGCAAACCCAATATAACATCTCGGCGGTAATATTTGACCATATTCCTGTCTTGTTGGACTCTACGTCTCCGTGGGACCTTTATATACATCAATAACATCATATAAGCTAGCCTAACCCAATCTAACATCTCGACGGTAATATTTGACCACATTCCTGGCTTGTTGGCCTCTACGTCTCCGTGGGACCTATATATACATCAATAACATAATATAAGCTAGCCTAACCCAACCTAACATCTCCGCGGTAATATTTGACAACATACCTGGCGAGTTCGCTTCTACGTCTCCGTGGGCACTTCATATACATCAATAACGAAATATAACATAACCTAACCCAACCTATCATCTCGGAGGTAATATTTGACAAAATTCTTGGCGAGTTGGCTTCTCCGCTTCCGTGGGACCTTTATATACATCAATAACGTAATATAACCTAACCTAACCCAACCTAACATCTCCGCGGTAATATTTGACCACGTTCCTGGCTTGTTGCACTCTACGTCTCCGTCGGACCTTTATATATATCTATAACGTAATATAACCTAACCTAACCCAACCTATCATCTCGGCGGTAACATTTGACAACATTCCTGGCGAGTTGGCCTCTACGTCTCCGTGGGACCTTTATATACATCAATAACATAATATAAGCTAGCCTAACCCAATCTAACATCTCGGCGATAATATTTGACCACATTCCTGGCGAGTTGGCCTCTACGTCTTCGTGGGACCTTTATATACATCAATAACGTAATATAACTTAAGCTAACCCAACCTAACATCTCCGCGGTAATATTTGACAACATACCTGGCGAGTTGGCCTCTACGTCTCCGTGGGCCCTTCATATACATAATACGAAATATAACCTAACCTAACCCAACCTATCATCTCGGAGGTAATATTTGGCAACATTCCTGGCGAGTTGGCCTCTACGTCTCCGTGGGACCTTTATATACATCAATAACATAATATAAGCTAGCCTAACCCAATCTAACATCTCGGCGATAATATTTGACCACATTCCTGGCGAGTTGGCCTCTACGGCTTCGTGGGACCTTTATATACATCAATAACGTAATATAACTTAACCTAGCCCAACCTAACATCTCCGCGGTAATATTTGACAACATACCTGGCGAGTTGGCCTCTATGTCTCCGTGGGCCCTTCATATACATCAATAACGAAATATAACCTAACCTAACCCTATCTAACATCTCGGCAGTAATATTTGACCACATTCCTGGCTTGTTGGCCTCTACGTCTCCGTCGGACCTTTATATACATCTATAACGTAATATAACCTAACCTAACCCAATCTAACATCTCGGCGATAATATTTGACCACATTCCTTGCGAGTTGGCCTCCACGTCTTCGTGGGACCTTTATATACATCAATAACGTAATATAACCTAACCTAACGCAACCTAACATCTCGGCGGCAATATTTGACAACATTCCTGGCGAGTTGGCTTCTCCGTCCCCGTGGGACCTTTATATACATCAATAACGTAATATAACCTAACCTAACCCAACCTATCATCTCGGCGGTAATATTTGAAAACATTCCTGGCGAGTTGGCATCTACGTCTCCGCGGGACCTTTATATACATCAATAACGTAATATAACATAACCTAACCCACCCTAGCATCTCGGCGGTAATATTTGACATCATTCCTGGCGAGTTGGCCTCTACGTCTGCGTGGAATCTTTATATACATCAATAACGTAATATAACATAACCTAACCCAATCTAACATCTCGGCGGTAATATTTGACAACATTCCTGGCTTGTTGGCCTCTACGTCTCCGTGGGACCTTTATATACATCTATAACGTAATATAACCTAACCTAACCCAACCTATCATCTCGGCGGTAATATTTGACAACATTCCTGGCGAGTTGGCCTCTACGTCTCCGTGGGACCTT
Source organism: Xylocopa violacea (assembly GCA_963969225.1). Lineage (NCBI taxonomy): Eukaryota > Metazoa > Arthropoda > Insecta > Hymenoptera > Apidae > Xylocopa > Xylocopa violacea. The sequence goes on along the minus strand of CAXAJV010000644.1, from coordinate 204,314 downwards.
TATATACATCAATAACATAATATGAGCTAGCCTAACCCAATCTAACATCTCGGCGATAATATTTGACCACATTCCTGGCGAGTTGGCCTCTACGTCTTCGTGGGACCTTTATATACATCAATAACGTAATATAACTTAACCTAACCCAACCTAACATCTCCGCGGTAATATTTGACAACATACCTGGCGAGTTCGCTTCTACGTCTCCGTGGGCACTTCATATACATCAATAACGAAATATAACATAACCTAACCCAACCTATCATCTCGGAGGTAATATTTGACAAAATTCTTGGCGAGTTGGCTTCTCCGCTTCCGTGGGACCTTTATATACATCAATAACGTAATATAACCTAACCTAACCCAACCTAACATCTCCGCGGTAATATTTGACCACGTTCCTGGCTTGTTGCACTCTACGTCTCCGTCGGACCTTTATATATATCTATAACGTAATATAACCTAACCTAACCCAACCTATCATCTCGGCGGTAACATTTGACAACATTCCTGGCGAGTTGGCCTCTACGTCTCCGTGGGACCTTTATATACATCAATAACATAATATAAGCTAGCCTAACCCAATCTAACATCTCGGCGATAATATTTGACCACATTCCTGGCGAGTTGGCCTCTACGTCTTCGTGGGACCTTTATATACATCAATAACGTAATATAACTTAAGCTAACCCAACCTAACATCTCCGCGGTAATATTTGACAACATACCTGGCGAGTTGGCCTCTACGTCTCCGTGGGCCCTTCATATACATAATACGAAATATAACCTAACCTAACCCAACCTATCATCTCGGAGGTAATATTTGGCAACATTCCTGGCGAGTTGGCCTCTACGTCTCCGTGGGACCTTTATATACATCAATAACATAATATAAGCTAGCCTAACCCAATCTAACATCTCGGCGATAATATTTGACCACATTCCTGGCGAGTTGGCCTCTACGGCTTCGTGGGACCTTTATATACATCAATAACGTAATATAACTTAACCTAGCCCAACCTAACATCTCCGCGGTAATATTTGACAACATACCTGGCGAGTTGGCCTCTATGTCTCCGTGGGCCCTTCATATACATCAATAACGAAATATAACCTAACCTAACCCTATCTAACATCTCGGCAGTAATATTTGACCACATTCCTGGCTTGTTGGCCTCTACGTCTCCGTCGGACCTTTATATACATCTATAACGTAATATAACCTAACCTAACCCAATCTAACATCTCGGCGATAATATTTGACCACATTCCTTGCGAGTTGGCCTCCACGTCTTCGTGGGACCTTTATATACATCAATAACGTAATATAACCTAACCTAACGCAACCTAACATCTCGGCGGCAATATTTGACAACATTCCTGGCGAGTTGGCTTCTCCGTCCCCGTGGGACCTTTATATACATCAATAACGTAATATAACCTAACCTAACCCAACCTATCATCTCGGCGGTAATATTTGAAAACATTCCTGGCGAGTTGGCATCTACGTCTCCGCGGGACCTTTATATACATCAATAACGTAATATAACATAACCTAACCCACCCTAGCATCTCGGCGGTAATATTTGACATCATTCCTGGCGAGTTGGCCTCTACGTCTCCGTGTAACCCTCGTATACAACAGTAACGTAATATAACGTAACTTAACCCAACCTATCATCTCGGCGGTAATATTTGACAACATTCCTGGCGAGTTGGCCTCTACGTGTTCGTGGGACCTTTATATACATCAATAACGTAATATAACATAACCTAACCCACCCTAGCATCTCGGGGGTAATATTTGACATCATTCCTGGCGAGTTGGCCTCTACGTCTCCGTGTAACCCTCGTATACAACAGTAACGTAATATAACGTAACTTAACCCAACCTATCATCTCGGCGGTAATATTTGACAACATTCCTGGCGAGTTGGGCTCTACGTCTCCGTGGGACCTTCATATAGATCTATAACGTAATATAACCTAACCTAACGCAATCCAACATCTCGGCGGTAATATTTGACAACATTCCTGGCTTGTTGGCCTCTATGTCTCCGTGGGACCTTTATATACATCTATAACGTAATATAACCTAACCTAACCCAACCTATCATCTCGGCGGTAATATTTGACAACATTCCTGGCGAGTTGGCCTCTACGTCTCCGTTTGACCTTCATATACATCAATAACGTAATATAACCTAACCTAACGCAACCTAACATCTCGGCGGTAATATTTGACATCATTCCTGGCGAGTTGGCCTCTATGTCTCCGTGTAACCCTCGTATACATCAATAGCGTAATATAACGTAACTTAATCCAACCTATCATCTCGGCGGTAATATTTGACAACATTCCTGGCGAGTTGGCTTCTACGTCTTCGTGGGACCTTTATATACATCAATAAGGTAATATAACTTATCCTAACCCAACCTAACATCTCCGCTGTAATATTTGACAACATACCTGGCGAGTTGGCCTCTACGTATCCGTGGGCCCTTCATATACATCAATAACGAAATATAACCTAACCTAACCCTATCAAACATCTCGGCGGTAATATTTGACCACATTCCTGGCTTGTTGGCCTCTACGTCTCCGTCGGACCTTTATATACATCTATAACGTAATATAACCTAACCTAACCCAACCTATCATCTCGGCGGTAATATTTGACAACATTCCTGGCGAGTTGGCCTCTACGTCTCCGTGGGACCTTTATATACATCAATAACATAATATAAGCTAACCTAACCCAACCTATCATCTCGGCGGTAATATTTGAAAACATTCCTGGCGAGTTGGCCTCTACGTCTCCGCGGGACCTTTATATACATCAATAACGTAATATAAGCTAGCCTAACCTAATCTAACATCTCGGCGGTAATATTTGACCACATTCCTGGCTTGTTGGCCTCTACGCCTCCGTCGGACCTTTATATACATCTATAACGTAATATAACCTAACCTAACCCAATCTAACATCTCGGCGGTAATATTTGACCATATTCCTGTCTTGTTGGACTCTACGTCTCCGTGGGACCTTTATATACATCAATAACGTAATATAACCTAACCTAACCCAATCTAACATCTCGACGGTAATATTTGAACACATTCCTGGCTTGTTGGCCTCTACGTCTCCGTGGGACCTATATATACATCAATAACATAATATAAGCTAGCCTAACCCAATCTAACATCTCACGGTAATATTTGACCACATTCCTGGCTTGTTGGCTTCTACGTCTCCGTGGGACGTTTATATACTTCAATAACGTAATATAACCTAGCCTAACCCAATTTAACATCTCGGCGGTAATATTTGACAACATACCTGGCGAGTTGGCCTCTACGTATCCGTGGGCCCTTCATATACATCAATAACGAAATATAACCTAACCTAACCCTATCTAACATCTCGGCGGTGATATTTGACCACATTCCTGGCTTGTTGGCCTCTACGTCTCCGTCGGACCGTTATATACATCTATAACGTAATATAACCTAACCTAACCCAATCTAACATCTCGGCGATAATATTTGACCACAGTCCTGGCGAGTTGGCCTCTACGTCTTCGTGGGACCTTTATATACATCAATAACGTAATATAACTTAAGCTAACCCAACCTAACATCTCCGCGGTAATATTTGACAACATACCTGGCGAGTTGGCCTCTACGTCTCCGTGGGCCCTTCATATACATAATACGAAATATAACCTAACCTAACCCAACCTATCATCTCGGAGGTAATATTTGGCAACATTCCTGGCGAGTTGGCCTCTACGTCTCCGTGGGACCTTTATATACATCAATAACATAATATTAGCTAGCCTAACCCAATCTAACATCTCGGCGATAATATTTGACCACATTCCTGGCGAGTTGGCCTCTACGGCTTCGTGGGACCTTTATATACATCAATAACGTAATATAACTTAACCTAGCCCAACCTAACATCTCCGCGGTAATATTTGACAACATACCTGGCGAGTTGGCCTCTATGTCTCCGTGGGCCCTTCATATACATCAATAACGAAATATAACCTAACCTAACCCTATCTAACATCTCGGCAGTAATATTTGACCACATTCCTGGCTTGTTGGCCTCTACGTCTCCGTCGGACCTTTATATACATCTATAACGTAATATAACCTAACCTAACCCAACCTATCATCTCGGCGGTAATATTTGACAACATTCCTGGCGAGTTGGCCTCTACGTCTCCGTGGGACCTTTATATACATCAATAACATAATATAAGCTAGCCTAACCCAATCTAACATCTCGGCGATAATATGTGACCACATTCCTTGCGAGTTGGCCTCCACGTCTTCGTGGGACCTTTATATACATCAATAACGTAATATAACCTAACCTAACGCAACCTAACATCTCGGCGGCAATATTTGACAACATTCCTGGCGAGTTGGCTTCTCCGTCCACGTGGGACCTTTATATACATCAATAACGTAATATAACCTAGCCTAACCCAACCTATCATCTCGGCGGTAATATTTGAAAACATTCCTGGCGAGTTGGCATCTACGTCTCCGCGGGACCTTTATATACATCAATAACGTAATATAACATAACCTAACCCACCCTAGCATCTCGGGGGTAATATTTGACATCATTCCTGGCGAGTTGGCCTCTACGTCTCCGTGTAACCCTCGTATACAACAGTAACGTAATATAACGTAACTTAACCCAACCTATCATCTCGGCGGTAATATTTGACAACATTCCTGGCGAGTTGGCCTCTACGTCTCCGTGGGCCCTTCATATACATCAATAACGAAAATTAACCTAACCTAACCCAACCTATCATCTCGGAGGTAATATTTGGCAACATTCCTGGCGAGTTGGCCTCTACGTCTCCGTGGGACCTTTATATACATCAATAACGTAATGTAACCTAACCTAACCCAACCTAACATCTCGGCGGTAATATTTGACAACATTCCTGACGAGTTGGCCTCTAGGTCCCAGTTTGACCTTCATATACTTCAATAACGTAACATAACCTAACCTAACGCAACCTAACATCTCGGCCGTCATATTTGACCACATTCCTGGCTTGTTGGACTCTACGTCTCCGTGGAATATTTATATACATCAATAACATAATATAACATAAGCAAACCCAATATAACATCTCGGCGGTAATATTTGACCATATTCCTGTCTTGTTGGACTCTACGTCTCCGTGGGACCTTTATATACATCAATAACATCATATAAGCTAGCCTAACCCAATCTAACATCTCGACGGTAATATTTGACCACATTCCTGGCTTGTTGGCCTCTACGTCTCCGTGGGACCTATATATACATCAATAACATAATATAAGCTAGCCTAACCCAACCTAACATCTCCGCGGTAATATTTGACAACATACCTGGCGAGTTCGCTTCTACGTCTCCGTGGGCACTTCATATACATCAATAACGAAATATAACATAACCTAACCCAACCTATCATCTCGGAGGTAATATTTGACAAAATTCTTGGCGAGTTGGCTTCTCCGCTTCCGTGGGACCTTTATATACATCAATAACGTAATATAACCTAACCTAACCCAACCTAACATCTCCGCGGTAATATTTGACCACGTTCCTGGCTTGTTGCACTCTACGTCTCCGTCGGACCTTTATATATATCTATAACGTAATATAACCTAACCTAACCCAACCTATCATCTCGGCGGTAACATTTGACAACATTCCTGGCGAGTTGGCCTCTACGTCTCCGTGGGACCTTTATATACATCAATAACATAATATAAGCTAGCCTAACCCAATCTAACATCTCGGCGATAATATTTGACCACATTCCTGGCGAGTTGGCCTCTACGTCTTCGTGGGACCTTTATATACATCAATAACGTAATATAACTTAAGCTAACCCAACCTAACATCTCCGCGGTAATATTTGACAACATACCTGGCGAGTTGGCCTCTACGTCTCCGTGGGCCCTTCATATACATAATACGAAATATAACCTAACCTAACCCAACCTATCATCTCGGAGGTAATATTTGGCAACATTCCTGGCGAGTTGGCCTCTACGTCTCCGTGGGACCTTTATATACATCAATAACATAATATAAGCTAGCCTAACCCAATCTAACATCTCGGCGATAATATTTGACCACATTCCTGGCGAGTTGGCCTCTACGGCTTCGTGGGACCTTTATATACATCAATAACGTAATATAACTTAACCTAGCCCAACCTAACATCTCCGCGGTAATATTTGACAACATACCTGGCGAGTTGGCCTCTATGTCTCCGTGGGCCCTTCATATACATCAATAACGAAATATAACCTAACCTAACCCTATCTAACATCTCGGCAGTAATATTTGACCACATTCCTGGCTTGTTGGCCTCTACGTCTCCGTCGGACCTTTATATACATCTATAACGTAATATAACCTAACCTAACCCAATCTAACATCTCGGCGATAATATTTGACCACATTCCTTGCGAGTTGGCCTCCACGTCTTCGTGGGACCTTTATATACATCAATAACGTAATATAACCTAACCTAACGCAACCTAACATCTCGGCGGCAATATTTGACAACATTCCTGGCGAGTTGGCTTCTCCGTCCCCGTGGGACCTTTATATACATCAATAACGTAATATAACCTAACCTAACCCAACCTATCATCTCGGCGGTAATATTTGAAAACATTCCTGGCGAGTTGGCATCTACGTCTCCGCGGGACCTTTATATACATCAATAACGTAATATAACATAACCTAACCCACCCTAGCATCTCGGCGGTAATATTTGACATCATTCCTGGCGAGTTGGCCTCTACGTCTGCGTGGAATCTTTATATACATCAATAACGTAATATAACATAACCTAACCCAATCTAACATCTCGGCGGTAATATTTGACAACATTCCTGGCTTGTTGGCCTCTACGTCTCCGTGGGACCTTTATATACATCTATAACGTAATATAACCTAACCTAACCCAACCTATCATCTCGGCGGTAATATTTGACAACATTCCTGGCGAGTTGGCCTCTACGTCTCCGTGGGACCTTTATATACATCAATAACATAATATGAGCTAGCCTAACCCAATCTAACATCTCGGCGATAATATTTGACCACATTCCTGGCGAGTTGGCCTCTACGTCTTCGTGGGACCTTTATATACATCAATAACGTAATATAACTTAACCTAACCCAACCTAACATCTCCGCGGTAATATTTGACAACATACCTGGCGAGTTCGCTTCTACGTCTCCGTGGGCACTTCATATACATCAATAACGAAATATAACATAACCTAACCCAACCTATCATCTCGGAGGTAATATTTGACAAAATTCTTGGCGAGTTGGCTTCTCCGCTTCCGTGGGACCTTTATATACATCAATAACGTAATATAACCTAACCTAACCCAACCTAACATCTCCGCGGTAATATTTGACCACGTTCCTGGCTTGTTGCACTCTACGTCTCCGTCGGACCTTTATATATATCTATAACGTAATATAACCTAACCTAACCCAACCTATCATCTCGGCGGTAACATTTGACAACATTCCTGGCGAGTTGGCCTCTACGTCTCCGTGGGACCTTTATATACATCAATAACATAATATAAGCTAGCCTAACCCAATCTAACATCTCGGCGATAATATTTGACCACATTCCTGGCGAGTTGGCCTCTACGTCTTCGTGGGACCTTTATATACATCAATAACGTAATATAACTTAAGCTAACCCAACCTAACATCTCCGCGGTAATATTTGACAACATACCTGGCGAGTTGGCCTCTACGTCTCCGTGGGCCCTTCATATACATAATACGAAATATAACCTAACCTAACCCAACCTATCATCTCGGAGGTAATATTTGGCAACATTCCTGGCGAGTTGGCCTCTACGTCTCCGTGGGACCTTTATATACATCAATAACATAATATAAGCTAGCCTAACCCAATCTAACATCTCGGCGATAATATTTGACCACATTCCTGGCGAGTTGGCCTCTACGGCTTCGTGGGACCTTTATATACATCAATAACGTAATATAACTTAACCTAGCCCAACCTAACATCTCCGCGGTAATATTTGACAACATACCTGGCGAGTTGGCCTCTATGTCTCCGTGGGCCCTTCATATACATCAATAACGAAATATAACCTAACCTAACCCTATCTAACATCTCGGCAGTAATATTTGACCACATTCCTGGCTTGTTGGCCTCTACGTCTCCGTCGGACCTTTATATACATCTATAACGTAATATAACCTAACCTAACCCAATCTAACATCTCGGCGATAATATTTGACCACATTCCTTGCGAGTTGGCCTCCACGTCTTCGTGGGACCTTTATATACATCAATAACGTAATATAACCTAACCTAACGCAACCTAACATCTCGGCGGCAATATTTGACAACATTCCTGGCGAGTTGGCTTCTCCGTCCCCGTGGGACCTTTATATACATCAATAACGTAATATAACCTAACCTAACCCAACCTATCATCTCGGCGGTAATATTTGAAAACATTCCTGGCGAGTTGGCATCTACGTCTCCGCGGGACCTTTATATACATCAATAACGTAATATAACATAACCTAACCCACCCTAGCATCTCGGCGGTAATATTTGACATCATTCCTGGCGAGTTGGCCTCTACGTCTCCGTGTAACCCTCGTATACAACAGTAACGTAATATAACGTAACTTAACCCAACCTATCATCTCGGCGGTAATATTTGACAACATTCCTGGCGAGTTGGCCTCTACGTGTTCGTGGGACCTTTATATACATCAATAACGTAATATAACTTAACCTAACCCAACCAAACATCTCCGCGGTGATATTTGACAACATACCTGGCGAGTTGGCCTCTACGTCTCCGTGGGCCCTTCATATACATCAATAACGAAAATTAACCTAACCTAACCCAACCTATCATCTCGGAGGTAATATTTGGCAACATTCCTGGCGAGTTGGCCTCTACGTCTCCGTGGGACCTTTATATACATCAATAACGTAATGTAACCTAACCTAACCCAACCTAACATCTCGGCGGTAATATTTGACAACATTCCTGACGAGTTGGCCTCTAGGTCCCAGTTTGACCTTCATATACTTCAATAACGTAACATAACCTAACCTAACGCAACCTAACATCTCGGCCGTCATATTTGACCACATTCCTGGCTTGTTGGACTCTACGTCTCCGTGGAATATTTATATACATCAATAACATAATATAACATAAGCAAACCCAATATAACATCTCGGCGGTAATATTTGACCATATTCCTGTCTTGTTGGACTCTACGTCTCCGTGGGACCTTTATATACATCAATAACATCATATAAGCTAGCCTAACCCAATCTAACATCTCGACGGTAATATTTGACCACATTCCTGGCTTGTTGGCCTCTACGTCTCCGTGGGACCTATATATACATCAATAACATAATATAAGCTAGCCTAACCCAATCTAACATCTCACGGTAATATTTGACCACATTCCTGGCTTGTTGGCTTCTACGTCTCCGTGGGACGTTTATATACATAATACGAAATATAACCTAACCTAACCCAACCTATCATCTCGGAGGTAATATTTGGCAACATTCCTGGCGAGTTGGCCTCTACGTCTCCGTGGGACCTTTATATACATCAATAACATAATATAAGCTAGCCTAACCCAATCTAACATCTCGGCGATAATATTTGACCACATTCCTGGCGAGTTGGTCTCTACGGCTTCGTGGGACCTTTATATACATCAATAACGTAATATAACTTAACCTAGCCCAACCTAACATCTCCGCGGTAATATTTGACAACATACCTGGCGAGTTGGCCTCTATGTCTCCGTGGGCCCTTCATATACATCAATAACGAAATATAACCTAACCTAACCCTATCTAACATCTCGGCAGTAATATTTGACCACATTCCTGGCGAGTTGGCCTCTACGTCTTCGTGGGACCTTTATATACATCAATAACGTAATATAACTTAACCTAACCCAACCTAACATCTCCGCGGTAATATTTGACAACATACCTGGCGAGTTCGCTTCTACGTCTCCGTGGGCACTTCATATACATCAATAACGAAATATAACATAACCTAACCCAACCTATCATCTCGGAGGTAATATTTGACAAAATTCTTGGCGAGTTGGCTTCTCCGCTTCCGTGGGACCTTTATATACATCAATAACGTAATATAACCTAACCTAACCCAACCTAACATCTCCGCGGTAATATTTGACCACGTTCCTGGCTTGTTGCACTCTACGTCTCCGTCGGACCTTTATATATATCTATAACGTAATATAACCTAACCTAACCCAACCTATCATCTCGGCGGTAACATTTGACAACATTCCTGGCGAGTTGGCCTCTACGTCTCCGTGGGACCTTTATATACATCAATAACATAATATGAGCTAGCCTAACCCAATCTAACATCTCGGCGATAATATTTGACCACATTCCTGGCGAGTTGGCCTCTACGTCTTCGTGGGACCTTTATATACATCAATAACGTAATATAACTTAACCTAACCCAACCTAACATCTCCGCGGTAATATTTGACAACATACCTGGCGAGTTGGCCTCTACGTCTCCGTGTAACCCTCGTATACGACAGTAACGTAATATAACGTAACTTAACCCAACCTATCATCTCGGTGGTAATATTTGACAACATTCCTGGCGAGTTGGCCTCTACGTCGTCGTGGGACCTTTATATACATCAATAACGTAATATAACTTAACCTAACCCAACCTAACATCTCCGCGGTAATATTTGACAACATACCTGGCGAGTTGGCCTCTACGTATCCGTGGGCCCTTCATATACATCAATAACGAAATATAACCTAACCTAACCCAACCTAACATCTCCGCGGTATTATTTGACAACATACCTGGCGAGTTGGCCTCCACGTCTCCGTGGGACCTTTATATACATCAATAACGTAATATAACATAACCTAACCCACCCTAGCATCTCGGCGGTAATATTTGACATCATTCCTGGCGAGTTGGCCTCTACGTCTCCGTGTAACCCTCGTATACAACAGTAACGTAATATAACGTAACTTAACCCAACCTATCATCTCGGCGGTAATATTTGACAACATTCCTGGCGAGTTGGCCTCTACGTCTTCGTGGGACCTTTATATACATCAATAACGTAATATAACTTAACCTAACCCAACCTAACATCTCCGCGGTAATATTTGACAACATACCTGGCGAGTTGGCCTCTACGTATCCGTGGGCCCTTCATATACATCAATAACGAAATATAACCTAACCTAACCCAACCTAACATCTCCGCGGTATTATTTGACAACATACCTGGCGAGTTGGCCTCCACGTCTCCGTGGGACCTTTATATACATCAATAACATAATATAAGCTAGCCTAACCTAATCTAACATCTCGGCGGTAATATTTGACCACATTCCTGGCTTGTTGGCCTCTACGCCTCCGTCGGACCTTTATATACATCTATAACGTAATATAACCTAACCTAACCCAATCTAACATCTCGACGGTAATATTTGACGACGTTCCTGGCTTGTTGGCCTCTACGTCTCCGTTTGACCTTCATATACTTCAATAACGTAACATAACCTAACCTAACGCAACCTAACATCTCGGCCGTCATATTTGACCACATTCCTGGCTTGTTGGACTCTACGTCTCCGTGGAATATTTATATACATCAATAACATAATATAACATAAGCAAACCCAATATAACATCTCGGCGGTAATATTTGACCATATTCCTGTCTTGTTGGACTCTACGTCTCCGTGGGACCTTTATATACATCAATAACGTAATATAACCTAACCTAACGCAACCTAACATCTCGGCGGCAATATTTGACAACATTCCTGGCGAGTTGGCTTCTCCGTCCCCGTGGGACCTTTATATACATCAATAACGTAATATAACCTAACCTAACCCAACCTATCATCTCGGCGGTAATATTTGAAAACATTCCTGGCGAGTTGGCATCTACGTCTCCGCGGGACCTTTATATACATCAATAACGTAATATAACATAACCTAACCCACCCTAGCATCTCGGCGGTAATATTTGACATCATTCCTGGCGAGTTGGCCTCTACGTCTCCGTGTAACCCTCGTATACAACAGTAACGTAATATAACGTAACTTAACCCAACCTATCATCTCGGCGGTAATATTTGACAACATTCCTGGCGAGTTGGCCTCTACCTGTTCGTGGGACCTTTATATACATCAATAACGTAATATAACTTAACCTAACCCAACCAAACATCTCCGCGGTGATATTTGACAACATACCTGGCGAGTTGGCCTCTACGTCTCCGTGGGCCCTTCATATACATCAATAACGAAAATTAACCTAACCTAACCCAACCTATCATCTCGGAGGTAATATTTGGCAACATTCCTGGCGAGTTGGCCTCTACGTCTCCGTGGGACCTTTATATACATCAATAACGTAATGTAACCTAACCTAACCCAACCTAACATCTCGGCGGTAATATTTGACAACATTCCTGACGAGTTGGCCTCTAGGTCCCAGTTTGACCTTCATATACTTCAATAACGTAACATAACCTAACCTAACGCAACCTAACATCTCGGCCGTCATATTTGACCACATTCCTGGCTTGTTGGACTCTACGTCTCCGTGGAATATTTATATACATCAATAACATAATATAACATAAGCAAACCCAATATAACATCTCGGCGGTAATATTTGACCATATTCCTGTCTTGTTGGACTCTACGTCTCCGTGGGACCTTTATATACATCAATAACATCATATAAGCTAGCCTAACCCAATCTAACATCTCGACGGTAATATTTGACCACATTCCTGGCTTGTTGGCCTCTACGTCTCCGTGGGACCTATATATACATCAATAACATAATATAAGCTAGCCTAACCCAATCTAACATCTCACGGTAATATTTGACCACATTCCTGGCTTGTTGGCTTCTACGTCTCCGTGGGACGTTTATATACATAATACGAAATATAACCTAACCTAACCCAACCTATCATCTCGGAGGTAATATTTGGCAACATTCCTGGCGAGTTGGCCTCTACGTCTCCGTGGGACCTTTATATACATCAATAACATAATATAAGCTAGCCTAACCCAATCTAACATCTCGGCGATAATATTTGACCACATTCCTGGCGAGTTGGTCTCTACGGCTTCGTGGGACCTTTATATACATCAATAACGTAATATAACTTAACCTAGCCCAACCTAACATCTCCGCGGTAATATTTGACAACATACCTGGCGAGTTGGCCTCTATGTCTCCGTGGGCCCTTCATATACATCAATAACGAAATATAACCTAACCTAACCCTATCTAACATCTCGGCAGTAATATTTGACCACATTCCTGGCGAGTTGGCCTCTACGTCTTCGTGGGACCTTTATATACATCAATAACGTAATATAACTTAACCTAACCCAACCTAACATCTCCGCGGTAATATTTGACAACATACCTGGCGAGTTCGCTTCTACGTCTCCGTGGGCACTTCATATACATCAATAACGAAATATAACATAACCTAACCCAACCTATCATCTCGGAGGTAATATTTGACAAAATTCTTGGCGAGTTGGCTTCTCCGCTTCCGTGGGACCTTTATATACATCAATAACGTAATATAACCTAACCTAACCCAACCTAACATCTCCGCGGTAATATTTGACCACGTTCCTGGCTTGTTGCACTCTACGTCTCCGTCGGACCTTTATATATATCTATAACGTAATATAACCTAACCTAACCCAACCTATCATCTCGGCGGTAACATTTGACAACATTCCTGGCGAGTTGGCCTCTACGTCTCCGTGGGACCTTTATATACATCAATAACATAATATGAGCTAGCCTAACCCAATCTAACATCTCGGCGATAATATTTGACCACATTCCTGGCGAGTTGGCCTCTACGTCTTCGTGGGACCTTTATATACATCAATAACGTAATATAACTTAACCTAACCCAACCTAACATCTCCGCGGTAATATTTGACAACATACCTGGCGAGTTGGCCTCTACGTCTCCGTGTAACCCTCGTATACGACAGTAACGTAATATAACGTAACTTAACCCAACCTATCATCTCGGTGGTAATATTTGACAACATTCCTGGCGAGTTGGCCTCTACGTCGTCGTGGGACCTTTATATACATCAATAACGTAATATAACTTAACCTAACCCAACCTAACATCTCCGCGGTAATATTTGACAACATACCTGGCGAGTTGGCCTCTACGTATCCGTGGGCCCTTCATATACATCAATAACGAAATATAACCTAACCTAACCCAACCTAACATCTCCGCGGTATTATTTGACAACATACCTGGCGAGTTGGCCTCCACGTCTCCGTGGGACCTTTATATACATCAATAACGTAATATAACATAACCTAACCCACCCTAGCATCTCGGCGGTAATATTTGACATCATTCCTGGCGAGTTGGCCTCTACGTCTCCGTGTAACCCTCGTATACAACAGTAACGTAATATAACGTAACTTAACCCAACCTATCATCTCGGCGGTAATATTTGACAACATTCCTGGCGAGTTGGCCTCTACGTCTTCGTGGGACCTTTATATACATCAATAACGTAATATAACTTAACCTAACCCAACCTAACATCTCCGCGGTAATATTTGACAACATACCTGGCGAGTTGGCCTCTACGTATCCGTGGGCCCTTCATATACATCAATAACGAAATATAACCTAACCTAACCCAACCTAACATCTCCGCGGTATTATTTGACAACATACCTGGCGAGTTGGCCTCCACGTCTCCGTGGGACCTTTATATACATCAATAACATAATATAAGCTAGCCTAACCTAATCTAACATCTCGGCGGTAATATTTGACCACATTCCTGGCTTGTTGGCCTCTACGCCTCCGTCGGACCTTTATATACATCTATAACGTAATATAACCTAACCTAACCCAATCTAACATCTCGACGGTAATATTTGACGACGTTCCTGGCTTGTTGGCCTCTACGTCTCCGTTTGACCTTCATATACTTCAATAACGTAACATAACCTAACCTAACGCAACCTAACATCTCGGCCGTCATATTTGACCACATTCCTGGCTTGTTGGACTCTACGTCTCCGTGGAATATTTATATACATCAATAACATAATATAACATAAGCAAACCCAATATAACATCTCGGCGGTAATATTTGACCATATTCCTGTCTTGTTGGACTCTACGTCTCCGTGGGACCTTTATATACATCAATAACATCATATAAGCTAGCCTAACCCAATCTAACATCTCGACGGTAATATGTGACCACATTCCTGGCTTGTTGGCCTCTACGTCTCCGTGGGACCTATATATACATCAATAACATAATATAAGCTAGCCTAACCCAATCTAACATCTCACGGTAATATTTGACCACATTCCTGGCTTGTTGGCTTCTACGTCTCCGTGGGACGTTTATATACTTCAATAACGTAATATAACCTAGCCTAACCCAATTTAACATCTCGGCGGTAATATTTGACAACTTTCCTGGCGAGTTGGCCTCTACGTCTGCGTGGAATCTTTATATACATCAATAACGTAATATAACATAACCTAACCCAATCTAACATCTCGGCGGTAATATTTGACAACATTCCTGGCTTGTTGGCCTCTACGTCTCCGTGGGACCTTTATATACATCTATGACGTAATATAACCTAACCTAACCCAACCTATCATCTCGGCGGTAATATTTGACAACATTCCTGGCGAGTTGGCCTCTACGTCTCCGTGGGACCTTTATATACATCAATAACATAATATGAGCTAGCCTAACCCAATCTAACATCTCGGCGATAATATTTGACCACATTCCTGGCGAGTTGGCCTCTACGTCTTCGTGGGACCTTTATATACATCAAGAACGTAATATAACTTAACCTAACCCAACCTAACATCTCCGCGGTAATATTTGACAACATACCTGGCGAGTTCGCTTCTACGTCTCCGTGGGCACTTCATATACATCAATAACGAAATATAACATAACCTAACCCAACCTATCATCTCGGAGGTAATATTTGACAAAATTCTTGGCGAGTTGGCTTCTCCGCTTCCGTGGGACCTTTATATACATCAATAACGTAATATAACCTAACCTAACCCAACCTAACATCTCCGCGGTAATATTTGACCACGTTCCTGGCTTGTTGCACTCTACGTCTCCGTCGGACCTTTATATATATCTATAACGTAATATAACCTAACCTAACCCAACCTATCATCTCGGCGGTAACATTTGACAACATTCCTGGCGAGTTGGCCTCTACGTCTCCGTGGGACCTTTATATACATCAATAACATAATATGAGCTAGCCTAACCCAATCTAACATCTCGGCGATAATATTTGACCACATTCCTGGCGAGTTGGCCTCTACGTCTTCGTGGGACCTTTATATACATCAATAACGTAATATAACTTAACATAACCCAACCTAACATCTCCGCGGTAATATTTGACAACATACCTGGCGAGTTGGCCTCTACGTCTCCGTGTAACCCTCGTATACAACAGTAACGTAATATAACGTAACTTAACCCAACCTATCATCTCGGCGGTAATATTTGACAACATTCCTGGCGAGTTGGCCTCTACGTCTTCGTGGGACCTTTATATACATCCATAACGTAATATAACTTAACCTAACCCAACCTAACATCTCCGCGGTAATATTTGACAACATACCTGGCGAGTTGGCCTCTACGTATCCGTGGGCCCTTCATATACATCAATAACGAAATATAACCTAACCTAACCCAACCTAACATCTCGGCGGCAATATTTGACAACATTCCTGGCGAGTTGGCTTCTCCGTCCCCGTGGGACCTTTATATACATCAATAACGTAATATAACCTAACCTAACCCAACCTATCATCTCGGCGGTAATATTTGAAAACATTCCTGGCGAGTTGGCATCTACGTCTCCGCGGGACCTTTATATACATCAATAACGTAATATAACATAACCTAACCCACCCTAGCATCTCGGCGGTAATATTTGACATCATTCCTGGCGAGTTGGCCTCTACGTCTCCGTGTAACCCTCGTATACAACAGTAACGTAATATAACGTAACTTAACCCAACCTATCATCTCGGCGGTAATATTTGACAACATTCCTGGCGAGTTGGCCTCTACGTCTCCGTGGGACCTTTATATACATCAATAACATAATATGAGCTAGCCTAACCCAATCTAACATCTCGGCGATAATATTTGACCACATTCCTGGCGAGTTGGCCTCTACGTCTTCGTGGGACCTTTATATACATCAATAACGTAATATAACTTAACCTAACCCAACCTAACATCTCCGCGGTAATATTTGACAACATACCTGGCGAGTTGGCCTCTACGTCTCCGTGTAACCCTCGTATACGACAGTAACGTAATATAACGTAACTTAACCCAACCTATCATCTCGGTGGTAATATTTGACAACATTCCTGGCGAGTTGGCCTCTACGTCGTCGTGGGACCTTTATATACATCAATAACGTAATATAACTTAACCTAACCCAACCTAACATCTCCGCGGTAATATTTGACAACATACCTGGCGAGTTGGCCTCTACGTATCCGTGGGCCCTTCATATACATCAATAACGAAATATAACCTAACCTAACCCAACCTAACATCTCCGCGGTATTATTTGACAACATACCTGGCGAGTTGGCCTCCACGTCTCCGTGGGACCTTTATATACATCAATAACGTAATATAACATAACCTAACCCACCCTAGCATCTCGGCGGTAATATTTGACATCATTCCTGGCGAGTTGGCCTCTACGTCTCCGTGTAACCCTCGTATACAACAGTAACGTAATATAACGTAACTTAACCCAACCTATCATCTCGGCGGTAATATTTGACAACATTCCTGGCGAGTTGGCCTCTACGTCTTCGTGGGACCTTTATATACATCAATAACGTAATATAACTTAACCTAACCCAACCTAACATCTCCGCGGTAATATTTGACAACATACCTGGCGAGTTGGCCTCTACGTATCCGTGGGCCCTTCATATACATCAATAACGAAATATAACCTAACCTAACCCAACCTAACATCTCCGCGGTATTATTTGACAACATACCTGGCGAGTTGGCCTCCACGTCTCCGTGGGACCTTTATATACATCAATAACATAATATAAGCTAGCCTAACCTAATCTAACATCTCGGCGGTAATATTTGACCACATTCCTGGCTTGTTGGCCTCTACGCCTCCGTCGGACCTTTATATACATCTATAACGTAATATAACCTAACCTAACCCAATCTAACATCTCGACGGTAATATTTGACGACGTTCCTGGCTTGTTGGCCTCTACGTCTCCGTTTGACCTTCATATACTTCAATAACGTAACATAACCTAACCTAACGCAACCTAACATCTCGGCCGTCATATTTGACCACATTCCTGGCTTGTTGGACTCTACGTCTCCGTGGAATATTTATATACATCAATAACATAATATAACATAAGCAAACCCAATATAACATCTCGGCGGTAATATTTGACCATATTCCTGTCTTGTTGGACTCTACGTCTCCGTGGGACCTTTATATACATCAATAACATCATATAAGCTAGCCTAACCCAATCTAACATCTCGACGGTAATATGTGACCACATTCCTGGCTTGTTGGCCTCTACGTCTCCGTGGGACCTATATATACATCAATAACATAATATAAGCTAGCCTAACCCAATCTAACATCTCACGGTAATATTTGACCACATTCCTGGCTTGTTGGCTTCTACGTCTCCGTGGGACGTTTATATACTTCAATAACGTAATATAACCTAGCCTAACCCAATTTAACATCTCGGCGGTAATATTTGACAACTTTCCTGGCGAGTTGGCCTCTACGTCTGCGTGGAATCTTTATATACATCAATAACGTAATATAACATAACCTAACCCAATCTAACATCTCGGCGGTAATATTTGACAACATTCCTGGCTTGTTGGCCTCTACGTCTCCGTCGGACCTTTATATATATCTATAACGTAATATAACCTAACCTAACCCAACCTATCATCTCGGCGGTAACATTTGACAACATTCCTGGCGAGTTGGCCTCTACGTCTCCGTGGGACCTTTATATACATCAATAACATAATATGAGCTAGCCTAACCCAATCTAACATCTCGGCGATAATATTTGACCACATTCCTGGCGAGTTGGCCTCTACGTATCCGTGGGCCCTTCATATACATCAATAACGAAATATAACCTAACCTAACCCAACCTAACATCTCCGCGGTATTATTTGACAACATACCTGGCGAGTTGGCCTCCACGTCTCCGTGGGACCTTTATATACATCAATAACGTAATATAACATAACCTAACCCACCCTAGCATCTCGGCGGTAATATTTGACATCATTCCTGGCGAGTTGGCCTCTACGTCTCCGTGTAACCCTCGTATACAACAGTAACGTAATATAACGTAACTTAACCCAACCTATCATCTCGGCGGTAATATTTGACAACATTCCTGGCGAGTTGGCCTCTACGTCTTCGTGGGACCTTTATATACATCAATAACGTAATATAACTTAACCTAACCCAACCTAACATCTCCGCGGTAATATTTGACAACATACCTGGCGAGTTGGCCTCTACGTATCCGTGGGCCCTTCATATACATCAATAACGAAATATAACCTAACCTAACCCAACCTAACATCTCCGCGGTATTATTTGACAACATACCTGGCGAGTTGGCCTCCACGTCTCCGTGGGACCTTTATATACATCAATAACATAATATAAGCTAGCCTAACCTAATCTAACATCTCGGCGGTAATATTTGACCACATTCCTGGCTTGTTGGCCTCTACGCCTCCGTCGGACCTTTATATACATCTATAACGTAATATAACCTAACCTAACCCAATCTAACATCTCGACGGTAATATTTGACGACGTTCCTGGCTTGTTGGCCTCTACGTCTCCGTTTGACCTTCATATACTTCAATAACGTAACATAACCTAACCTAACGCAACCTAACATCTCGGCCGTCATATTTGACCACATTCCTGGCTTGTTGGACTCTACGTCTCCGTGGAATATTTATATACATCAATAACATAATATAACATAAGCAAACCCAATATAACATCTCGGCGGTAATATTTGACCATATTCCTGTCTTGTTGGACTCTACGTCTCCGTGGGACCTTTATATACATCAATAACATCATATAAGCTAGCCTAACCCAATCTAACATCTCGACGGTAATATGTGACCACATTCCTGGCTTGTTGGCCTCTACGTCTCCGTGGGACCTATATATACATCAATAACATAATATAAGCTAGCCTAACCCAATCTAACATCTCACGGTAATATTTGACCACATTCCTGGCTTGTTGGCTTCTACGTCTCCGTGGGACGTTTATATACTTCAATAACGTAATATAACCTAGCCTAACCCAATTTAACATCTCGGCGGTAATATTTGACAACTTTCCTGGCGAGTTGGCCTCTACGTCTGCGTGGAATCTTTATATACATCAATAACGTAATATAACATAACCTAACCCAATCTAACATCTCGGCGGTAATATTTGACAACATTCCTGGCTTGTTGGCCTCTACGTCTCCGTGGGACCTTTATATACATCTATAACGTAATA
This sequence comes from Xylocopa violacea, assembly GCA_963969225.1. Classification (NCBI taxonomy): domain Eukaryota; kingdom Metazoa; phylum Arthropoda; class Insecta; order Hymenoptera; family Apidae; genus Xylocopa; species Xylocopa violacea. The sequence goes on along the minus strand of CAXAJV010000644.1, from coordinate 183,491 downwards.
TAACCTAACCTAACCCAACCTATCATCTCGGCGGTAATATTTGACAACATTCCTGGCGAGTTGGCCTCTACGTCTCCGTGGGACCTTTATATACATCAATAACATAATATGAGCTAGCCTAACCCAATCTAACATCTCGGCGATAATATTTGACCACATTCCTGGCGAGTTGGCCTCTACGTCTTCGTGGGACCTTTATATACATCAATAACGTAATATAACTTAACCTAACCCAACCTAACATCTCCGCGGTAATATTTGACAACATACCTGGCGAGTTCGCTTCTACGTCTCCGTGGGCACTTCATATACATCAATAACGAAATATAACATAACCTAACCCAACCTATCATCTCGGAGGTAATATTTGACAAAATTCTTGGCGAGTTGGCTTCTCCGCTTCCGTGGGACCTTTATATACATCAATAACGTAATATAACCTAACCTAACCCAACCTAACATCTCCGCGGTAATATTTGACCACGTTCCTGGCTTGTTGCACTCTACGTCTCCGTCGGACCTTTATATATATCTATAACGTAATATAACCTAACCTAACCCAACCTATCATCTCGGCGGTAACATTTGACAACATTCCTGGCGAGTTGGCCTCTACGTCTCCGTGGGACCTTTATATACATCAATAACATAATATGAGCTAGCCTAACCCAATCTAACATCTCGGCGATAATATTTGACCACATTCCTGGCGAGTTGGCCTCTACGTCTTCGTGGGACCTTTATATACATCAATAACGTAATATAACTTAACATAACCCAACCTAACATCTCCGCGGTAATATTTGACAACATACCTGGCGAGTTGGCCTCTACGTCTCCGTGTAACCCTCGTATACAACAGTAACGTAATATAACGTAACTTAACCCAACCTATCATCTCGGCGGTAATATTTGACAACATTCCTGGCGAGTTGGCCTCTACGTCTTCGTGGGACCTTTATATACATCCATAACGTAATATAACTTAACCTAACCCAACCTAACATCTCCGCGGTAATATTTGACAACATACCTGGCGAGTTGGCCTCTACGTATCCGTGGGCCCTTCATATACATCAATAACGAAATATAACCTAACCTAACCCAACCTAACATCTCGGCGGCAATATTTGACAACATTCCTGGCGAGTTGGCTTCTCCGTCCCCGTGGGACCTTTATATACATCAATAACGTAATATAACCTAACCTAACCCAACCTATCATCTCGGCGGTAATATTTGAAAACATTCCTGGCGAGTTGGCATCTACGTCTCCGCGGGACCTTTATATACATCAATAACGTAATATAACATAACCTAACCCACCCTAGCATCTCGGCGGTAATATTTGACATCATTCCTGGCGAGTTGGCCTCTACGTCTCCGTGTAACCCTCGTATACAACAGTAACGTAATATAACGTAACTTAACCCAACCTATCATCTCGGCGGTAATATTTGACAACATTCCTGGCGAGTTGGCCTCTACGTCTCCGTGGGACCTTTATATACATCAATAACATAATATGAGCTAGCCTAACCCAATCTAACATCTCGGCGATAATATTTGACCACATTCCTGGCGAGTTGGCCTCTACGTCTTCGTGGGACCTTTATATACATCAATAACGTAATATAACTTAACCTAACCCAACCTAACATCTCCGCGGTAATATTTGACAACATACCTGGCGAGTTCGCTTCTACGTCTCCGTGGGCACTTCATATACATCAATAACGAAATATAACATAACCTAACCCAACCTATCATCTCGGAGGTAATATTTGACAAAATTCTTGGCGAGTTGGCTTCTCCGCTTCCGTGGGACCTTTATATACATCAATAACGTAATATAACCTAACCTAACCCAACCTAACATCTCCGCGGTAATATTTGACCACGTGCCTGGCTTGTTGCACTCTACGTCTCCGTCGGACCTTTATATATATCTATAACGTAATATAACCTAACCTAACCCAACCTATCATCTCGGCGGTAACATTTGACAACATTCCTGGCGAGTTGGCCTCTACGTCTCCGTGGGACCTTTATATACATCAATAACATAATATGAGCTAGCCTAACCCAATCTAACATCTCGGCGATAATATTTGACCACATTCCTGGCGAGTTGGCCTCTACGTCTTCGTGGGACCTTTATATACATCAATAACGTAATATAACTTAACATAACCCAACCTAACATCTCCGCGGTAATATTTGACAACATACCTGGCGAGTTGGCCTCTACGTCTCCGTGTAACCCTCGTATACAACAGTAACGTAATATAACGTAACTTAACCCAACCTATCATCTCGGCGGTAATATTTGACAACATTCCTGGCGAGTTGGCCTCTACGTCTTCGTGGGACCTTTATATACATCAATAACGTAATATAACTTAACCTAACCCAACCTAACATCTCCGCGGTAATATTTGACAACATACCTGGCGAGTTGGCCTCTACGTATCCGTGGGCCCTTCATATACATCAATAACGAAATATAACCTAACCTAACCCAACCTAACATCTCGGCGGCAATATTTGACAACATTCCTGGCGAGTTGGCTTCTCCGTCCCCGTGGGACCTTTATATACATCAATAACGTAATATAACCTAACCTAACCCAACCTATCATCTCGGCGGTAATATTTGAAAACATTCCTGGCGAGTTGGCATCTACGTCTCCGCGGGACCTTTATATACATCAATAACGTAATATAACATAACCTAACCCACCCTAGCATCTCGGCGGTAATATTTGACATCATTCCTGGCGAGTTGGCCTCTACGTCTCCGTGTAACCCTCGTATACAACAGTAACGTAATATAACGTAACTTAACCCAACCTATCATCTCGGCGGTAATATTTGACAACATTCCTGGCGAGTTGGCCTCTACGTCTTCGTGGGACCTTTATATACATCAATAACGTAATATAACTTAACCTAACCCAACCTAACATCTCCGCGGTAATATTTGACAACATACCTGGCGAGTTGGCCTCTACGTATCCGTGGGCCCTTCATATACATCAATAACGAAATATAACCTAACCTAACCCAACCTAACATCTCCGCGGTGATATTTGACAACATACCTGGCGAGTTGGCCTCTACGTCTCCGTGGGACCTTCATATAGATCTATAACGTAATATAACCTAACCTAACGCAATCCAACATCTCGGCGGTAATATTTGACAACATTCCTGGCTTGTTGGCCTCTATGTCTCCGTGGGACCTTTATATACATCTATAACGTAATATAACCTAACCTAACCCAACCTAACATCTCGGCCGTCATATTTGACCACATTCCTGGCTTGTTGGACTCTACGTCTCCGTGGAATATTTATATACATCAATAACATAATATAACATAAGCAAACCCAATATAAAATCTCGGCGGTAATATTTGAACATATTCCTGTCTTATTGGACTCTACGTCTCCGTGGGACCTTTATATACATCAATAACATCATATAAGCTAGCCTAACCCAATCTAACATCTCGGCGATAATATTTGACCACATTACTGGCGAGTTGGCCTCTACGTCTTCGTGGGACCTTTATATACATCAATAACGTAATATAACTTAACCTAACCCAACCTAACATCTCCGCGGTAATATTTGACAACATACCTGGCGAGTTGGGCTCTACGTCTCCGTGGGACCTTCATATAGATCTATAACGTAATATAACCTAACCTAACGCAATCCAACATCTCGGCGGTAATATTTGACAACATTCCTGGCTTGTTGGCCTCTATGTCTCCGTGGGACCTTTATATACATCTATAACGTAATATAACCTAACCTAACCCAACCTATCATCTCGGCGGTAATATTTGACAACATTCCTGGCGAGTTGGCCTCTACGTCTCCGTTTGACCTTCATATACATCAATAACGTAATATAACCTAACCTAACGCAACCTAACATCTCGGCGGTAATATTTGACATCATTCCTGGCGAGTTGGCCTCTATGTCTCCGTGTAACCCTCGCATACATCAATAGCGTAATATAACGTAACTTAATCCAACCTATCATCTCGGCGGTAATATTTGACAACATTCCTGGCGAGTTGGCCTCTACGTCTTCGTGGGACCTTTATATACATCAATAAGGTAATATAACTTATCCTAACCCAACCTAACATCTCCGCTGTAATATTTGACAACATACCTGGCGAGTTGGCCTCTACGTATCCGTGGGCCCTTCATATACATCAATAACGAAATATAACCTAACCTAACCCTATCTAACATTTCGGCGGTAATATTTGACCACATTCCTGGCTTGTTGGCCTCTACGTCTCCGTCGGACCTTTATATACATCTATAACGTAATATAACCTAACCTAACCCAACCTATCATCTCGGCGGTAATATTTGAAAACATTCCTGGCGAGTTGGCATCTACGTCTCCGCGGGACCTTTATATACATCAATAACGTAATTTAACATAACCTAACCCACCCTAGCATCTCGGCGGTAATATTTGACATCATTCCTGGCGAGTTGGCCTCTACGTCTCCGTGTAACCCTCGTATACAACAGTAACGTAATATAACGTAACTTAACCCAACCTATCATCTCGGCGGTAATATTTGACAACATTCCTGGCGAGTTGGCCTCTACGTCTTCGTGGGACCTTTATATACATCAATAACGTAATATAACTTAACCTAACCCAACCTAACATCTCCGCGGTAATATTTGACAACATACCTGGCGAGTTGGCCTCTACGTATCCGTGGGCCCTTCATATACATCAATAACGAAATATAACCTAACCTAACCCAACCTAACATCTCCGCGGTGATATTTGACAACATACCTGGCGAGTTGGCCTCTACGTCTCCGTGGGACCTTCATATAGATCTATAACGTAATATAACCTAACCTAACGCAATCCAACATCTCGGCGGTAATATTTGACAACATTCCTGGCTTGTTGGCCTCTATGTCTCCGTGGGACCTTTATATACATCTATAACGTAATATAACCTAACCTAACCCAACCTAACATCTCGGCCGTCATATTTGACCACATTCCTGGCTTGTTGGACTCTACGTCTCCGTGGAATATTTATATACATCAATAACATAATATAACATAAGCAAACCCAATATAAAATCTCGGCGGTAATATTTGAACATATTCCTGTCTTATTGGACTCTACGTCTCCGTGGGACCTTTATATACATCAATAACATCATATAAGCTAGCCTAACCCAATCTAACATCTCGGCGATAATATTTGACCACATTACTGGCGAGTTGGCCTCTACGTCTTCGTGGGACCTTTATATACATCAATAACGTAATATAACTTAACCTAACCCAACCTAACATCTCCGCGGTAATATTTGACAACATACCTGGCGAGTTGGGCTCTACGTCTCCGTGGGACCTTCATATAGATCTATAACGTAATATAACCTAACCTAACGCAATCCAACATCTCGGCGGTAATATTTGACAACATTCCTGGCTTGTTGGCCTCTATGTCTCCGTGGGACCTTTATATACATCTATAACGTAATATAACCTAACCTAACCCAACCTATCATCTCGGCGGTAATATTTGACAACATTCCTGGCGAGTTGGCCTCTACGTCTCCGTTTGACCTTCATATACATCAATAACGTAATATAACCTAACCTAACGCAACCTAACATCTCGGCGGTAATATTTGACATCATTCCTGGCGAGTTGGCCTCTATGTCTCCGTGTAACCCTCGCATACATCAATAGCGTAATATAACGTAACTTAATCCAACCTATCATCTCGGCGGTAATATTTGACAACATTCCTGGCGAGTTGGCCTCTACGTCTTCGTGGGACCTTTATATACATCAATAAGGTAATATAACTTATCCTAACCCAACCTAACATCTCCGCTGTAATATTTGACAACATACCTGGCGAGTTGGCCTCTACGTATCCGTGGGCCCTTCATATACATCAATAACGAAATATAACCTAACCTAACCCTATCTAACATTTCGGCGGTAATATTTGACCACATTCCTGGCTTGTTGGCCTCTACGTCTCCGTCGGACCTTTATATACATCTATAACGTAATATAACCTAACCTAACCCAACCTATCATCTCGGCGGTAATATTTGACAACATTCCTGGCGAGTTGGCCTCTACGTCTCCGTGGGACCTTTATATACATCAATAACATAATATGAGCTAACCTAACCCAACCTATCATCTCGGCGGTAATATTTCAAAACATTCCTGGCGAGTTGGCCTCTATGTCTCCGTGGGACCTTTATATACATCTATAACGTAATATAACCTAACCTAACCCAACCTAACATCTCGGCCGTCATATTTGACCACATTCCTGGCTTGTTGGACTCTACGTCTCCGTGGAATATTTATATACATCAATAACATAATATAACATAAGCAAACCCAATATAAAATCTCGGCGGTAATATTTGAACATATTCCTGTCTTATTGGACTCTACGTCTCCGTGGGACCTTTATATACATCAATAACATCATATAAGCTAGCCTAACCCAATCTAACATCTCGGCGATAATATTTGACCACATTACTGGCGAGTTGGCCTCTACGTCTTCGCGGGACCTTTATATACATCAATAACGTAATATAACTTAACCTAACCCAACCTAACATCTCCGCGGTAATATTTGACAACATACCTAGCGAGTTGGCCTCTACGTATCCGTGGGCCCTTCATATACATCAATAACGAAATATAACCTAACCTAACCCAACCTAACATCTCCGCGGTATTATTTGACAACATACCTGGCGAGTTGGCCTCCACGTCTCCGTGGGACCTTTATATACATCAGTAACATAATATAAGCTAGCCTAACCTAATCTAACATCTCGGCGGTAATATTTGACCACATTCCTGGCTTGTTGGCCTCTACGCCTCCGTCGGACCTTTATATACATCTATAACGTAATATAACCTAACCTAACCCAATCTAACATCTCGGCGGTAATATTTGACCATATTCCTGTCTTGTTGGACTCTACGTCTCCGTGGGACCTTTATATACATCAATAACGTAATATAACCTAACCTAACCCAATCTAACATCTCGACGGTAATATTTGACCACATTCCTGGCTTGTTGGCCTCTACGTCTCCGTGGGACCTATATATACATCAATAACATAATATAAGCTAGCCTAACCCAATCTAACATCTCACGGTAATATTTGACCACATTCCTGGCTTGTTGGCTTCTACGTCTCCGTGGGACGTTTATATACTTCTATAACGTAATATAACCTAGCCTAACCCAATTTAACATCTCGGCGGTAATATTTGACAACTTTCCTGGCGAGTTGGCCTCTACGTCTGCGTGGAATCTTTATATACATCAATAACGTAATATAACATAACCTAACCCAATCTAACATCTCGGCGGTAATATTTGACAACATTCCTGGCTTGTTGGCCTCTACGTCTCCGTGGGACCTTTATATACATCTATAACGTAATATAACCTAACCTAACCCAACCTATCATCTCGGCGGTAATATTTGACAACATTCCTGGCGAGTTGGCCTCTACGTCTACGTGGGACCTTTATATACATCAATAACGTAATATAACTTAACCTGACCCAACCTAACATCTCCGCGGTAATATTTGACCACGTTCCTGGCTTGTTGCACTCTACGTCTCCGTGGGACCTTCATATAGATCTATAACGTAATATAACCTAACCTAACCCAACCTAACATCTCGGCGGTAATATTTGACAACATTCCTGGCGAGTTGGCTTCTCCGTCCCCGTGGGACCTTTATATACATCAATAACGTAATATAACCTAACCTAACCCAACCTATCATCTCGGCGGTAATATTTGAAAACATTCTTGGCGAGTTGGCATCTACGTCTCCGTGGGACCTTTATATACACCAATAACGTAATATAACCTAACCTAACCCACCCTAGCATCTCGGCGGTAATATTTGACATCATTCCTGGCGAGTTGGCCTCTACGTCTCCGTGTAACCCTCGTATACAACAGTAACGTAATATAACGTAACTTAACCCAACCTATCATCTCGGCGGTAATATTTGACCACATTCCTGGCTTGTTGGCCTCTACGTCTCCGTCGGACCTTTATATACATCTATAACGTAATATAACCTAACCTAACCCAACCTAACATCTCCGCGGTAATATTTGACAACATACCTGGCGAGTTCGCCTCTACGTCTCCGTGGGCACTTCATATACATCAATAACGAAATATAACATAACCTAACCCAACCTATCATCTCGGAGGTAATATTTGACAAAATTCTTGGCGAGTTGGCTTCTCCGCTTCCGTGGGACCTTTATATAAATCAATAACGTAATATAACCTAACCTAACCCAACCTAACATCTCCGCGGTAATATTTGACCACGTTCCTGGCTTGTTGCACTCTACGTCTCCGTCGGACCTTTATATATATCTATAACGTAATATAACCTAACCTAACCCAACCTAACATCTCGGCCGTCATATTTGACCACATTCCTGGCTTGTTGGACTCTACGTCTCCGTGGAATATTTATATACATCAATAACATAATATAACATAAGCAAACCCAATATAAAATCTCGGCGGTAATATTTGAACATATTCCTGTCTTATTGGACTCTACGTCTCCGTGGGACCTTTATATACATCAATAACATCATATAAGCTAGCCTAACCCAATCTAACATCTCGGCGATAATATTTGACCACATTACTGGCGAGTTGGCCTCTACGTCTTCGTGGGACCTTTATATACATCAATAACGTAATATAACTTAACCTAACCCAACCTAACATCTCCGCGGTAATATTTGACAACATACCTGGCGAGTTGGGCTCTACGTCTCCGTGGGACCTTCATATAGATCTATAACGTAATATAACCTAACCTAACGCAATCCAACATCTCGGCGGTAATATTTGACAACATTCCTGGCTTGTTGGCCTCTATGTCTCCGTGGGACCTTTATATACATCTATAACGTAATATAACCTAACCTAACCCAACCTATCATCTCGGCGGTAATATTTGACAACATTCCTGGCGAGTTGGCCTCTACGTCTCCGTTTGACCTTCATATACATCAATAACGTAATATAACCTAACCTAACGCAACCTAACATCTCGGCGGTAATATTTGACATCATTCCTGGCGAGTTGGCCTCTATGTCTCCGTGTAACCCTCGCATACATCAATAGCGTAATATAACGTAACTTAATCCAACCTATCATCTCGGCGGTAATATTTGACAACATTCCTGGCGAGTTGGCCTCTACGTCTTCGTGGGACCTTTATATACATCAATAAGGTAATATAACTTATCCTAACCCAACCTAACATCTCCGCTGTAATATTTGACAACATACCTGGCGAGTTGGCCTCTACGTATCCGTGGGCCCTTCATATACATCAATAACGAAATATAACCTAACCTAACCCTATCTAACATTTCGGCGGTAATATTTGACCACATTCCTGGCTTGTTGGCCTCTACGTCTCCGTCGGACCTTTATATACATCTATAACGTAATATAACCTAACCTAACCCAACCTATCATCTCGGCGGTAATATTTGAAAACATTCCTGGCGAGTTGGCATCTACGTCTCCGCGGGACCTTTATATACATCAATAACGTAATTTAACATAACCTAACCCACCCTAGCATCTCGGCGGTAATATTTGACATCATTCCTGGCGAGTTGGCCTCTACGTCTCCGTGTAACCCTCGTATACAACAGTAACGTAATATAACGTAACTTAACCCAACCTATCATCTCGGCGGTAATATTTGACAACATTCCTGGCGAGTTGGCCTCTACGTCTTCGTGGGACCTTTATATACATCAATAACGTAATATAACTTAACCTAACCCAACCTAACATCTCCGCGGTAATATTTGACAACATACCTGGCGAGTTGGCCTCTACGTATCCGTGGGCCCTTCATATACATCAATAACGAAATATAACCTAACCTAACCCAACCTAACATCTCCGCGGTGATATTTGACAACATACCTGGCGAGTTGGCCTCTACGTCTCCGTGGGACCTTCATATAGATCTATAACGTAATATAACCTAACCTAACGCAATCCAACATCTCGGCGGTAATATTTGACAACATTCCTGGCTTGTTGGCCTCTATGTCTCCGTGGGACCTTTATATACATCTATAACGTAATATAACCTAACCTAACCCAACCTAACATCTCGGCCGTCATATTTGACCACATTCCTGGCTTGTTGGACTCTACGTCTCCGTGGAATATTTATATACATCAATAACATAATATAACATAAGCAAACCCAATATAAAATCTCGGCGGTAATATTTGAACATATTCCTGTCTTATTGGACTCTACGTCTCCGTGGGACCTTTATATACATCAATAACATCATATAAGCTAGCCTAACCCAATCTAACATCTCGGCGATAATATTTGACCACATTACTGGCGAGTTGGCCTCTACGTCTTCGTGGGACCTTTATATACATCAATAACGTAATATAACTTAACCTAACCCAACCTAACATCTCCGCGGTAATATTTGACAACATACCTGGCGAGTTGGGCTCTACGTCTCCGTGGGACCTTCATATAGATCTATAACGTAATATAACCTAACCTAACGCAATCCAACATCTCGGCGGTAATATTTGACAACATTCCTGGCTTGTTGGCCTCTATGTCTCCGTGGGACCTTTATATACATCTATAACGTAATATAACCTAACCTAACCCAACCTATCATCTCGGCGGTAATATTTGACAACATTCCTGGCGAGTTGGCCTCTACGTCTCCGTTTGACCTTCATATACATCAATAACGTAATATAACCTAACCTAACGCAACCTAACATCTCGGCGGTAATATTTGACATCATTCCTGGCGAGTTGGCCTCTATGTCTCCGTGTAACCCTCGCATACATCAATAGCGTAATATAACGTAACTTAATCCAACCTATCATCTCGGCGGTAATATTTGACAACATTCCTGGCGAGTTGGCCTCTACGTCTTCGTGGGACCTTTATATACATCAATAAGGTAATATAACTTATCCTAACCCAACCTAACATCTCCGCTGTAATATTTGACAACATACCTGGCGAGTTGGCCTCTACGTATCCGTGGGCCCTTCATATACATCAATAACGAAATATAACCTAACCTAACCCTATCTAACATTTCGGCGGTAATATTTGACCACATTCCTGGCTTGTTGGCCTCTACGTCTCCGTCGGACCTTTATATACATCTATAACGTAATATAACCTAACCTAACCCAACCTATCATCTCGGCGGTAATATTTGACAACATTCCTGGCGAGTTGGCCTCTACGTCTCCGTGGGACCTTTATATACATCAATAACATAATATGAGCTAACCTAACCCAACCTATCATCTCGGCGGTAATATTTCAAAACATTCCTGGCGAGTTGGCCTCTATGTCTCCGTGGGACCTTTATATACATCTATAACGTAATATAACCTAACCTAACCCAACCTAACATCTCGGCCGTCATATTTGACCACATTCCTGGCTTGTTGGACTCTACGTCTCCGTGGAATATTTATATACATCAATAACATAATATAACATAAGCAAACCCAATATAAAATCTCGGCGGTAATATTTGAACATATTCCTGTCTTATTGGACTCTACGTCTCCGTGGGACCTTTATATACATCAATAACATCATATAAGCTAGCCTAACCCAATCTAACATCTCGGCGATAATATTTGACCACATTACTGGCGAGTTGGCCTCTACGTCTTCGCGGGACCTTTATATACATCAATAACGTAATATAACTTAACCTAACCCAACCTAACATCTCCGCGGTAATATTTGACAACATACCTAGCGAGTTGGCCTCTACGTATCCGTGGGCCCTTCATATACATCAATAACGAAATATAACCTAACCTAACCCAACCTAACATCTCCGCGGTATTATTTGACAACATACCTGGCGAGTTGGCCTCCACGTCTCCGTGGGACCTTTATATACATCAGTAACATAATATAAGCTAGCCTAACCTAATCTAACATCTCGGCGGTAATATTTGACCACATTCCTGGCTTGTTGGCCTCTACGCCTCCGTCGGACCTTTATATACATCTATAACGTAATATAACCTAACCTAACCCAATCTAACATCTCGGCGGTAATATTTGACCATATTCCTGTCTTGTTGGACTCTACGTCTCCGTGGGACCTTTATATACATCAATAACGTAATATAACCTAACCTAACCCAATCTAACATCTCGACGGTAATATTTGACCACATTCCTGGCTTGTTGGCCTCTACGTCTCCGTGGGACCTATATATACATCAATAACATAATATAAGCTAGCCTAACCCAATCTAACATCTCACGGTAATATTTGACCACATTCCTGGCTTGTTGGCTTCTACGTCTCCGTGGGACGTTTATATACTTCTATAACGTAATATAACCTAGCCTAACCCAATTTAACATCTCGGCGGTAATATTTGACAACTTTCCTGGCGAGTTGGCCTCTACGTCTGCGTGGAATCTTTATATACATCAATAACGTAATATAACATAACCTAACCCAATCTAACATCTCGGCGGTAATATTTGACAACATTCCTGGCTTGTTGGCCTCTACGTCTCCGTGGGACCTTTATATACATCTATAACGTAATATAACCTAACCTAACCCAACCTATCATCTCGGCGGTAATATTTGACAACATTCCTGGCGAGTTGGCCTCTACGTCTACGTGGGACCTTTATATACATCAATAACGTAATATAACTTAACCTGACCCAACCTAACATCTCCGCGGTAATATTTGACCACGTTCCTGGCTTGTTGCACTCTACGTCTCCGTGGGACCTTCATATAGATCTATAACGTAATATAACCTAACCTAACCCAACCTAACATCTCGGCGGTAATATTTTACAACATTCCTGGCGAGTTGGCTTCTCCGTCCCCGTGGGACCTTTATATACATCAATAACGTAATATAACCTAACCTAACCCAACCTATCATCTCGGCGGTAATATTTGAAAACATTCTTGGCGAGTTGGCATCTACGTCTCCGTGGGACCTTTATATACACCAATAACGTAATATAACCTAACCTAACCCACCCTAGCATCTCGGCGGTAATATTTGACATCATTCCTGGCGAGTTGGCCTCTACGTCTCCGTGTAACCCTCGTATACAACAGTAACGTAATATAACGTAACTTAACCCAACCTATCATCTCGGCGGTAATATTTGACCACATTCCTGGCTTGTTGGCCTCTACGTCTCCGTCGGACCTTTATATACATCTATAACGTAATATAACCTAACCTAACCCAACCTAACATCTCCGCGGTAATATTTGACAACATACCTGGCGAGTTCGCCTCTACGTCTCCGTGGGCACTTCATATACATCAATAACGAAATATAACATAACCTAACCCAACCTATCATCTCGGAGGTAATATTTGACAAAATTCTTGGCGAGTTGGCTTCTCCGCTTCCGTGGGACCTTTATATAAATCAATAACGTAATATAACCTAACCTAACCCAACCTAACATCTCCGCGGTAATATTTGACCACGTTCCTGGCTTGTTGCACTCTACGTCTCCGTCGGACCTTTATAAATATCTATAACGTAATATAACCTAACCTAACCCAACCTATCATCTCGGCGGTAACATTTGACAACATTCCTGGCGAGTTGGCCTCTACGTCTCCGTGGGACCTTTATATACATCAATAACATAATATGAGCTAGCCTAACCCAATCTAACATCTGGGCGATAATATTTGACCACATTCCTGGCGAGTTGGCCTCTACGTCTTCGTGGGACATTTATATACACCAATAACGTACTATAACTTAACCTAACCCAACCTAACATCTCCGCTGTAATATTTGACAACATACCTGGCGAGTTGGCCTCTACGTCTCCGTGGGCCCTTCATATACATCAATAACGAAATATAACATAACCTAACCCAACCTATCATCTCGGAGGTAATATTTGACAAAATTCCTGGCGAGTTGGCTTCTCCGCTTCCGTGGGACCTTTATATACATCAATAACGTAACATAACCGAACCTAACCCAACCTAACATCTCCGCGGTAATATTTGACCACGTTCCTGGCTTGTTGCACTCTACGTCTCCGTGGGACCTTCATATAGATCTATAACGTAATATAACCTAACCTAACCAAACCTAACATCTCGGCGGCAATATTTGACAACATTCCTGGCGAGTTGGCTTCTCCGTCCCCGTGGAACCTTTATATACATCAATAACGTAATATAACCTAACCTAACCCAACCTATCATCTCGGCGGTAATATTTGAAAACATTCCTGGCGAGTTGGCCTCTACGTCTCCGTTTGACCTTCATATACATCAATAACGTAATATAACCTAACCTAACGCAACCTAACATCTCGGCGGTAATATTTGACATCATTCCTGGCGAGTTGGCCTCTATGTCTCCGTGTAACCCTCGCATACATCAATAGCGTAATATAACGTAACTTAATCCAACCTATCATCTCGGCGGTAATATTTGACAACATTCCTGGCGAGTTGGCCTCTACGTCTTCGTGGGACCTTTATATACATCAATAAGGTAATATAACTTATCCTAACCCAACCTAACATCTCCGCTGTAATATTTGACAACATACCTGGCGAGTTGGCCTCTACGTATCCGTGGGCCCTTCATATACATCAATAACGAAATATAACCTAACCTAACCCTATCTAACATTTCGGCGGTAATATTTGACCACATTCCTGGCTTGTTGGCCTCTACGTCTCCGTCGGACCTTTATATACATCTATAACGTAATATAACCTAACCTAACCCAACCTATCATCTCGGCGGTAATATTTGACAACATTCCTGGCGAGTTGGCCTCTACGTCTCCGTGGGACCTTTATATACATCAATAACATAATATGAGCTAACCTAACCCAACCTATCATCTCGGCGGTAATATTTCAAAACATTCCTGGCGAGTTGGCCTCTATGTCTCCGTGGGACCTTTATATACATCTATAACGTAATATAACCTAACCTAACCCAACCTAACATCTCGGCCGTCATATTTGACCACATTCCTGGCTTGTTGGACTCTACGTCTCCGTGGAATATTTATATACATCAATAACATAATATAACATAAGCAAACCCAATATAAAATCTCGGCGGTAATATTTGAACATATTCCTGTCTTATTGGACTCTACGTCTCCGTGGGACCTTTATATACATCAATAACATCATATAAGCTAGCCTAACCCAATCTAACATCTCGGCGATAATATTTGACCACATTACTGGCGAGTTGGCCTCTACGTCTTCGCGGGACCTTTATATACATCAATAACGTAATATAACTTAACCTAACCCAACCTAACATCTCCGCGGTAATATTTGACAACATACCTAGCGAGTTGGCCTCTACGTATCCGTGGGCCCTTCATATACATCAATAACGAAATATAACCTAACCTAACCCAACCTAACATCTCCGCGGTATTATTTGACAACATACCTGGCGAGTTGGCCTCCACGTCTCCGTGGGACCTTTATATACATCAGTAACATAATATAAGCTAGCCTAACCTAATCTAACATCTCGGCGGTAATATTTGACCACATTCCTGGCTTGTTGGCCTCTACGCCTCCGTCGGACCTTTATATACATCTATAACGTAATATAACCTAACCTAACCCAATCTAACATCTCGGCGGTAATATTTGACCATATTCCTGTCTTGTTGGACTCTACGTCTCCGTGGGACCTTTATATACATCAATAACGTAATATAACCTAACCTAACCCAATCTAACATCTCGACGGTAATATTTGACCACATTCCTGGCTTGTTGGCCTCTACGTCTCCGTGGGACCTATATATACATCAATAACATAATATAAGCTAGCCTAACCCAATCTAACATCTCACGGTAATATTTGACCACATTCCTGGCTTGTTGGCTTCTACGTCTCCGTGGGACGTTTATATACTTCTATAACGTAATATAACCTAGCCTAACCCAATTTAACATCTCGGCGGTAATATTTGACAACTTTCCTGGCGAGTTGGCCTCTACGTCTGCGTGGAATCTTTATATACATCAATAACGTAATATAACATAACCTAACCCAATCTAACATCTCGGCGGTAATATTTGACAACATTCCTGGCTTGTTGGCCTCTACGTCTCCGTGGGACCTTTATATACATCTATAACGTAATATAACCTAACCTAACCCAACCTATCATCTCGGCGGTAATATTTGACAACATTCCTGGCGAGTTGGCCTCTACGTCTACGTGGGACCTTTATATACATCAATAACGTAATATAACTTAACCTGACCCAACCTAACATATCCGCGGTAATATTTGACCACGTTCCTGGCTTGTTGCACTCTACGTCTCCGTGGGACCTTCATATAGATCTATAACGTAATATAACCTAACCTAACCCAACCTAACATCTCGGCGGTAATATTTGACAACATTCCTGGCGAGTTGGCTTCTCCGTCCCCGTGGGACCTTTATATACATCAATAACGTAATATAACCTAACCTAACCCAACCTATCATCTCGGCGGTAATATTTGAAAACATTCTTGGCGAGTTGGCATCTACGTCTCCGTGGGACCTTTATATACACCAATAACGTAATATAACCTAACCTAACCCACCCTAGCATCTCGGCGGTAATATTTGACATCATTCCTGGCGAGTTGGCCTCTACGTCTCCGTGTAACCCTCGTATACAACAGTAACGTAATATAACGTAACTTAACCCAACCTATCATCTCGGCGGTAATATTTGACCACATTCCTGGCTTGTTGGCCTCTACGTCTCCGTCGGACCTTTATATACATCTATAACGTAATATAACCTAACCTAACCCAACCTAACATCTCCGCGGTAATATTTGACAACATACCTGGCGAGTTCGCCTCTACGTCTCCGTGGGCACTTCATATACATCAATAACGAAATATAACATAACCTAACCCAACCTATCATCTCGGAGGTAATATTTGACAAAATTCTTGGCGAGTTGGCTTCTCCGCTTCCGTGGGACCTTTATATAAATCAATAACGTAATATAACCTAACCTAACCCAACCTAACATCTCCGCGGTAATATTTGACCACGTTCCTGGCTTGTTGCACTCTACGTCTCCGTCGGACCTTTATATATATCTATAACGTAATATAACCTAACCTAACCCAACCTATCATCTCGGCGGTAACATTTGACAACATTCCTGGCGAGTTGGCCTCTACGTCTCCGTGGGACCTTTATATACATCAATAACATAATATGAGCTAGCCTAACCCAATCTAACATCTGGGCGATAATATTTGACCACATTCCTGGCGAGTTGGCCTCTACGTCTTCGTGGGACATTTATATACACCAATAACGTACTATAACTTAACCTAACCCAACCTAACATCTCCGCTGTAATATTTGACAACATACCTGGCGAGTTGGCCTCTACGTCTCCGTGGGCCCTTCATATACATCAATAACGAAATATAACATAACCTAACCCAACCTATCATCTCGGAGGTAATATTTGACAAAATTCCTGGCGAGTTGGCTTCTCCGCTTCCGTGGGACCTTTATATACATCAATAACGTAACATAACCGAACCTAACCCAACCTAACATCTCCGCGGTAATATTTGACCACGTTCCTGGCTTGTTGCACTCTACGTCTCCGTGGGACCTTCATATAGATCTATAACGTAATATAACCTAACCTAACCAAACCTAACATCTCGGCGGCAATATTTGACAACATTCCTGGCGAGTTGGCTTCTCCGTCCCCGTGGAACCTTTATATACATCAATAACGTAATATAACCTAACCTAACCCAACCTATCATCTCGGCGGTAATATTTGAAAACATTCCTGGCGAGTTGGCATCTACGTCTCCGCGGGACCTTTATATACATCAATAACGTAATATAACATAACCTAACCCACCCTAGCATCTCGGCGGTAATATTTGACATCATTCCTGGCGTGTTGGCCTCTACGTCTCCGTGTAACCCTCGTATACAACAGTAACGTAATATAACGTAACTTAACCCAACCTATCATCTCGGCGGTAATATTTGACAACATTCCTGGCGAGTTGGCCTCTACGTCTTCGTGGGACCTTTATATACATCAATAACGTAATATAACTTAACCTAACCCAACCTAACATCTCCGCGGTAATATTTGACAACATACCTGGCGAGTTGGCCTCTACGTATCCGTGGGCCCTTCATATACATCAATAACGAAATATAACCTAACCTAACCCAACCTAACATCTCGGCGGCAATATTTGACAACATTCCTGGCGAGTTGGCTTCTCCGTCCCCGTGGGACCTTTATATACATCAATAACGTAATATAACCTAACCTAACCCAACCTATCATCTCGGCGGTAATATTTGAAAACATTCCTGTCGAGTTGGCATCTACGTCTCCGCGGGACCTTTATATACATCAATAACGTAATATAACATAACCTAACCCACCCTAGCATCTCGGCGGTAATATTTGACATCATTCCTGGCGAGTTGGCCTCTACGTCTCCGTGTAACCCTCGTATACAACAGTAACGTAATATAACGTAACTTAACCCAACCTATCATCTCGGCGGTAATATTTGACAACATTCCTGGCGAGTTGGCCTCTACGTCTTCGTGGGACCTTTATATACATCAATAACGTAATATAACTTAACCTAACCCAACCTAACATCTCCGCGGTAATATTTGACAACATACCTGGCGAGTTGGCCTCTACGTATCCGTGGGCCCTTCATATACATCAATAACGAAATATAACCTAACCTAACCCAACCTAACATCTCCGCGGTGATATTTGACAACATACCTGGCGAGTTGGCCTCTACGTCTCCGTGGGACCTTCATATAGATCTATAACGTAATATAACCTAACCTAACGCAATCCAACATCTCGGCGGTAATATTTGACAACATTCCTGGCTTGTTGGCCTCTATGTCTCCGTGGGACCTTTATATACATCTATAACGTAATATAACCTAACCTAACCCAACCTATCATCTCGGCGGTAATATTTGACAACATTCCTGGCGAGTTGGCCTCTACGTCTCCGTTTGACCTTCATATACATCAATAACGTAATATAACCTAACCTAACGCAACCTAACATCTCGGCGGTAATATTTGACATCATTCCTGGCGAGTTGGCCTCTATGTCTCCGTGTAACCCTCGCATACATCAATAGCGTAATATAACGTAACTTAATCCAACCTATCATCTCGGCGGTAATATTTGACAACATTCCTGGCGAGTTGGCCTCTACGTCTCCGTGGGACCTTTATATACATCAATAACATAATATGAGCTAACCTAACCCAACCTATCATCTCGGCGGTAATATTTCAAAACATTCCTGGCGAGTTGGAATCTATGTCTCCGTGGGACCTTTATATACATCTATAACGTAATATAACCTAACCTAACCCAACCTAACATCTCGGCCGTCATATTTGACCACATTCCTGGCTTGTTGGACTCTACGTCTCCGTGGAATATTTATATACATCAATAACATAATATAACATAAGCAAACCCAATATAAAATCTCGGCGGTAATATTTGAACATATTCCTGTCTTATTGGACTCTACGTCTCCGTGGGACCTTTATATACATCAATAACATCATATAAGCTAGCCTAACCCAATCTAACATCTCGGCGATAATATTTGACCACATTACTGGCGAGTTGGCCTCTACGTCTTCGCGGGACCTTTATATACATCAATAACGTAATATAACTTAACCTAACCCAACCTAACATCTCCGCGGTAATATTTGACAACATACCTAGCGAGTTGGCCTCTACGTATCCGTGGGCCCTTCATATACATCAATAACGAAATATAACCTAACCTAACCCAACCTAACATCTCCGCGGTATTATTTGACAACATACCTGGCGAGTTGGCCTCCACGTCTCCGTGGGACCTTTATATACATCAGTAACATAATATAAGCTAGCCTAACCTAATCTAACATCTCGGCGGTAATATTTGACCACATTCCTGGCTTGTTGGCCTCTACGCCTCCGTCGGACCTTTATATACATCTATAACGTAATATAACCTAACCTAACCCAATCTAACATCTCGGCGGTAATATTTGACCATATTCCTGTCTTGTTGGACTCTACGTCTCCGTGGGACCTTTATATACATCAATAACGTAATATAACCTAACCTAACCCAATCTAACATCTCGACGGTAATATTTGACCACATTCCTGGCTTGTTGGCCTCTACGTCTCCGTGGGACCTATATATACATCAATAACATAATATAAGCTAGCCTAACCCAATCTAACATCTCACGGTAATATTTGACCACATTCCTGGCTTGTTGGCTTCTACGTCTCCGTGGGACGTTTATATACTTCAATAACGTAATATAACCTAGCCTAACCCAATTTAACATCTCGGCGGTAATATTTGACAACTTTCCTGGCGAGTTGGCCTCTACGTCTGCGTGGAATCTTTATATACATCAATAACGTAATATAACATAACCTAACCCAATCTAACATCTCGGCGGTAATATTTGACAACATTCCTGGCTTGTTGGCCTCTACGTCTCCGTGGGACCTTTATATACATCTATAACGTAATATAACCTAACCTAACGCAACCTAACATCTCGGCGGTAATATTTGACATCATTCCTGGCGAGTTGGCCTCTATGTCTCCGTGTAACCCTCGTATACATCACTAACGTAATATAACGTAACTTAATCCAACCTATCATCTCGGCGGTAATATTTGACAACATTCCTGGCGAGTTGGCCTCTACGTATCCGTGGGCCCTTCATATTCATCAATAACGAAATATAACCTAACCTAAACCTATCTAACATCTCGGCGGTAATATTTTACCACATTCCTGGCTTGTTGGCCTCTACGTCTCCGTCGGACCTTTATATACATCTATAACGTAATATAACCTAACCTAACCCAACCTATCATCTCGGCTGTAATATTTGACAACATTCCTGGCGAGTTGGCCTCTACGTCTTCGTGGGACCTTTATATACATCAATAACGTAATATAACTTAACCTAACCCAACCTAACATCTCCGCGGTAATATTTGACAACATACCTGGCGAGTTGGCCTCTACGTCTCCGTGGGACCTTCATATAGATCTATAACGTAATATAACCTAACCTAACGCAATCCAACATCTCGGCGGTAATATTTGACAACATTCCTGGCTTGTTGGCCTCTATGTCTCCGTGGGACCTTTATATACATCTATAACGTAATATAACCTAACCTAACCCAACCTAACATCTCGGCCGTCATATTTGACCACATTCCTGGCTTGTTGGCCTCTACGTCTTCGTGGGACCTTTATATACATCAATAAGGTAATATAACTTATCCTAACCCAACCTAACATCTCCGCTGTAATATTTGACAACATACCTGGCGAGTTGGCCTCTACGTATCCGTGGGCCCTTCATATACATCAAAAACGAAATATAACCTAACCTAACCCTATCTAACATCTCGGCGGTAATATTTGACCACATTCCTGGCTTGTTGGCCTCTACGTCTCCGTCGGACCTTTATATACATCTATAACGTAATATAACCTAACCTAACCCAACCTATCATCTCGGCGGTAATATTTGACAACATTCCTGGCGAGTTGGCCTCTACGTCTCCGTGGGACCTTTATATACATCAATAACATAATATGAGCTAGCCTAACCCAATCTAACATCTCGGCGATAATATTTGACCACATTCCTGGCGAGTTGGCCTCTACGTATCCGTGGGCCCTTCATATACATCAATAACGAAATATAACCTAACCTAACCCAACCTAACATCTCCGCGGTATTATTTGACAACATACCTGGCGAGTTGGCCTCCACGTCTCCGTGGGACCTTTATATACATCAATAACATAATATAAGCTAGCCTAACCTAATCTAACATCTCGGCGGTAATATTTGACCACATTCCTGGCTTGTTGGCCTCTACGCCTCCGTCGGACCTTTATATACATCTATAACGTAATATAACCTAACCTAACCCAATCTAACATCTCGACGGTAATATTTGACGACGTTCCTGGCTTGTTGGCCTCTACGTCTCCGTTTGACCTTCATATACATCAATAACGTAATATAACCTAACCTAACGCAACCTAACATCTCGGCGGTAATATTTGACATCATTCCTGGCGAGTTGGCCTCTACGTCTCCTTGTAACCCTCGTATACAACAGTAACGTAATATAACGTAACTTAACCCAAACTATCATCTCGGCGGTAATATTTGACAACATTCCTGGCGAGTTGGCCTCTACGTCTTCGTGGGACCTTTATATACATCAATAACGTAATATAACTTAACCTAACCCAACCTAACATCTCCGCGGTAATATTTGACAACATACCTGGCGAGTTGGCCTCTACGTATCCGTGGGCCCTTCATATACATCAATAACGAAATATAACCTAACCTAACCCAACCTAACATCTCCGCGGTAATATTTGACAACATACCTGGCGAGTTGGCCTCTACGTATCCGTGGGCCCTTCATATACATCAATAACGAAATATAACCTAACCTAGCCCTATCTAACATCTCGGCGGTAATATTTGACCACATTCCTGGCTTGTTGGCCTCTACGTCTCCGTCGGACCGTTATATACATCTATAACGTAATATAACCTAACCTAACCCAACCTATCATCTCGGCGGTAATATTTGACAACATTCCTGGCGAGTTGGCCTCTACGTATCCGTGGGCCCTTCATATACATCAATAACGAAATATAACCTAACCTAACCCTATCTAACATCTCGGCGGTAATATTTGACCACATTCCTGGCTTGTTGGCCTCTACGTCTCCGTCGGACCGTTATATACATCTATAACGTAATATAACCTAACCTAACCCAACCTATCATCTCGGCGGTAATATTTGACAACATTCCTGGCGAGTTGGCCTCTACGTCTCCGTGGGACCTTTATATACATCAATAACGTAATATAACCTAACCTAACCCAACCTATCATCTCGGCGGTAATATTTGAAAACATTC
Organism: Xylocopa violacea; assembly: GCA_963969225.1. Lineage (NCBI taxonomy): Eukaryota > Metazoa > Arthropoda > Insecta > Hymenoptera > Apidae > Xylocopa > Xylocopa violacea. The sequence goes on along the minus strand of CAXAJV010000644.1, from coordinate 160,226 downwards.
CTGGCGAGTTGTCATCTACGTCTCCGTGGGACCTTTATATACATCAATAACGTAATATAACCTAACCTAACCCACCCTAGCATCTCGGCGGTAATATTTGACATCATTCCTGGCGAGTTGGCCTCTACGTCTCCTTGTAACCCTCGTATACAACAGTAACGTAATATAACGTAACTTAACCCAAACTATCATCTCGGCGGTAATATTTGACAACATTCCTGGCGAGTTGGCCTCTACGTCTTCGTGGGACCTTTATATACATCAATAACGTAATATAACTTAACCTAACCCAACCTAACATCTCCGCGGTAATATTTGACAACATACCTGGCGAGTTGGCCTCTACGTATCCGTGGGCCCTTCATATACATCAATAACGAAATATAACCTAACCTAACCCAACCTAACATCTCCGCGGTATTATTTGACAACATACCTGGCGAGTTGGCCTCCACGTCTCCGTGGGACCTTTATATACATCAATAACATAATATAAGCTAGCCTAACCTAATCTAACATCTCGGCGGTAATATTTGACCACATTCCTGGCTTGTTGGCCTCTACGCCTCCGTCGGACCTTTATATACATCTATAACGTAATATAACCTAACCTAACCCAATCTAACATCTCGACGGTAATATTTGACGACATTCCTGGCTTGTTGGCCTCTACGTCTCCGTTTGACCTTCATGTACATCAATATCGTAATATAACCTAACCTAACGCAACCTAACATCTCGGCGGTAATATTTGACATCATTCCTGGCGAGTTGGCCTCTACGTCTCCGTGTAACCCTCGTATACAACAGTAACGTAATATAACGTAACTTAACCCAAACTATCATCTCGGCGGTAATATTTGACAACATTCCTGGCGAGTTGGCCTCTACGTCTTCGTGGGACCTTTATATACATCAATAACGTAATATAACTTAACCTAACCCAACCTAACATCTCCGCGGTAATATTTGACAACATACCTGGCGAGTTGGCCTCTACGTATCCGTGGGCCCTTCATATACATCAATAACGAAATATAACCTAACCTAACCCAACCTAACATCTCCGCGGTATTATTTGACAACATACCTGGCGAGTTGGCCTCCACGTCTCCGTGGGACCTTTATATACATCAATAACATAATATAAGCTAGCCTAACCTAATCTAACATCTCGGCGGTAATATTTGACCACATTCCTGGCTTGTTGGCCTCTACGCCTCCGTCGGACCTTTATATACATCTATAACGTAATATAACCTAACCTAACCCAATCTAACATCTCGACGGTAATATTTGACGACATTCCTGGCTTGTTGGCCTCTACGTCTCCGTTTGACCTTCATGTACATCAATATCGTAATATAACCTAACCTAACGCAACCTAACATCTCGGCGGTAATATTTGACATCATTCCTGGCGAGTTGGCCTCTATGTCTCCGTGTAACCCTCGTATACATCACTAACGTAATATAACGTAACTTAATCCAACCTATCATCTCGGCGGTAATATTTGACAACATTCCTGGCGAGTTGGCCTCTACGTCTTCGTGGGACCTTTATGTACATCAATAACGTAATATAACTTAACCTAACCCAACCTAACATCTCCGCGGTAATATTTGACAACATACCTGGCGAGTTGGCCTCTACGTATCCGTGGGCCCTTCATATACATCAATAACGAAATATAACCTAACCTAAACCTATCTAACATCTGGGCGGTAATATTTGACCACATTCCTGGCTTGTTGGCCTCTACGTCTCCGTGGGACCTTTATATACATCAATAACATAATATAAGCTAGCCTAACCCAATCTAACATCTCGGCGATAATATTTGACCACATTCCTGGCGAGTTGGCCTCTACGTCTTCGTGGGACCTTTATATACATCTATAACGTAATATAACCTAACCTAACCCAACCTATCATCTCGGCGGTAATATTTGACAACATTCCTGGCGAGTTGGCCTCTACGTCTCCGTTTGACCTTCATATACATCAATAACGTAATATAACCTAACCTAACGCAACCTATCATCTCGGCGGTAATATTTGACAACATTCCTGGCGAGTTGGCCTCTACGTCTCCGTGGGACCTTTATATACATCAATAACATAATATGAGCTAGCCTAACCCAATCTAACATCTCGGCGATAATATTTGACCACATTCCTGGCGAGTTGGCCTCTACGTCTTCGTGGGACCTTTATATACATCTATAACGTAATATAACTTAACCTAACCCAACCTAACATCTCCGCGGTAATATTTGACAACATACCTGGCGAGTTCGCCTCTACGTCTCCGTGGGCACTTCATATACATCAATAACGAAATATAACATAACCTAACCCAACCTATCATCTCGGAGGTAATATTTGACAAAATTCTTGGCGAGTTGGCTTCTCCGCTTCCGTGGGACCTTTATATAAATCAATAACGTAATATAACCTAACCTAACCCAACCTAACATCTCCGCGGTAATATTTGACCACGTTCCTGGCTTGTTGCACTCTACGTCTCCGTCGGACCTTTATATATATCTATAACGTAATATAACCTAACCTAACCCAACCTATCATCTCGGCGGTAACATTTGACAACATTCCTGGCGAGTTGGCCTCTACGTCTCCGTGGGACCTTTATATACATCAATAACATAATATGAGCTAGCCTAACCCAATCTAACATCTGGGCGATAATATTTGACCACATTCCTGGCGAGTTGGCCTCTACGTCTTCGTGGGACATTTATATACATCAATAACGTAATATAACTTAACCTAACCCAACCTAACATCTCCGTGGTAATATTTGACAACATACCTGGCGAGTTGGCCTCTACGTCTCCGTGGGCCCTTCATATACATCAATAACGAAATATAACATAACCTAACCCAACCTATCATCTCGGAGGTAATATTTGACAAAATTCCTGGCGAGTTGGCTTCTCCGCTTCCGTGGGACCTTTATATACATCAATAACGTAACATAACCGAACCTAACCCAACCTAACATCTCCGCGGTAATATTTGACCACGTTCCTGGCTTGTTGCACTCTACGTCTCCGTGGGACCTTCATATAGATCTATAACGTAATATAACCTAACCTAACCCAACCTAACATCTCGGCGGCAATATTTGACAACATTCCTGGCGAGTTGGCTTCTCCGTCCCCGTGGAACCTTTATATACATTAATAACGTAATATAACCTAACCTAACCCAACCTATCATCTCGGCGGTAATATTTGAAAACATTCCTGGCGAGTTGGCATCTACGTCTCCGCGGGACCTTTATATACATCAATAACGTAATATAACATAACCTAACCCACCCTAGCATCTCGGCGGTAATATTTGACATCATTCCTGGCGTGTTGGCCTCTACGTCTCCGTGTAACCCTCGTATACAACAGTAACGTAATATAACGTAACTTAACCCAACCTATCATCTCGGCGGTAATATTTGACAACATTCCTGGCGAGTTGGCCTCTACGTCTTCGTGGGACCTTTATATACATCAATAACGTAATATAACTTAACCTAACCCAACCTAACATCTCCGCGGTAATATTTGACAACATACCTGGCGAGTTGGCCTCTACGTATCCGTGGGCCCTTCATATACATCAATAACGAAATATAACCTAACCTAACCCAACCTAACATCTCCGCGGTATTATTTGACAACATACCTGGCGAGTTGGCCTCCACGTCTCCGTGGGACCTTTATATACATCAATAACATAATATAAGCTAGCCTAACCTAATCTAACATCTCGGCGGTAGTATTTGACCACATTCCTGGCTTGTTGGCCTCTACGCCTCCGTCGGACCTTTATATACATCTATAACGTAATATAACCTAACCTAACCCAATCTAACATCTCGACGGTAATATTTGACAACATTCCTGGCGAGTTGGCCTCTACGTGTTCGTGGGACCTTTATATACATCAATAACGTAATATAACTTAACCTAACCCAACCAAACATCTCCGCGGTAATATTTGACAACATAGCTGGCGAGTTAGCCTCTACGTCTCCGTGGGCCCTTCATATACATCAATAACGAAAATTAACCTAACCTAACCCAACCTATCATCTCGGAGGTAATATTTGGCAACATTCCTGGCGAGTTGGCCTCTACGTCTCCGTGGGACCTTTATATACATCAATAACGTAATATAACCTAACCTAACCCAACCTAACATCTCGGCGGTAATATTTGACAACATTCCTGACGAGTTGGCCTCTAGGTCTCAGTTTGACCTTCATATACTTCAATAACGTAACATAACCTAACCTAACGCAACCTAACATCTCGGCCGTCATATTTGACCTCATTCCTGGCTTGTTGGACTCTACGTCTCCGTGGAATATTTATATACATCAATAACATAATATAACATAAGCAAACCCAATATAAAATCTCGGCGGTAATATTTGACCATATTCCTGTCTTATTGGACTCTACGTCTCCGTGGGACCTTTATATACATCAATAACATCATATAAGCTAGCCTAACCCAATCTAACATCTCGGCGGTAATATTTGACAACATTCCTGGCGAGTTGGCCTCTACGTCTACGTGGGACCTTTATATACATCAATAACGTAATATAACTTAACCTAACCCAACCTAACATCTCCGCGGTAATATTTGACCACGTTCCTGGCTTGTTGCACTCTACGTCTCCGTGGGACCTTCATATAGATCTATAACGTAATATAACCTAACCTAACCCAACCTAACATCTCGGCGGTAATATATGAAAACATTCCTGGCGAGTTGGCATCTACGTCTCCGTGGGACCTTTATATACATCAATAACGTAATATAACCTAACCTAACCCACCCTAGCATCTCGGCGGTAATATTTGACATCATTCCTGGCGAGTTGGCCCCTACGTCTCCGTGGGCCCTTCATATACATCAATAACGTAATATAACTTAACCTAACCCAACCTAACATCTCCGCGGTAATATTTGACAACATACCTGGCGAGTTGGCCTCTACGTATCCGTGGGCCCTTCATATACATCAATAACGAAATATAACATAACCTAACCCAACCTATCATCTCGGAGGTAATATTTGACAAAATTCCTGGCGCGTTGGCTTCTCCGCTTCCGTGGGACCTTTATATACATCAATAACGTAATATAACCTAACCTAACCCAACCTATCATCTCGGCGGTAATATATGAAAACATTCCTGGCGAGTTGGCATCTACGTCTCCGTGGGACCTTTATATACATCAATAACGTAATATAACCTAACCTAACCCACCATAGCATCTCGGCGGTAATATTTGACATCATTCCTGGCGAGTTGGCCTCTACGTCTCCGTGTAACCCTCGTATACAACAGTAACGTAATATAACGTAACTTAACCCAACCTATCATCTCGGCGGTAATATTTGACAACATTCCTGGCGAGTTGGCCTCTACGTCTTCGTGGGACCTTTATATACATCAATAACGTAATATAACTTAACCTAACCCAACCTAACATCTCCGCGGTAATATTTGACAACATACCTGGCGAGTTGGCCTCTACGTCTTCGTGGGACCTTTATGTACATCAATAACGTAATATAACTTAACCTAACCCAACCTAACATCTCCGCTGTAATATTTGACAACATACCTGGCGAGTTGGCCTCTACGTCTCCGTGGGCCCTTCATATACATCAATAACGAAATATAACATAACCTAACCCAACCTATCATCTCGGAGGTAATATTTGACAAAATTCCTCGCGAGTTGGCTTCTCCGCTTCCGTGGGACCTTTATATACATCAATAACGTAATATAACCTAACCTAACCCAACCTAACATCTCCGCGGTAATATTTGACCACGTTCCTGGCTTGTTGCACTCTACGTCTCCGTGGGACCTTCATATAGATCTATAACGTAATATAACCTAACCTAACCCAACCTAACATCTCGGCGGCAATATTTGACAACATTCCTGGCGAGTTGGCTTCTCCGTCCCCGTGGGACCTTTATATACATCAATAACGTAATATAACCTAACCTAACCCAACCTATCATCTCGGCGGTAATATTTGAAAACATTCCTGGCGAGTTGGCATCTACGTCTCCGTGGGACCTTTATATACATCAATAACGTAATATAACATAACCTAACCCACCCTAGCATCTCGGCGGTAATATTTGACATCATTCCTGGCGAGTTGGCCTCTACGTCTCCGTGTAACCCTCGTTTACAACAGTAACGTAATATAACGTAACTTAACCCAACCTAACATCTCCGCGGTAATATTTGACAACATACCTGGCGAGTTGGCCTCTACGTCTTCGTGGGACCTTTATGTACATCAATAACGTAATATAACTTAACCTAACCCAACCTAACATCTCCGCGGTAATATTTGACAACACACCTGGCGAGTTGGCCTCTACGTATCCGTGGGCCCTTCATATACATCAATAACGAAATATAACCTAACCTAACCCTATCTAACATCTCGGCGGTAATATTTGACAACATTCCTGGCTTGTTGGCCTCTACGTCTCCGTTTGACCTTCATATACATCAATAACGTAATATAACCTAAACTAACGCAACCTAACATCTCGGCGGTAATATTTGACATCATTCCTGGCGAGTTGGCCTCTATGTCTCCGTGTAACCCTCGTATACATCAATAACGTAATATAACGTAACTTAATCCAACCTATCATCTCGGCGGTAATATTTGACCACATTCCTGGCTTGTTGGCCTCTACGCCTCCGTCGGACCTTTATATACATCTATAACGTAATATAACCTAACCTAACCCAATCTAACATCTCGGCGGTAATATTTGACAACATTCCTGGCGAGTTGGCCTCTACGTGTTCGTGGGACCTTTATATACATCAATAACGTAATATAACTTAACCTAACCCAACCAAACATCTCCGCGGTAATATTTGACAACATAGCTGGCGAGTTAGCCTCTACGTCTCCGTGGGCCCTTCATATACATCAATAACGAAAATTAACCTAACCTAACCCAACCTATCATCTCGGAGGTAATATTTGGCAACATTCCTGGCGAGTTGGCCTCTACGTCTCCGTGGGACCTTTATATACATCAATAACGTAATATAACCTAACCTAACCCAACCTAACATCTCGGCGGTAATATTTGACAACATTCCTGACGAGTTGGCCTCTAGGTCTCAGTTTGACCTTCATATACTTCAATAACGTAACATAACCTAACCTAACGCAACCTAACATCTCGGCCGTCATATTTGACCACATTCCTGGCTTGTTGGACTCTACGTCTCCGTGGAATATTTATATACATCAATAACATAATATAACATAAGCAAACCCAATATAAAATCTCGGCGGTAATATTTGACCATATTCCTGTCTTATTGGACTCTACGTCTCCGTGGGACCTTTATATACATCAATAACATCATATAAGCTAGCCTAACCCAATCTAACATCTCGGCGGTAATATTTGACAACATTCCTGGCGAGTTGGCCTCTACGTCTACGTGGGACCTTTATATACATCAATAACGTAATATAACTTAACCTAACCCAACCTAACATCTCCGCGGTAATATTTGACCACGTTCCTGGCTTGTTGCACTCTACGTCTCCGTGGGACCTTCATATAGATCTATAACGTAATATAACCTAACCTAACCCAACCTAACATCTCGGCGGTAATATTTGACAACATTCCTGGCGAGTTGGCTTCTCCGTCCCCGTGGGACCTTTATATACATCAATAACGTAATATAACCTAACCTAACCCAACCTATCATATCGGCGGTAATATTTGAAAACATTCCTGGCGAGTTGGCATCTACGTCTCCGTGGGACCTTTATATACATCAATAACGTAATATAACCTAACCTAACCCACCCTAGCATCTCGGCGGTAATATTTGACATCATTCCTGGCGAGTTGGCCTCTACGTCTCCGTGTAACCCTCGTATACAACAGTAACGTAATATAACGTAACTTAACCCAACCTATCATCTCGGCGGTAATATTTGACAACATTCCTGGCGAGTTGGCCTCTACGTCTTCGTGGGACCTTTATATACATCAATAACGTAATATAACTTAACCTAACCCAACCTAACATCTCCGCGGTAATATTTGACAACATACCTGGCGAGTTGGCCTCTACGTCTTCGTGGGACCTTTATGTACATCAATAACGTAATATAACTTAACCTAACCCAACCTAACATCTCCGCGGTAATATTTGACAACACACCAGGCGAGTTGGCCTCTACGTATCCGTGGGCCCTTCATATACATCAATAACGAAATATAACCTAACCTAACCCTATCTAACATCTCGGCGGTAATATTTGACCACATTCCTGGCTTGTTGGCCTCTACGTCTCCGTTTGACCTTCATATACATCAATAACGTAATATAACCTAAACTAACGCAACCTAACATCTCGGCGGTAATATTTGACATCATTCCTGGCGAGCTGGCCTCTATGTCTCCGTGTAACCCTCGTATACATCAATAACGTAATATAACGTAACTTAATCCAACCTATCATCTCGGCGGTAATATTTGACAACATTCCTGGCGAGTTGGCCTCTACGTCTTCGTGGGACCTTTATATACATCAATAACGTAATATAACTTATCCTAACCCAACCTAACATCTCCGCTGTAATATTTGACAACATACCTGGCGGGTTGGCCTCTACGTATCCGTGGGCCCTTCATATACATCAATAACGAAATATAACCTAACCTAACCCTATCTAACATCTCGGCGGTAATATTTGACCACATTCCTGGCTTGTTGGCCTCTACGTCTCCGTCGGACCTTTATATACATCTATAACGTAATATAACCTAACCTAACCCAACCTATCATCTCGGCGGTAATATTTGACAACATTCCTGGCGAGTTGGCCTCTACGTCTCCGTGGGACCTTTATATACATCAATAACATAATATAAGCTAGCCTAACCCAATCTAACATCTCGGCGATAATATTTGACCACATTCCTGGCGAGTTGGCCTCTACGTCTTCGTGGGACCTTTATATACATCAATAACGTAATATAACTTAACCTAACCCAACCTAACATCTCCGCGGTAATATTTGACAACATACCTGGCGAGTTGGCCTCTACGTCTCCGTGGGCCCTTCATATACATCAATAACGAAATATAACATAACCTAACCCAACCTATCATCTCGGAGGTAATATTTGACAAAATTCCTGGCGAGTTGGCTTCTCCGCTTCCGTGGGACCTTTATATACATCAATAACGTAACATAACCTAACCTAACCCAACCTAACATCTCCGCGGTAATATTTGACCACGTTCCTGGCTGGTTGCACTCTACGTCTCCGTGGGACCTTCATATAGATCTATAACGTAATATAACCTAACCTAACCCAACCTAACATCTCGGCCTCAATATTTGACAACATACCTGGCGAGTTGGCCTCCACGTCTCCGTGGGACCTTTATATACATCTATAACGTAATATAACCTAACCTAACCCAATCTAACATCTCGACGGTAATATTTGACGACATTCCTGGCTTGTTGGCCTCTACGTCTCCGTTTGACCTTCATATACATCAATATCGTAATATAACCTAACCTAACGCAACCTAACATCTCGGCGGTAATATTTGACATCATTCCTGGCGAGTTGGCCTCTATGTCTCCGTGTAACCCTCGTATACATCACTAACGTAATATAACGTAACTTAATCCAACCTATCATCTCGGCGGTAATATTTGACAACATTCCTGGCGAGTTGGCCTCTACGTCTTCGCGGGACCTTTATGTACATCAATAACGTAATATAACTTAACCTAACCCAACCTAACATCTCCGCGGTAATATTTGACAACATACCTGGCGAGTTGGCCTCTACGTATCCGTGGGCCCTTCATATACATCAATAACGAAATATAACCTAACCTAACCCTATCTAACATCTCGGCGGTAATATTTGACCACATTCCTGGCTTGTTGGCCTCTACGTCTCCGTCGGACCTTTATATACATCTATAACGTAATATAACCTAACCTAACCCAACCTATCATCTCGGCGGTAATATTTGACAACATTCCTGGCGAGTTGGCCTCTACGTCTCCGTGGGACCTTTATATACATCAATAACATAATATAAGCTAGCCTAACCCAATCTAACATCTCGGCGATAATATTTGACCACATTCCTGGCGAGTTGGCCTCTACGTCTTCGTGGGACCTTTATATACATCAATAACGTAATATAACTTAACCTAACCCAACCTAACATCTCCGCGGTAATATTTGACAACATACCTGGCGAGTTGGCCTCTACGTCTCCGTGGGCCCTTCATATACATCAATAACGAAATATAACATAACCTAACCCAACCTATCATCTCGGAGGTAATATTTGACAAAATTCCTGGCGAGTTGGCTTCTCCGCTTCCGTGGGACCTTTATGTACATCAATAACGTAATATAACCTAACCTAACCCAACCTAACATCTCGGCGGTAATATTTGACAACATTCCTGACGAGTTGGCCTCTAGGTCTCAGTTTGACCTTCATATACTTCAATAACGTAACATAACCTAACCTAACGCAACCTAACATCTCGGCCGTCATATTTGACCACATTCCTGGCTTGTTGGACTCTACGTCTCCGTGGAATATTTATATATATCAATAACATAATATAACATAAGCAAACCCAATATAAAATCTCGGCGGTAATATTTGACCATATTCCTGTCTTATTGGACTCTACGTCTCCGTGGGACCTTTATATACATCAATAACATCATATAAGCTAGCCTAACCCAATCTAACATCTCGGCGGTAATATTTGACAACATTCCTGGCGAGTTGGCCTCTACGTCTACGTGGGACCTTTATATACATCAATAACGTAATATAACTTAACCTAACCCAACCTAACATCTCCGCGGTAATATTTGACCACGTTCCTGGCTTGTTGCACTCTACGTCTCCGTGGGACCTTCATATAGATCTATAACGTAATATAACCTAACCTAACCCAACCTAACATCTCGGCGGTAATATTTGACAACATTCCTGGCGAGTTGGCTTCTCCGTCCCCGTGGGACCTTTATATACATCAATAACGTAATATATCCTAACCTAACCCAACCTATCATATCGGCGGTAATATTTGAAAACATTCCTGGCGAGTTGGCATCTACGTCTCCGTGGGACCTTTATATACATCAATAACGTAATATAACCTAACCTAACCCACCCTAGCATCTCGGCGGTAATATTTGACATCATTCCTGGCGAGTTGGCCTCTACGTCTCCGTGTAACCCTCGTATACAACAGTAACGTAATATAACCTAACCTAACCCAATCTAACATCTCGGCGGTAATATTTGACAACATTCCTGGCGAGTTGGCCTCTACGTGTTCGTGGGACCTTTATATACATCAATAACGTAATATAACTTAACCTAACCCAACCAAACATCTCCGCGGTAATATTTGACAACATAGCTGGCGAGTTAGCCTCTACGTCTCCGTGGGCCCTTCATATACATCAATAACGAAAATTAACCTAACCTAACCCAACCTATCATCTCGGAGGTAATATTTGGCAACATTCCTGGCGAGTTGGCCTCTACGTCTCCGTGGGACCTTTATATACATCCATAACGTAATATAACCTAACCTAACCCAACCTAACATCTCAGCGGTAATATTTGACAACATTCCTGAGGAGTTGGCCTCTAGGTCTCAGTTTGACCTTCATATACTTCAATAACGTAACATAACCTAACCTAACGCAACCTAACATCTCGGCCGTCATATTTGACCACATTCCTGGCTTGTTGGACTCTACGTCTCCGTGGAATATTTATATAAATCAATAACATAATATAACATAAGCAAACCCAATATAAAATCTCGGCGGTAATATTTGACCATATTCCTGTCTTATTGGACTCTACGTCTCCGTGGGACCTTTATATACATCAATAACATCATATAAGCTAGCCTAACCCAATCTAACATCTCGGCGGTAATATTTGACAACATTCCTGGCGAGTTGGCCTCTACGTCTACGTGGGACCTTTATATACATCAATAACGTAATATAACTTAACCTAACCCAACCTAACATCTCCGCGGTAATATTTGACCACGTTCCTGGCTTGTTGCACTCTACGTCTCCGTGGGACCTTCATATAGATCTATAACGTAATATAACCTAACCTAACCCAACCTAACATCTCGGCGGTAATATTTGACAACATTCCTGGCGAGTTGGCTTCTCCGTCCCCGTGGGACCTTTATATACATCAATAACGTAATATAACCTAACCTAACCCAACCTATCATATCGGCGGTAATATTTGAAAACATTCCTGGCGAGTTGGCATCTACGTCTCCGTGGGACCTTTATATACATCAATAACGTAATATAACCTAACCTAACCCACCCTAGCATCTCGGCGGTAATATTTGACATCATTCCTGGCGAGTTGGCCTCTACGTCTCCGTGTAACCCTCGTATACAACAGTAACGTAATATAACGTAACTTAACCCAACCTATCATCTCGGCGGTAATATTTGACAACATTCCTGGCGAGTTGGCCTCTACGTCTTCGTGGGACCTTTATATACATCAATAACGTAATATAACTTAACCTAACCCAACCTAACATCTCCGCGGTAATATTTGACAACATACCTGGCGAGTTGGCCTCTACGTCTTCGTGGGACCTTTATGTACATCAATAACGTAATATAACTTAACCTAACCCAACCTAACATCTCCGCGGTAATATTTGACAACACACCTGGCGAGTTGGCCTCTACGTATCCGTGGGCCCTTCATATACATCAATAACGAAATATAACCTAACCTAACCCTATCTAACATCTCGGCGGTAATATTTGACCACATTCCTGGCTTGTTGGCCTCTACGTCTCCGTTTGACCTTCATATACATCAATAACGTAATATAACCTAAACTAACGCAACCTAACATCTCGGCGGTAATATTTGACATCATTCCTGGCGAGCTGGCCTCTATGTCTCCGTGTAACCCTCGTATACATCAATAACGTAATATAACGTAACTTAATCCAACCTATCATCTCGGCGGTAATATTTGACAACATTCCTGGCGAGTTGGCCTCTACGTCTTCGTGGGACCTTTATATACATCAATAACGTAATATAACTTATCCTAACCCAACCTAACATCTCCGCTGTAATATTTGACAACATACCTGGCGAGTTGGCCTCTACGTATCCGTGGGCCCTTCATATACATCAATAACGAAATATAACCTAACCTAACCCTATCTAACATCTCGGCGGTAATATTTGACCACATTCCTGGCTTGTTGGCCTCTACGTCTCCGTCGGACCTTTATATACATCTATAACGTAATATAACCTAACCTAACCCAACCTATCATCTCGGCGGTAATATTTGACAACATTCCTGGCGAGTTGGCCTCTACGTCTCCGTGGGACCTTTATATACATCAATAACATAATATAAGCTAGCCTAACCCAATCTAACATCTCGGCGATAATATTTGACCACATTCCTGGCGAGTTGGCCTCTACGTCTTCGTGGGACCTTTATATACATCAATAACGTAATATAACTTAACCTAACCCAACCTAACATCTCCGCGGTAATATTTGACAACATACCTGGCGAGTTGGCCTCTACGTCTCCGTGGGCCCTTCATATACATCAATAACGAAATATAACATAACCTAACCCAACCTATCATCTCGGAGGTAATATTTGACAAAATTCCTGGCGAGTTGGCTTCTCCGCTTCCGTGGGACCTTTATATACATCAATAACGTAATATAACCTAACCTAACCCAACCTAACATCTCCGCGGTAATATTTGACCACGTTCCTGGCTGGTTGCACTCTACGTCTCCGTGGGACCTTCATATAGATCTATAACGTAATATAACCTAACCTAACCCAACCTAACATCTCGGCCTCAATATTTGACAACATACCTGGCGAGTTGGCCTCCACGTCTCCGTGGGACCTTTATATACATCTATAACGTAATATAACCTAACCTAACCCAATCTAACATCTCGACGGTAATATTTGACGACATTCCTGGCTTGTTGGCCTCTACGTCTCCGTTTGACCTTCATATACATCAATATCGTAATATATCCTAACCTAACGCAACCTAACATCTCGGCGGTAATATTTGACATCATTCCTGGCGAGTTGGCCTCTATGTCTCCGTGTAACCCTCGTATACATCACTAACGTAATATAACGTAACTTAATCCAACCTATCATCTCGGCGGTAATATTTGACAACATTCCTGGCGAGTTGGCCTCTACGTCTCCGTCGGACCTATATGTACATCTATAACGTAATATAACCTAACCTAACCCAACCTATCATCTCGGCGGTAATATTTGACAACATTCCTGGCGAGTTGGCCTCTACGTCTCCGTGGGACCTTTATATACATCAATAACATAATATAAGCTAGCCTAACCCAATCTAACATCTCGGCGATAATATTTGACCACATTCCTGGCGAGTTGGCCTCTACGTCTTCGTGGGACCTTTATATACATCAATAACGTAATATAACTTAACCTAACCCAACCTAACATCTCCGCGGTAATATTTGACAACATACCTGGCGAGTTGGCCTCTACGTCTCCGTGGGCCCTTCATATACATCAATAACGAAATATAACATAACCTAACCCAACCTCTCATCTCGGAGGTAATATTTGACAAAATTCCTGGCGAGTTGGCTTCTCCGCTTCCGTGGGACCTTTATATACATCAATAACGTAATATAACCTAACCTAACGCAACCTAACATCTCGGCGGTAATATTTGACATCATTCCTGGCGAGTTGGCCTCTATGTCTCCGTGTAACCCTCGTATACATCAATAACGTAATATAACGTAACTTAATCCAACCTATCATGTCGGCGGTAATATTTGACAACATTCCTGGCGAGTTGGCCTCTACGTCTTCGTGGGACCTTTATATACATCAATAACGTAATATAACTTATCCTAACCCAACCTAACATCTCCGCTGTAATATTTGACAACATACCTGGCGAGTTGGCCTCTACGTATCCGTGGGCCCTTCATATACATCAATAACGAAATATAACCTAACCTAACCCTATCTAACATCTCGGCGGTAATATTTGACCACATTCCTGGCTTGTTGGCCTCTACGTCTCCGTCGGACCTTTATATACATCTATAACGTAATATAACCTAACCTAACCCAACCTATCATCTCGGCGGTAATATTTGACAACATTCCTGGCGAGTTGGCCTCTACGTCTCCGTGGGACCTTTATATACATCAATAACATAATATAAGCTAGCCTAACCCAATCTAACATCTCGGCGATAATATTTGACCACATTCCTGGCGAGTTGGCCTCTACGTCTTCGTGGGACCTTTATATACATCAATAACGTAATATAACTTAACCTAACCCAACCTAACATCTCCGCGGTAATATTTGACAACATACCTGGCGAGTTGGCCTCTACGTCTCCGTGGGCCCTTCATATACATCAATAACGAAATATAACATAACCTAACCCAACCTATCATCTCGGAGGTAATATTTGACAAAATTCCTGGCGAGTTGGCTTCTCCGCTTCCGTGGGACCTTTATATACATCAATAACGTAATATAACCTAACCTAACCCAACCTAACATCTCCGCGGTAATATTTGACCACGTTCCTGGCTGGTTGCACTCTACGTCTCCGTGGGACCTTCATATAGATCTATAACGTAATATAACCTAACCTAACCCAACCTAACATCTCGGCCTCAATATTTGACAACATACCTGGCGAGTTGGCCTCCACGTCTCCGTGGGACCTTTATATACATCTATAACGTAATATAACCTAACCTAACCCAATCTAACATCTCGACGGTAATATTTGACGACATTCCTGGCTTGTTGGCCTCTACGTCTCCGTTTGACCTTCATATACATCAATATCGTAATATAACCTAACCTAACGCAACCTAACATCTCGGCGGTAATATTTGACATCATTCCTGGCGAGTTGGCCTCTATGTCTCCGTGTAACCCTCGTATACATTACTAACGTAATATAACGTAACTTAATCCAACCTATCATCTCGGCGGTAATATTTGACAACATTCCTGGCGAGTTGGCCTCTACGTCTTCGCGGGACCTTTATGTACATCAATAACGTAATATAACTTAACCTAACCCAACCTAACATCTCCGCGGTAATATTTGACAACATACCTGGCGAGTTGGCCTCTACGTATCCGTGGGCCCTTCATATACATCAATAACGACATATAACCTAACCTAACCCTATCTAACATCTCGGCGGTAATATTTGACCACATTCCTGGCTTGTTGGCCTCTACGCCTCCGTCGGACCTTTATATACATCTATAACGTAATATAACCTAACCTAACACAATCTATCATCTCGACGGTAATATTTGACATCATTCCTGGCGAGTTGGCCTCTATGTCTCCGTGTAACCCTCGTATACATCAATAACGTAATATAACGTAACTTAATCCATCCTATCATCTCGGCGGTAATATTTGACAAAATTCCTGGCGAGTTGGCTTCTCCGCTTCCGTGGGACCTTTATATACATCAATAACGTAATATAACCTAACCTAACCCAACCTAACATCTCCGCGGTAATATTTGACCACGTTCCTGGCTTGTTGCACTCTACGTCTCCGTGGGACCTTCATATAGATCTATAACGTAATATAACCTAACCTAACCCAACCTAACATCTCGGCGGCAATATTTGACAACATTCCTGGCGAGTTGGCTTCTCCGTCCCCGTGGGACCTTTATATACATCAATAACGTGATATAACCTAACCTAACCCAACCTATCATCTCGGCGGTAATATTTGACAACATACCTGGCGAGTTGGCCTCTACGTATCCGTGGGCCCTTCATATACATCAATAACGAAATATAACCTAACCTAACCCAACCTAACATCTCCGCGGTATTATTTGACAACATACCTGGCGAGTTGGCCTCCACGTCTCCGTGGGACCTTTATATACATCAATAACATAATATAAGCTAGCCTAACCTAATCTAACATCTCGGCGGTAATATTTGACCACATTCCTGGCTTGTTGGCCTCTACGCCTCCGTCGGACCTTTATATACATCTATAACGTAATATAACCTAACCTAACCCAATCTAACATCTCGACGGTAATATTTGACGACATTCCTGGCTTGTTGGCCTCTACGTCTCCGTTTGACCTTCATATACATCAATATCGTAATATAACCTAACCTAACGCAACCTAACATCTCGGCGGTAATATTTGACATCATTCCTGGCGAGTTGGCCTCTATGTCTCCGTGTAACCCTCGTATACATCACTAACGTAATATAACGTAACTTAATCCAACCTATCATCTCGGCGGTAATATTTGACAACATTCCTGGCGAGTTGGCCTCTACGTCTTCGTGGGACCTTTATGTACATCAATAACGTAATATAACTTAACCTAACCCAACCTAACATCTCCGCGGTAATATTTGACAACATACCTGGCGAGTTGGCCTCTACGTATCCGTGGGCCCTTCATATACATCAATAACGACATATAACCTAACCTAACCCTATCTAACATCTCGGCGGTAATATTTGACCACATTCCTGGCTTGTTGGCCTCTACGTCTCCGTCGGACCTTTATATACATATATAACGTAATATAACCTAACCTAACCCAACCTAACATCTCCGCGGTAATATTTGACAACACACCTGGCGAGTTGGCCTCTACGTATCCGTGGGCCCTTCATATACATCAATAACGAAATATAACCTAACCTAACCCTATCTAACATCTCGGCGGTAATATTTGACCACATTCCTGGCTTGTTGGCCTCTACGTCTCCGTTTGACCTTCATATACATCAATAACGTAACATAACCTAACCTAACGCAACCTAACATCTCGGCGGTAATATTTGACATCATTCCTGGCGAGTTGGCCTCTATGTCTCCGTGTAACCCTCGTATACATCAATAACGTAATATAACGTAACTTAATCCAACCTATCATCTCGGCGGTAATATTTGACAACATACCTGGCGAGTTGGCCTCTACGTATCCATGGGCCCTTCATATACATCAATAACGACATATAACCTAACCTAACCCTATCTAACATCTCGGCGGTAATATTTGACCACATTCCTGGCTTGTTGGCCTCTACGTCTCCGTCGGACCTTTATATACATCTATAACGTAATATAACCTAACCTAACCCAACCTAACATCTCCGCGGTAATATTTGACAACACACCTGGCGAGTTGGCCTCTACGTATCCGTGGGCCCTTCATATACATCAATAACGAAATACAACCTAACCTAACCCTATCTAACATCTCGGCGGTAATATTTGACCACATTCCTGGCTTGTTGGCCTCTACGTCTCCGTTTGAACTTCATATACATCAATATCGTAATATAACCTAACCTAACGCAACCTAACATCTCGGCGGTAATATTTGACATCATTCCTGGCGAGTTGGCCTCTATGTCTCCGTGTAACCCTCGTATACATCACTAACGTAATATAACGTAACTTAATCCAACCTATCATCTCGGCGGTAATATTTGACAACATTCCTGGCGAGTTGGCCTCTACGTCTTCGTGGGACCTTTATATACATCAATAACGTAATATAACTTAAGCTAACCCAACCTAACATCTCCGCGGTAATATTTGACAACATACCTGGCGAGTTGGCCTCTACGCCTCCGTGGGCCCTTCATATACATAATACGAAATATAACCTAACCTAACCCTATCTAACATCTCGGCGGTAATATTTGACCACATTCCTGGCTTGTTGGCCTCTACGTCTCCGTCGGACCTTTATATACATCTATAACGTAATATAACCTAACCTAACCCAACCTATCATCTCGGCGGTAATATTTGACAACATTCCTGGCGAGTTGGCCTCTACGTCTCCGTGGGACCTTTATATACATCAATAACATAATATAAGCTAGCCTAACCCAATCTAACATCTCGGCGATAATATTTGACCACATTCCTGGCGAGTTGGCCTCTACGTCTTCGTGGGACCTTTATATACATCAATAACGTAATATAACTTAACCTAACCCAACCTAACATCTCCGCGGTAATATTTGACAACATACCTGGCGAGTTGGCCTCTACGTCTCCGTGGGCCCTTCATATACATCAATAACGAAATATAACATAACCTAACCCAACCTATCATCTCGGAGGTAATATTTGACAAAATTCCTGGCGAGTTGGCTTCTCCGCTTCCGTGGGACCTTTATATACATCAATAACGTAATATAACCTAACCTAACCCAACCTAACTTCTCCGCGGTAATATTTGACCACGTTCCTGGCTTGTTGCACTCTACGTCTCCGTGGGACCTTCATATAGATCTATAACGTAATATAACCTAACCTAACCCAACCTAACATCTCGGCGGCAATATTTGACAACATTCCTGGCGAGTTGGCTTCTCCGTCCCCGTGGGACCTTTATATACATCAATAACGTGATATAACCTAACCTAACCCAACCTATCATCTCGGCGGTAATATTTGACAACATACCTGGCGAGTTGGCCTCTACGTATCCGCGGGCCCTTCATATACATCAATAACGAAATATAACCTAACCTAACCCAACCTAACATCTCCGCGGTATTATTTGACAACATACCTGGCGAGTTGGCCTCCACGTCTCCGTGGGACCTTTATATACATCAATAACATAATATAAGCTAGCCTAACCTAATCTAACATCTCGACGGTAATATTTGACGACATTCCTGGCTTGTTCGCCTCTACGTCTCCGTTTGACCTTCATATACATCAATATCGTAATATAACCTAACCTAACGCAACCTAACATCTCGGCGGTAATATTTGACATCATTCCTGGCGAGTTGGCCTCTATGTCTCCGTGTAACCCTCGTATACATCACTAACGTAATATAACGTAACTTAATCCAACCTATCATCTCGGCGGTAATATTTGAAAACATTCCTGGCGAGTTGGCCTCTACGTCTTCGTGGGACCTTTATGTACATCAATAACGTAATATAACTTAACCTAACCCAACCTAACATCTCCGCGGTAATATTTGACAACATACCTGGCGAGTTGGCCTCTACGTATCCGTGGGCCCTTCATATACATCAATAACGACATATAACCTAACCTAACCCTATCTAACATCTCGGCGGTAATATTTGACCACATTCCTGGCTTGTTGGCCTCTACGTCTCCGTCGGACCTTTATATACATCTATAACGTAATATAACCTAACCTAACCCAACCTAACATCTCCGCGGTAATATTTGACAACACACCTGGCGAGTTGGCCTCTACGTATCCGTGGGCCCTTCATATACATCAATAACGAAATATAACCTAACCTAACCCTATCTAACATCTCGGCGGTAATATTTGACCACATTCCTGGCTTGTTGGCCTCTACGTCTCCGTTTGACCTTCATATACATCAATAACGTAACATAACCTAACCTAACGCAACCTAACATCTCGGCGCTAATATTTGACATCATTCCTGGCGAGTTGGCCTCTATGTCTCCGTGTAACCCTCGTATACATCAATAACGTAATATAACGTAACTTAATCCAACCTATCATCTCGGCGGTAATATTTGACAACATACCTGGCGAGTTGGCCTCTACGTATCCATGGGCCCTTCATATACATCAATAACGACATATAACCTAACCTAACCCTATCTAACATCTCGGCGGTAATATTTGACCACATTCCTGGCTTGTTGGCCTCTACGTCTCCGTCGGACCTTTATATACATCTATAACGTAATATAACCTAACCTAACCCAACCTAACATCTCCGCGGTAATATTTGACAACACACCTGGCGAGTTGGCCTCTACGTATCCGTGGGCCCTTCATATACATCAATAACGAAATATAACCTAACCTAACCCTATCTAACATCTCGGCGGTAATATTTGACCACATTCCTGGCTTGTTGGCCTCTACGTCTCCGTTTGACCTTCATATACATCAATAACGTAATATAACCTAACCTAACGCAACCTAACATCTCGGGGGTAATATTTGACATCATTCCTGGCGAGTTGGCCTCTATGTCTCCGTGTAACCCTCGTATACATCAATAACGTAATATAACGTAACTTAATCCAACCTATCATCTCGGCGGTAATATTTGACAACATACCTGGCGAGTTGGCCTCTACGTATCCGTGGGCCGTTCATATACATCAATAACGAAGTATAACCTAACCTAACCCAACCTAACATCTCCGCGGTATTATTTGACAACATACCTGGCGAATTGGCATCCACGTCTCCGTGGGACCTTTATATACATCAATAACATAATATAAGCTAGCCTAACCTAATCTAACATCTCGGCGGTAATATTTGACAACATTCCTGGCGAGTTGGCCTCTACGTCTCCGTCGGACCTTTATATACATCTATAACGTAATATAACCTAACCTAACCCAACCTATCATCTCGGCGGTAATATTTGACAACATTCCTGGCGAGTTGGCCTCTACATCTTCGTGGGACCTTTATATACATCAATAACGTAATATAACTTAACCTAACCCAACCTAACATCTCCGCGGTAATATTTGACAACATACCTGGCGAGTTGGCCTCTACGTATCCGTGGGCCCTTCATATACATCAATAACGAAATATAACCTAACCTAACCCTATCTAACATCTCGGCGGTAATATTTGACCACATTCCTGGCTTGTTGGCCTCTACGTCTCCGTCGGACCGTTATATACATCTATAACGTAATATAACCTAACCTAACCCAACCTATCATCTCGGCGGTAATATTTGACAACATTCCTGGCGAGTTGGCATGTACGTCTCCGTGGGACCTTTATATACATCAATACCATAATATAAGCTAGCCTAACCCAATCTAACATCTCGGCGATAATATTTGACCACATTCCTGGCGAGTTGGCCTCTACGTCTTCGTGGGACCTTTATATACATCAATAACGTAATATAACTTAAGCTAACCCAACCTAACATCTCCGCGGTAATATTTGACAACATACCTGGCGAGTTGGCCTCTACGCCTCCGTGGGCCCTTCATATACATAATACGAAATATAACCTAACCTAACCCAACCTATCATCTCGGAGGTTATATTTGGCAACATTCCTGGCGAGTTGGCCTCTACGTCTCCGTGGGACATTTATATACATCAATAACATAATATAAGCTAGCCTAACCCAATCTAACATCTCGGCGATAATATTTGACCACATTCCTGGCGAGTTGGCCTCTACGTCTTCGTGGGACCTTTATATACATCAATAACGTAATATAACTTAACCTAGCCCAACCTAACATCTCCGCGGTAATATTTGACAACATACCTGGCGAGTTGGCCTCTACGTCTCCGTGGGCCCTTCATATACATCACTAACGAAATATAACCTAACCTAACCCTATCTAACATCGCGGCAGTAATATTTGACCACATTCCTGGCTTGTTGGCCTCTACGTCTCCGTCGGACCTTTATATACATCTATAACGTAATATAACCTAACCTAACCCAACCTATCATCTCGGCGGTAATATTTGACAACATTACTGGCGAGTTGGCCTCTATGTCTCCGTGGGACCTTTATATACATCAATAACATAATATAAGCTAGCCTAACCCAATCTAACATCTCGGCGATAATATTTGACCACATTCCTGGCGAGTTGGCCTCTACGTCTTCGTGGGACCTTTATATACATCAATAACGTAATATAACTTAACCTAGCCCAACCTAACATCTCCGCGGTAATATTTGACAACATACCTGGCGAGTTGGCCTCTACGTCTCCGTGGGCCCTTCATATACATCAATAATGAAATATAACCTAACCTAACCCTATCTAACATCGCGGCAGTAATATTTGACCACATTCCTGGCTTGTTGGCCTCTACGTTTCCGTCGGACCTTTATATACATCTATAACGTAATATAACCTAACCTAACCCAACCTATCATCTCGGCGGTAATATTTGACAACATTACTGGCGAGTTGGCCTCTACGTCTCCGTGGGACCTTTATATACATCAATAACATAATATAAGCTAGCCTAACCCAATCTAACATCTCGGCGATAATATTTGACCACATTCCTGGCGAGTTGGCCTCTACGTCTTCGTGGGACCTTTATATACATCAATAACGTAATATAACTTAACCTAGCCCAACCTAACATCTCCGCGGTAATATTTGACAACATACCTGGCGAGTTGGCCTCTACGTCTCCGTGGGCCCTTCATATACATCAATAACGAAATATAACCTAACCTAACCCTATCTAACATCGCGGCAGTAATATTTGACCACATTCCTGGCTTGTTGGCCTCTACGTCTCCGTCGGACCTTTATATACATCTATAACGTAATATAACCTAACCTAACCCAACCTATCATCTCGGCGGTAATATTTGGCAACATTCCTGGCTTGTTGGCCTCTACGTCTCCGTCGGACCGTTATATACATCTATAACGTAATATAACATAACCTAACCAACCTAACATCTCGGCGGTAATATTTGACAACATTCCTGACGAGTTGGCCTCTAGGTCTCAGTTTGACCTTCATATACTTCAATAACGTAACATAACCTAACCTAACGCAACCTAACATCTCGGCCGTCATATTTGACCACATTCCTGGCTTGTTGGACTCTACGTCTCCGTGGAATATTTATATACATCAATAACATAATATAACATAAGCAAACCCAATATAACATCTCGGCGGTAATATTTGACCATATTCCTGTCTTGTTGGACTCTACGTCTCCGTGGGGCCTTTATATACATCAATAACATCATATAAGCTAGCCTAACCCAATCTAACATCTCGGCGGTAATATTTGACAACATTCCTGGCGAGTTGGCCTCTACGTCTACGTGGGACCTTTATATACATCAATAACGTAATATAACTTAACCTAACCCAACCTAACATCTCCGCGGTAATATTTGACCACGTTCCTGGCTTGTTGCACTCTACGTCTCCGTGGGACCTTCATATAGATCTATAACGTAATATAACCTAACCTAACCCAACCCAACATCTCGGCGGTAATATTTGACAACATTCCTGGCGAGTTGGCTTCTCCGTCCCCGTGGGACCTTTATATACATCAATAACGTAATATAACCTAACCTAACCCAACCTATCATCTCGGCGGTAATAATTGAAAACATTCCTGGCGAGTTGGCATCTACGTCTCCGTGGGACCTTTATATACATCAATAACGTAATATAACCTAACCTAACCCACCCTAGCATCTCGGCGGTAATATTTGACATCATTCCTGGCGAGTTGGCCTCTACGTCTCCGTGTAACCCTCGTATACCACAGTAACGTAATATAACGTAACTTAACCCAACCTATCATCTCGGCGGTAATATTTGACAACATTCCTGGCGAGTTGGCCTCTACGTCTTCGTGGGACCTTTATATACATCAATAACGTAATATAACTTAACCTAACCCAACTTAACATCTCCGCGGTAATATTTGACAACATACCTGGCGAGTTGGCCTCTACGTATCCGTGGGCCCTTCATATACATCAATAACGAAATATAACCTAACCTAACCCAACCTATCATCTCGGCGGTAATATTTGACAACATTCCTGGCGAGTTGGCCTCTACGTCTCCGTTTGACCTTCATATACATCAATAACGTAATATAACCTAACCTAACGCAACCTAACATCTCGGCGGTAATATTTGACATCATTCCTGTCGAGTTGGCCTCTATGTCTCCGTGTAACCCTCGTATACATCAATAACGTAATATAACGTAACTTAATCCAACCTATCATCTCGGCGGTAATATTTGACAACATTCCTGAGGAGTTGGCCTCTAGGTCTCAGTTTGACCTTCATATACTTCAATAACGTAACATAACCTAACCTAACGCAACCTAACATCTCGGCCGTCATATTTGACCACATTCCTGGCTTGTTGGACTCTACGTCTCCGTGGAATATTTATATACATCAATAACATAATATAACATAAGCAAACCCAATATAAAATCTCGGCGGTAATATTTGACCATATTCCTGTCTTATTGGACTCTACGTCTCCGTGGGACCTTTATATACATCAATAACATCATATAAGCTAGCCTAACCCAATCTAACATCTCGGCGGTAATATTTGACAACATTCCTGGCGAGTTGGCCTCTACGTCTACGTGGGACCTTTATATACATCAATAACGTAATATAACTTAACCTAACCCAACCTAACATCTCCGCGGTAATATTTGACCACGTTCCTGGCTTGTTGCACTCTACGTCTCCGTGGGACCTTCATATAGATCTATAACGTAATATAACCTAACCTAACCCAACCTAACATCTCGGCGGTAATATTTGACAACATTCCTGGCGAGTTGGCTTCTCCGTCCCCGTGGGACCTTTATATACATCAATAACGTAATATAACCTAACCTAACCCAACCTATCATATCGGCGGTAATATTTGACAACATTCCTGGCGAGTTGGCCTCTACGTCTTCGTGGGACCTTTATATACATCAATAACGTAATATAACCTAACCTAACCCAACCTAACATCTCCGCGGTAATATTTGACAACACACCTGGCGAGTTGGCCTCTACGTATCCGTGGGCCCTTCATATACATCAATAACGAAATATAACCTAACCTAACCCTATCTAACATCTCGGCGGTAATATTTGACCACATTCCTGGCTTGTTGGCCTCTACGTCTCCGTTTGACCTTCATATACATCAATAACGTAATATAACCTAACCTAACGCAACCTAACATCTCGGGGGTAATATTTGACATCATTCCTGGCGAGTTGGCCTCTATGTCTCCGTGTAACCCTCGTATACATCAATAACGTAATATAACGTAACTTAATCCAACCTATCATCTCGGCGGTAATATTTGACAACATACCTGGCGAGTTGGCCTCTACGTATCCGTGGGCCGTTCATATACATCAATAACGAAGTATAACCTAACCTAACCCAACCTAACATCTCCGCGGTATTATTTGACAACATACCTGGCGAATTGGCATCCACGTCTCCGTGGGACCTTTATATACATCAATAACATAATATAAGCTAGCCTAACCTAATCTAACATCTCGGCGGTAATATTTGACAACATTCCTGGCGAGTTGGCCTCTACGTCTCCGTCGGACCTTTATATACATCTATAACGTAATATAACCTAACCTAACCCAACCTATCATCTCGGCGGTAATATTTGACAACATTCCTGGCGAGTTGGCCTCTACATCTTCGTGGGACCTTTATATACATCAATAACGTAATATAACTTAACCTAACCCAACCTAACATCTCCGCGGTAATATTTGACAACATACCTGGCGAGTTGGCCTCTACGTATCCGTGGGCCCTTCATATACATCAATAACGAAATATAACCTAACCTAACCCTATCTAACATCTCGGCGGTAATATTTGACCACATTCCTGGCTTGTTGGCCTCTACGTCTCCGTCGGACCGTTATATACATCTATAACGTAATATAACCTAACCTAACCCAACCTATCATCTCGGCGGTAATATTTGACAACATTCCTGGCGAGTTGGCATGTACGTCTCCGTGGGACCTTTATATACATCAATACCATAATATAAGCTAGCCTAACCCAATCTAACATCTCGGCGATAATATTTGACCACATTCCTGGCGAGTTGGCCTCTACGTCTTCGTGGGACCTTTATATACATCAATAACGTAATATAACTTAAGCTAACCCAACCTAACATCTCCGCGGTAATATTTGACAACATACCTGGCGAGTTGGCCTCTACGCCTCCGTGGGCCCTTCATATACATAATACGAAATATAACCTAACCTAACCCAACCTATCATCTCGGAGGTTATATTTGGCAACATTCCTGGCGAGTTGGCCTCTACGTCTCCGTGGGACATTTATATACATCAATAACATAATATAAGCTAGCCTAACCCAATCTAACATCTCGGCGATAATATTTGACCACATTCCTGGCGAGTTGGCCTCTACGTCTTCGTGGGACCTTTATATACATCAATAACGTAATATAACTTAACCTAGCCCAACCTAACATCTCCGCGGTAATATTTGACAACATACCTGGCGAGTTGGCCTCTACGTCTCCGTGGGCCCTTCATATACATCACTAACGAAATATAACCTAACCTAACCCTATCTAACATCGCGGCAGTAATATTTGACCACATTCCTGGCTTGTTGGCCTCTACGTCTCCGTCGGACCTTTATATACATCTATAACGTAATATAACCTAACCTAACCCAACCTATCATCTCGGCGGTAATATTTGACAACATTACTGGCGAGTTGGCCTCTATGTCTCCGTGGGACCTTTATATACATCAATAACATAATATAAGCTAGCCTAACCCAATCTAACATCTCGGCGATAATATTTGACCACATTCCTGGCGAGTTGGCCTCTACGTCTTCGTGGGACCTTTATATACATCAATAACGTAATATAACTTAACCTAGCCCAACCTAACATCTCCGCGGTAATATTTGACAACATACCTGGCGAGTTGGCCTCTACGTCTCCGTGGGCCCTTCATATACATCAATAACGAAATATAACCTAACCTAACCCTATCTAACATCGCGGCAGTAATATTTGACCACATTCCTGGCTTGTTGGCCTCTACGTCTCCGTCGGACCTTTATATACATCTATAACGTAATATAACCTAACCTAACCCAACCTATCATCTCGGCGGTAATATTTGGCAACATTCCTGGCTTGTTGGCCTCTACGTCTCCGTCGGACCGTTATATACATCTATAACGTAATATAACATAACCTAACCAACCTAACATCTCGGCGGTAATATTTGACAACATTCCTGACGAGTTGGCCTCTAGGTCTCAGTTTGACCTTCATATACTTCAATAACGTAACATAACCTAACCTAACGCAACCTAACATCTCGGCCGTCATATTTGACCACATTCCTGGCTTGTTGGACTCTACGTCTCCGTGGAATATTTATATACATCAATAACATAATATAACATAAGCAAACCCAATATAACATCTCGGCGGTAATATTTGACCATATTCCTGTCTTGTTGGACTCTACGTCTCCGTGGGGCCTTTATATACATCAATAACATCATATAAGCTAGCCTAACCCAATCTAACATCTCGGCGGTAATATTTGACAACATTCCTGGCGAGTTGGCCTCTACGTCTACGTGGGACCTTTATATACATCAATAACGTAATATAACTTAACCTAACCCAACCTAACATCTCCGCGGTAATATTTGACCACGTTCCTGGCTTGTTGCACTCTACGTCTCCGTGGGACCTTCATATAGATCTATAACGTAATATAACCTAACCTAACCCAACCCAACATCTCGGCGGTAATATTTGACAACATTCCTGGCGAGTTGGCTTCTCCGTCCCCGTGGGACCTTTATATACATCAATAACGTAATATAACCTAACCTAACCCAACCTATCATCTCGGCGGTAATAATTGAAAACATTCCTGGCGAGTTGGCATCTACGTCTCCGTGGGACCTTTATATACATCAATAACGTAATATAACCTAACCTAACCCACCCTAGCATCTCGGCGGTAATATTTGACATCATTCCTGGCGAGTTGGCCTCTACGTCTCCGTGTAACCCTCGTATACCACAGTAACGTAATATAACGTAACTTAACCCAACCTATCATCTCGGCGGTAATATTTGACAACATTCCTGGCGAGTTGGCCTCTACGTCTTCGTGGGACCTTTATATACATCAATAACGTAATATAACTTAACCTAACCCAACTTAACATCTCCGCGGTAATATTTGACAACATACCTGGCGAGTTGGCCTCTACGTATCCGTGGGCCCTTCATATACATCAATAACGAAATATAACCTAACCTAACCCAACCTATCATCTCGGCGGTAATATTTGACAACATTCCTGGCGAGTTGGCCTCTACGTCTCCGTTTGACCTTCATATACATCAATAACGTAATATAACCTAACCTAACGCAACCTAACATCTCGGCGGTAATATTTGACATCATTCCTGTCGAGTTGGCCTCTATGTCTCCGTGTAACCCTCGTATACATCAATAACGTAATATAACGTAACTTAATCCAACCTATCATCTCGGCGGTAATATTTGACAACATTCCTGAGGAGTTGGCCTCTAGGTCTCAGTTTGACCTTCATATACTTCAATAACGTAACATAACCTAACCTAACGCAACCTAACATCTCGGCCGTCATATTTGACCACATTCCTGGCTTGTTGGACTCTACGTCTCCGTGGAATATTTATATACATCAATAACATAATATAACATAAGCAAACCCAATATAAAATCTCGGCGGTAATATTTGACCATATTCCTGTCTTATTGGACTCTACGTCTCCGTGGGACCTTTATATACATCAATAACATCATATAAGCTAGCCTAACCCAATCTAACATCTCGGCGGTAATATTTGACAACATTCCTGGCGAGTTGGCCTCTACGTCTACGTGGGACCTTTATATACATCAATAACGTAATATAACTTAACCTAACCCAACCTAACATCTCCGCGGTAATATTTGACCACGTTCCTGGCTTGTTGCACTCTACGTCTCCGTGGGACCTTCATATAGATCTATAACGTAATATAACCTAACCTAACCCAACCTAACATCTCGGCGGTAATATTTGACAACATTCCTGGCGAGTTGGCTTCTCCGTCCCCGTGGGACCTTTATATACATCAATAACGTAATATAACCTAACCTAACCCAACCTATCATATCGGCGGTAATATTTGACAACATTCCTGGCGAGTTGGCCTCTACGTCTTCGTGGGACCTTTATATACATCAATAACGTAATATAACCTAACCTAACCCAACCTAACATCTCCGCGGTAATATTTGACAACACACCTGGCGAGTTGGCCTCTACGTATCCGTGGGCCCTTCATATACATCAATAACGAAATATAACCTAACCTAACCCTATCTAACATCTCGGCGGTAATATTTGACCACATTCCTGGCTTGTTGGCCTCTACGTCTCCGTTTGACCTTCATATACATCAATAACGTAATATAACCTAACCTAACGCAACCTAACATCTCGGGGGTAATATTTGACATCATTCCTGGCGAGTTGGCCTCTATGTCTCCGTGTAACCCTCGTATACATCAATAACGTAATATAACGTAACTTAATCCAACCTATCATCTCGGCGGTAATATTTGACAACATACCTGGCGAGTTGGCCTCTACGTATCCGTGGGCCGTTCATATACATCAATAACGAAGTATAACCTAACCTAACCCAACCTAACATCTCCGCGGTATTATTTGACAACATACCTGGCGAATTGGCATCCACGTCTCCGTGGGACCTTTATATACATCAATAACATAATATAAGCTAGCCTAACCTAATCTAACATCTCGGCGGTAATATTTGACAACATTCCTGGCGAGTTGGCCTCTACGTCTCCGTCGGACCTTTATATACATCTATAACGTAATATAACCTAACCTAACCCAACCTATCATCTCGGCGGTAATATTTGACAACATTCCTGGCGAGTTGGCCTCTACATCTTCGTGGGACCTTTATATACATCAATAACGTAATATAACTTAACCTAACCCAACCTAACATCTCCGCGGTAATATTTGACAACATACCTGGCGAGTTGGCCTCTACGTATCCGTGGGCCCTTCATATACATCAATAACGAAATATAACCTAACCTAACCCTATCTAACATCTCGGCGGTAATATTTGACCACATTCCTGGCTTGTTGGCCTCTACGTCTCCGTCGGACCGTTATATACATCTATAACGTAATATAACCTAACCTAACCCAACCTATCATCTCGGCGGTAATATTTGACAACATTCCTGGCGAGTTGGCATGTACGTCTCCGTGGGACCTTTATATACATCAATACCATAATATAAGCTAGCCTAACCCAATCTAACATCTCGGCGATAATATTTGACCACATTCCTGGCGAGTTGGCCTCTACGTCTTCGTGGGACCTTTATATACATCAATAACGTAATATAACTTAAGCTAACCCAACCTAACATCTCCGCGGTAATATTTGACAACATACCTGGCGAGTTGGCCTCTACGCCTCCGTGGGCCCTTCATATACATAATACGAAATATAACCTAACCTAACCCAACCTATCATCTCGGAGGTTATATTTGGCAACATTCCTGGCGAGTTGGCCTCTACGTCTCCGTGGGACATTTATATACATCAATAACATAATATAAGCTAGCCTAACCCAATCTAACATCTCGGCGATAATATTTGACCACATTCCTGGCGAGTTGGCCTCTACGTCTTCGTGGGACCTTTATATACATCAATAACGTAATATAACTTAACCTAGCCCAACCTAACATCTCCGCGGTAATATTTGACAACATACCTGGCGAGTTGGCCTCTACGTCTCCGTGGGCCCTTCATATACATCACTAACGAAATATAACCTAACCTAACCCTATCTAACATCGCGGCAGTAATATTTGACCACATTCCTGGCTTGTTGGCCTCTACGTCTCCGTCGGACCTTTATATACATCTATAACGTAATATAACCTAACCTAACCCAACCTATCATCTCGGCGGTAATATTTGACAACATTACTGGCGAGTTGGCCTCTATGTCTCCGTGGGACCTTTATATACATCAATAACATAATATAAGCTAGCCTAACCCAATCTAACATCTCGGCGATAATATTTGACCACATTCCTGGCGAGTTGGCCTCTACGTCTTCGTGGGACCTTTATATACATCAATAACGTAATATAACTTAACCTAGCCCAACCTAACATCTCCGCGGTAATATTTGACAACATACCTGGCGAGTTGGCCTCTACGTCTCCGTGGGCCCTTCATATACATCAATAATGAAATATAACCTAACCTAACCCTATCTAACATCGCGGCAGTAATATTTGACCACATTCCTGGCTTGTTGGCCTCTACGTTTCCGTCGGACCTTTATATACATCTATAACGTAATATAACCTAACCTAACCCAACCTATCATCTCGGCGGTAATATTTGACAACATTACTGGCGAGTTGGCCTCTACGTCTCCGTGGGACCTTTATATACATCAATAACATAATATAAGCTAGCCTAACCCAATCTAACATCTCGGCGATAATATTTGACCACATTCCTGGCGAGTTGGCCTCTACGTCTTCGTGGGACCTTTATATACATCAATAACGTAATATAACTTAACCTAGCCCAACCTAACATCTCCGCGGTAATATTTGACAACATACCTGGCGAGTTGGCCTCTACGTCTCCGTGGGCCCTTCATATACATCAATAACGAAATATAACCTAACCTAACCCTATCTAACATCGCGGCAGTAATATTTGACCACATTCCTGGCTTGTTGGCCTCTACGTCTCCGTCGGACCTTTATATACATCTATAACGTAATATAACCTAACCTAACCCAACCTATCATCTCGGCGGTAATATTTGGCAACATTCCTGGCTTGTTGGCCTCTACGTCTCCGTCGGACCGTTATATACATCTATAACGTAATATAACATAACCTAACCAACCTAACATCTCGGCGGTAATATTTGACAACATTCCTGAGGAGTTGGCCTCTAGGTCTCAGTTTGACCTTCATATACTTCAATAACGTAACATAACCTAACCTAACGCAACCTAACATCTCGGCCGTCATATTTGACCACATTCCTGGCTTGTTGGACTCTACGTCTCCGTGGAATATTTATATACATCAATAACATAATATAACATAAGCAAACCCAATATAACATCTCGGCGGTAATATTTGACCATATTCCTGTCTTGTTGGACTCTACGTCTCCGTGGGGCCTTTATATACATCAATAACATCATATAAGCTAGCCTAACCCAATCTAACATCTCGGCGGTAATATTTGACAACATTCCTGGCGAGTTGGCCTCTACGTCTACGTGGGACCTTTATATACATCAATAACGTAATATAACTTAACCTAACCCAACCTAACATCTCCGCGGTAATATTTGACCACGTTCCTGGCTTGTTGCACTCTACGTCTCCGTGGGACCTTCATATAGATCTATAACGTAATATAACCTAACCTAACCCAACCCAACATCTCGGCGGTAATATTTGACAACATTCCTGGCGAGTTGGCTTCTCCGTCCCCGTGGGACCTTTATATACATCAATAACGTAATATAACCTAACCTAACCCAACCTATCATCTCGGCGGTAATAATTGAAAACATTCCTGGCGAGTTGGCATCTACGTCTCCGTGGGACCTTTATATACATCAATAACGTAATATAACCTAACCTAACCCACCCTAGCATCTCGGCGGTAATATTTGACATCATTCCTGGCGAGTTGGCCTCTACGTCTCCGTGTAACCCTCGTATACAACAGTAACGTAATATAACGTAACTTAACCCAACCTATCATCTCGGCGGTAATATTTGACAACATTCCTGGCGAGTTGGCCTCTACGTCTTCGTGGGACCTTTATATACATCAATAACGTAATATAACTTAACCTAACCCAACTTAACATCTCCGCGGTAATATTTGACAACATACCTGGCGAGTTGGCCTCTACGTATCCGTGGGCCCTTCATATACATCAATAACGAAATATAACCTAACCTAACCCAACCTATCATCTCGGCGGTAATATTTGACAACATTCCTGGCGAGTTGGCCTCTACGTCTCCGTTTGACCTTCATATACATCAATAACGTAATATAACCTAACCTAACGCAACCTAACATCTCGGCGGTAATATTTGACATCATTCCTGTCGAGTTGGCCTCTATGTCTCCGTGTAACCCTCGTATACATCAATAACGTAATATAACGTAACTTAATCCAACCTATCATCTCGGCGGTAATATTTGACAACATTCCTGAGGAGTTGGCCTCTAGGTCTCAGTTTGACCTTCATATACTTCAATAACGTAACATAACCTAACCTAACGCAACCTAACATCTCGGCCGTCATATTTGACCACATTCCTGGCTTGTTGGACTCTACGTCTCCGTGGAATATTTATATACATCAATAACATAATATAACATAAGCAAACCCAATATAAAA
Organism: Xylocopa violacea; assembly: GCA_963969225.1. Taxonomy (NCBI): domain Eukaryota; kingdom Metazoa; phylum Arthropoda; class Insecta; order Hymenoptera; family Apidae; genus Xylocopa; species Xylocopa violacea. The sequence continues at coordinate 125,820 of CAXAJV010000644.1, read as the reverse complement.
TCTCGGCGGTAATATTTGACCATATTCCTGTCTTATTGGACTCTACGTCTCCGTGGGACCTTTATATACATCAATAACATCATATAAGCTAGCCTAACCCAATCTAACATCTCGGCGGTAATATTTGACAACATTCCTGGCGAGTTGGCCTCTACGTCTACGTGGGACCTTTATATACATCAATAACGTAATATAACTTAACCTAACCCAACCTAACATCTCCGCGGTAATATTTGACCACGTTCCTGGCTTGTTGCACTCTACGTCTCCGTGGGACCTTCATATAGATCTATAACGTAATATAACCTAACCTAACCCAACCTAACATCTCGGCGGTAATATTTGACAACATTCCTGACGAGTTGGCTTCTCCGTCCCCGTGGGACCTTTATATACATCAATAACGTAATATAACCTAACCTAACCCAACCTATCATATCGGCGGTAATATTTGACAACATTCCTGGCGAGTTGGCCTCTACGTCTTCGTGGGACCTTTATATACATCAATAACGTAATATAACTTATCCTAACCCAACCTAACATCTCCGCTGTAATATTTGACAACATACCTGGCGAGTTGGCCTCTACGTATCCGTGGGCCCTTCATATACATCAATAACGAAATATAACCTAACCTAACCCTATCTAACATCTCGGCGGTAATATTTGACCACATTCCTGGCTTGTTGGCCTCTACGTCTCCGTCGGACCTTTATATACATCTATAACGTAATATAACCTAACCTAACCCAACCTATCATCTCGGCGGTAATATTTGACAACATTCCTGGCGAGTTGGCCTCTACGTCTCCGTGGGACCTTTATATACATCAATAACATAATATAAGCTAGCCTAACCCAATCTAACATCTCGGCGATAATATTTGACCACATTCCTGGCGAGTTGGCCTCTACGTCTTCGTGGGACCTTTATATACATCAATAACGTAATATAACTTAACCTAACCCAACCTAACATCTCCGCGGTAATATTTGACAACATACCTGGCGAGTTGGCCTCTACGTCTCCGTGGGCCCTTCATATACATCAATAACGAAATATAACATAACCTAACCCAACCTATCATCTCGGAGGTAATATTTGACAAAATTCCTGGCGAGTTGGCTTCTCCGCTTCCGTGGGACCTTTATATACATCAATAACGTAATATAACCTAACCTAACCCAACCTAACATCTCCGCGGTAATATTTGACCACGTTCCTGGCTGGTTGCACTCTACGTCTCCGTGGGACCTTCATATAGATCTATAACGTAATATAACCTAACCTAACCCAACCTAACATCTCGGCCTCAATATTTGACAACATACCTGGCGAGTTGGCCTCCACGTCTCCGTGGGACCTTTATATACATCTATAACGTAATATAACCTAACCTAACCCAATCTAACATCTCGGCGGTAATATTTGACCACATTCCTGGCTTGTTGGCCTCTACGCCTCCGTCGGACCTTTATATACATCTATAACGTAATATAACCTAACCTAACACAATCTATCATCTCGACGGTAATATTTGACATCATTCCTGGCGAGTTGGCCTCTATGTCTCCGTGTAACCCTCGTATACATCAATAACGTAATATAACGTAACTTAATCCATCCTATCATCTCGGCGGTAATATTTGACAACATTCCTGGCGAGTTGGCCTCTACGTCTTCGTGGGACCTTTATATACATCAATAACGTAATATAACTTATCCTAACCCAACCTAACATCTCCGCTGTAATATTTGACAACATACCTGGCGAGTTGGCCTCTACGTATCCGTGGGCCCTTCATATACATCAATAACGAAATATAACCTAACCTAACCCTATCTATCATCTCGGCGGTAATATTTGACCACATTCCTGGCTTGTTGGCCTCTACGTCTACGTCGGACCTTTATATACATCTATAACGTAATATAACCTAACCTAACCCAACCTATCATCTCGGCGGTAATATTTGACAACATTCCTGGCGAGTTGGCCTCTACGTCTCCGTGGGACCTTTATATACATCAATAACATAATATAAGCTAGCCTAACCCAATCTAACATCTCGGCGATAATATTTGACCACATTCCTGGCGAGTTGGCCTCTACGTCTTCGTGGGACCTTTATATACATCAATAACGTAATATAACTTAACCTAACCCAACCTAACATCTCCGCGGTAATATTTGACAACATACCTGGCGAGTTGGCCTCTACGTCTCCGTGGGCCCTTCATATACATCAATAACGAAATATAACATAACCTAACCCAACCTATCATCTCGGAGGTAATATTTGACAAAATTCCTGGCGAGTTGGCTTCTCCGCTTCCGTGGGACCTTTATATACATCAATAACGTAATATAACCTAACCTAACCCAACCTAACATCTCCGCGGTAATATTTGACCACGTTCCTGGCTTGTTGCACTCTACGTCTCCGTGGGACCTTCATATAGATATATAACGTAATATAACCTAACCTAACCCAACCTAACATCTCGGCGGCAATATTTGACAACATTCCTGGCGAGTTGGCTTCTCCGTCCCCGTGGGACCTTTATATACATCAATAACGTGATATAACCTAACCTAACCCAACCTATCATCTCGGCGGTAATATTTGACAACATACCTGGCGAGTTGGCCTCTACGTATCCGTGGGCCCTTCATATACATCAATAACGAAATATAACCTAACCTAACCCAACCTAACATCTCCGCGGTATTATTTGACAACATACCTGGCGAGTTGGCCTCCACGTCTCCGTGGGACCTTTATATACATCAATAACATAATATAAGCTAGCCTAACCTAATCTAACATCTCGGCGGTAATATTTGACCACATTCCTGGCTTGTTGGCCTCTACGCCTCCGTCGGACCTTTATATACATCTATAACGTAATATAACCTAACCTAACCCAACCTATCATCTCGGCGGTAATATTTGACAACATTCCTGGCGAGTTGGCCTCTACGTCTCCGTGGGACCTTTATATACATCAATATCATAATATAAGCTAGCCTAACCCAATCTAACATCTCGGCGATAATATTTGACCACATTCCAGGCGAGTTGACCTCTACGTCTTCGTGGGACCTTTATATACATCAATAACGTAATATAACTTAACCTAACCCAACCTAACATCTCCGCGGTAATATTTGAAAACATACCTGGCGAGTTGGCCTCTACGTCTCCGTGGGACCTTCATATAGATCTATAACGTAATATAACCTAACCTAACGCAATCCAACATCTCGGCGGTAATATTTGACAACATTCCTGGCTTGTTGGCCTCTATGTCTCCGTGGGACCTTTATATACATCTATAACGTAATATAACCTAACCTAACCCAACCTATCATCTCGGCGGTAATATTTGACAACATTCCTGGCGAGTTGGCCTCTACGTCTCCGTTTGACCTTCATATACATCAATAACGTAATATAACCTAACCTAACGCAACCTAACATCTCGGCGGTAATATTTGACATCATTCCTGGCGAGTTGGCCTCTATGTCTCCGTGTAACCCTCGTATACATCAATAACGTAATATAATGTAACTTAATCCAACCTATCATCTCGGCGGTAATATTTGACAACATTCCTGGCGAGTTGGCCTCTACGTCTTCGTGGGACCTTTATATACATCAATAAGGTAATATAACTTATCCTAACCCAACCTAACATCTCCGCTGTAATATTTGACAACATACCTGGCGAGTTGGCCTCTACGTATCTGTGGGCCCTTCATATACATCAATAACGAAATATAACCTAACCTAACCCTATCTAACATCTCGGCGGTAATATTTGACCGCATTCCTGGCTTGTTGGCCTCTACGTCTCCGTCGGACCTTTATATACATCTATAACGTAATATAACCTAACCTAACCCAACCTATCATCTCGGCGGTAATATTTGACAACATTCCTGGCGAGTTGGCCTCTACGTCTCCGTGGGACCTTTATATACATCAATAACATAATATGAGCTAGCCTAACCGAATCTAACATCTCGGCGATAATATTTTACCACATTCCTGGCGAGTTGGCCTCTACGTCTTCGTGGGACCTTTGTATACATCAATAACGTAATATAACTTAACCTAACCCAACCTAACATCTCCGCGGTAATATTTGACAACATACCTGGCGAGTTGGCCTCTACGTCTCCGTGGGACCTTCATATAGATCTATAACGTAATATAACCTAACCTAACGCAATCCAACATCTCGGCGGTAATATTTGACAACATTCCTGGCTTGTTGGCCTCTATGTCTCCGTGGGACCTTTATATACATCTATAACATAACATAACCTAACCTAACCCAACCTATCATCTCGGCGGTAATATTTGACAACATTCCTGGCGAGTTGGCCTCTACGTCTCCGTTTGACCTTCATATACATCAATAACGTAATATAACCTAACCTAACGCAACCTAACATCTCGGCGGTAATATTTGACATCATTCCTGGCGAGTTGGCCTCTATGTCTCCGTGTAACCCTCGTATACATGAATAACGTAATATAACGTAACTTAATCCAACCTATCATCTCGGCGGTAATATTTGACAACATTCCTGGCGAGTTGGCCTCTACGTCTTCGTGGGACCTTTATATACATCAATAAGGTAATATAACTTATCCTAACCCAACCTAACATCTCCGCTGTAATATTTGACAACATACCTGGCGAGTTGGCCTCTACGTATCCGTGGGCCCTTCATATACATCAATAACGAAATATAACCTAACCTAACCCTATCTAACATCTCGGCGGTAATATTTGACCACATTCCTGGCTTGTTGGCCTCTACGTCTCCGTCGGACCTTTATATACATCTATAACGTAATATAACCTAACCTAACCCAACCTATCATCTCGGCGTTAATATTTGACAACATTCCTGGCGAGTTGGCCTCTACGTCTCCGTTTGACCTTCATATACATCAATAACGTAATATAACCTAACCTAACGCAACCTAACATCTCGGCGGTAATATTTGACATCATTCCTGGCGAGTTGGCCTCTATGTCTCCGTGTAACCCTCGTATACATCAATAACGTAATATAACGTATCTTAATCCAACCTATCATCTCGGCGGTAATATTTGACAACATTCCTGGCGAGTTGGCCTCTACGTCTTCGTGGGACCTTTATATACATCAATAAGGTAATATAACTTATCCTAACCCAACCTAACATCTCCGCTGTAATATTTGACAACATACCTGGCGAGTTGGCCTCTACGTATCCGTGGGCCCTTCATATACATCTATAACGTAATATAACCTAACCTAACCCAATCTAACATCTCGACGGTAATATTTGACGACATTCCTGGCTTGTTGGCCTCTACGTCTCCGTTTGACCTTCATATACATCAATATCGTAATATAACCTAACCTAACGCAACCTAACATCTCGGCGGTAATATTTGACATCATTCCTGGCGAGTTGGCCTCTATGTCTCCGTGTAACCCTCGTATACATCACTAACGTAATATAACGTAACTTAATCCAACCTATCATCTCGGCGGTAATATTTGACACCATTCCTGGCGAGTTGGCCTCTACGTCTCCGTCGGACCTTTATATACATCTATAACGTAATATAACCTAACCTAACCCAACCTATCATCTCGGCGGTAATATTTGACGACATTCCTGGCGAGTTGGCCTCTACGTCTCCGTGGGACCTTTATATACATCAATAACATAATATGAGCTAGCCTAATCCAATCTAACATCTCGGCGATAATATTTGACAACATTCCTGGCGAGTTGGCCTCTACGTCTTCGTGGGACCTTTATATACATCAATAACGTAATATAACCTAACCTAACCCAACCTATCATCTCGGCGGTAATATTTGACAACATTCCTGGCGAGTTGGCATCTACGTCTCCGTGGGACCTTTATATACATCAATAACATAATATAAGCTAGCCTAACCCAATCTAACACCTCGGCGATAATATTTGACCACATTCCTGGCGAGTTGGCCTCTACGTCTTCGTGGGACCTTTATATACATCAATAACGTAATATAACTTAAGCTAACCCAACCTAACATCTCCGCGGTAATATTTGACAACATACCTGGCGAGTTGGCCTCTACGCCTCCGTGGGCCCTTCATATACATAATACGAAATATAACCTAACCTAACCCAACCTATCATCTCGGAGGTTATATTTGGCAACATTCCTGGCGAGTTGGCCTCTACGTCTCCGTGGGACATTTATATACATCAATAACATAATATAAGCTAGCCTAACCCAATCTAACATCTCGGCGATAATATTTGACCACATTCCTGGCGAGTTGGCCTCTACGTCTTCGCGGGACCTTTATATACATCAATAACGTAATATAACTTAACCTAGCCCAACCTAACATCTCCGCGGTAATATTTGACAACATACCTGGCGAGTTGGCCTCTACGTCTCCGTGGGCCCTTCATATACATCAATAACGAAATATAACCTAACCTAACCCTATCTAACATCGCGGCAGTAATATTTGACCACATTCCTGGCTTGTTGGCCTCTACGTCTCCGTCGGACCTTTATATACATCTATAACGTAATATAACCTAACCTAACCCAACCTATCATCTCGGCGGTAATATTTGACAACATTACTGGCGAGTTGGCCTCTATGTCTCCGTGGGACCTTTATATACATCAATAACATAATATAAGCTAGCCTAACCCAATCTAACATCTCGGCGATAATATTTGACCACATTCCTGGCGAGTTGGCCTCTACGTCTTCGTGGGACCTTTATATACATCAATAACGTAATATAACTTAACCTAGCCCAACCTAACATCTCCGCGGTAATATTTGACAACATACCTGGCGAGTTGGCCTCTACGTCTCCGTGGGCCCTTCATATACATCAATAACGAAATATAACCTAACCTAACCCTATCTAACATCGCGGCAGTAATATTTGACCACATTCCTGGCTTGTTGGCCTCTACGTCTCCGTCGGACCTTTATATACATCTATAACGTAATATAACCTAACCTAACCCAACCTATCATCTCGGCGGTAATATTTGGCAACATTCCTGGCTTGTTGGCCTCTACGTCTCCGTCGGACCGTTATATACATCTATAACGTAATATAACCTAACCTAACCAACCTAACATCTCGGCGGTAATATTTGACAACATTCCTGACGAGTTGGCCTCTAGGTCTCAGTTTGACCTTCATATACTTCAATAACGTAACATAACCTAACCTAACGCAACCTAACATCTCGGCCGTCATATTTGACCACATTCCTGGCTTGTTGGACTCTACGTCTCCGTGGAATATTTATATACATCAATAACATAATATAACATAAGCAAACCCAATATAACATCTCGGCGGTAATATTTGACCATATTCCTGTCTTGTTGGACTCTACGTCTCCGTGGGACCTTTATATACATCAATAACATCATATAAGCTAGCCTAACCCAATCTAACATCTCGGCGGTAATATTTGACAACATTCCTGGCGAGTTGGCCTCTACGTCTACGTGGGACCTTTATATACATAATACGAAATATAACCTAACCTAACCCAACCTATCATCTCGGAGGTTATATTTGGCAACATTCCTGGCGAGTTGGCCTCTACGTCTCCGTGGGACATTTATATACATCAATAACATAATATAAGCTAGCCTAACCCAATCTAACATCTCGGCGATAATATTTGACCACATTCCTGGCGAGTTGGCCTCTACGTCTTCGTGGGACCTTTATATACATCAATAACGTAATATAACTTAACCTAGCCCAACCTAACATCTCCGCGGTAATATTTGGCAACATTCCTGGCGAGTTGGCCTCTACGTCTCCGTGGGACATTTATATACATCAATAACATAATATAAGCTAGCCTAACCCAATCTAACATCTCGGCGATAATATTTGACCACATTCCTGGCGAGTTGGCCTCTACGTCTTCGTGGGACCTTTATATACATCAATAACGTAATATAACTTAACCTAGCCCAACCTAACATCTCCGCGGTAATATTTGACAACATACCTGGCGAGTTGGCCTCTACGTCTCCGTGGGCCCTTCATATACATCAATAACGAAATATAACATAACCTAACCCTATCTAACATCGCGGCAGTAATATTTGACCACATTCCTGGCTTGTTGGCCTCTACGTCTCCGTCGGACCTTTATATACATCTATAACGTAATATAACCTAACCTAACCCAACCTATCATCTCGGCGGTAATATTTGACAACATTACTGGCGAGTTGGCCTCTATGTCTCCGTGGGACCTTTATATACATCAATAACATAATATAAGCTAGCCTAACCCAATCTAACATCTCGGCGATAATATTTGACCACATTCCTGGCGAGTTGGCCTCTACGTCTTCGTGGGACCTTTATATACATCAATAACGTAATATAACTTAACCTAGCCCAACCTAACATCTCCGCGGTAATATTTGACAACATACCTGGCGAGTTGGCCTCTACGTCTCCGTGGGCCCTTCATATACATCAATAATGAAATATAACCTAACCTAACCCTATCTAACATCGCGGCAGTAATATTTGACCACATTCCTGGCTTGTTGAACTCTACGTCTCCGTCGGACCTTTATATACATCTATAACGTAATATAACCTAACCTAACCCAACCTATCATCTCGGCGGTAAAATTTGACAACATTACTGGCGAGTTGGCCTCTACGTCTCCGTGGGACCTTTATATACATCAATAACATAATATAAGCTAGCCTAACCAAATCTAACATCTCGGCGATAATATTTGACCACATTCCTGGCGAGTTGGCCTCTACGTCTTCGTGGGACCTTTATATACATCAATAACGTAATATAACTTAACCTAGCCCAACCTAACATCTCCGCGGTAATATTTGACAACATACCTGGCGAGTTGGCCTCTACGTCTCCGTGGGCCCTTCATATACATCAATAACGAAATATAACCTAACCTAACCCTATCTAACATCGCGGCAGTAATATTTGACCACATTCCTGGCTTGTTGGCCTCTACGTCTCCGTCGGACCTTTATATACATCTATAACGTAATATAACCTAACCTAACCCAACCTATCATCTCGGCGGTAATATTTGGCAACATTCCTGGCTTGTTGGCCTCTACGTCTCCGTCGGACCGTTATATACATCTATAACGTAATATAACCTAACCTAACCAACCTAACATCTCGGCGGTAATATTTGACAACATTCCTGACGAGTTGGCCTCTAGGTCTCAGTTTGACCTTCATATACTTCAATAACGTAACATAACCTAACCTAACGCAACCTAACATCTCGGCCGTCATATTTGACCACATTCCTGGCTTGTTGGACTCTACGTCTCCGTGGAATATTTATATACATCAATAACATAATATAACATAAGCAAACCCAATATAACATCTCGGCGGTAATATTTGACCATATTCCTGTCTTGTTGGACTCTACGTCTCCGTGGGACCTTTATATACATCAATAACATCATATAAGCTAGCCTAACCCAATCTAACATCTCGGCGGTAATATTTGACAACATTCCTGGCGAGTTGGCCTCTACGTCTACGTGGGACCTTTATATACATCAATAACGTAATATAACTTAACCTAACCCAACCTAACATCTCCGCGGTAATATTTGACCACGTTCCTGGCTTGTTGCACTCTACGTCTCCGTGGGACCTTCATATACATCAATAACGTAATATAACCTAACCTAACCCAACCCAACATCTCGGCGGTAATATTTGACAACATTCCTGGCGAGTTGGCCTCTACGTCTTCGTTGGACCTTTATATACATCAATAACGAAATATAACCTAACCTAACCCTATCTAACATCTCGGCGGTAATATTTGACCACATTCCTGGCTTGTTGGCCTCTACGTCTCCGTCGGACCTTTATATACATCTATAACGTAATATAACCTAACCTAACCCAACCTATCATCTCGGCGGTAATATTTGGCAACATTCCTGGCGAGTTGGCCTCTACGTCTCCGTGGGACCTTTATATACATCAATAACATAATATAAGCTAGCCTAACCCAATCTAACATCTCGGCGATAATATTTGACCACATTCCTGGCGAGTTGGCCTCTACGTCTTCGTGGGACCTTTATATACATCAATAACGTAATATAACTTAACCTAACCCAACCTAACATCTCCGCGGTAATATTTGACAACATACCTGGCGAGTTGGCCTCTACGTCTCCGTGGGCCCTTCATATACATCAATAACGAAATATAACATAACCTAACCCAACCTATCATCTCGGAGGTAATATTTGACAAAATTCCTGGCGAGTTGGCTTCTCCGCTTCCGTGGGACCTTCATATACATCAATAACGTAATATAACCTAACCTAACCCAACCTAACATCTCCGCGGTAATATTTGACCACGTTCCTGGCTGGTTGCACTCTACGTCTCCGTGGGACCTTCATATAGATCTATAACGTAATATAACCTAACCTAACCCAACCTAACATCTCGGCCTCAATATTTGACAACATACCTGGCGAGTTGGCCTCCACGTCTCCGTAGGACCTTTATATACATCTATAACGTAATATAACCTAACCTAACCCAATCTAACATCTCGACGGTAATATTTGACGACATTCCTGGCTTGTTGGCCTCTACGTCTCCGTTTGACCTTCATATACATCAATATCGTAATATAACCTAACCTAACGCAACCTAACATCTCGGCGGTAATATTTGACATCATTCCTGGCGAGTTGGCCTCTATGTCTCCGTGTAACCCTCGTATACATCACTAACGTAATATAACGTAACTTAATCCAACCTATCATCTCGGCGGTAATATTTGACAACATTCCTGGCGAGTTGGCCTCTACGTCTTCGCGGGACCTTTATGTACATCAATAACGTAATATAACTTAACCTAACCCAACCTAACATCTCCGCGGTAATATTTGACAACATACCTGGCGAGTTGGCCTCTACGTATCCGTGGGCCCTTCATATACATCAATAACGACATATAACCTAACCTAACCCTATCTAACATCTCGGCGGTAATATTTGACCACATTCCTGGCTTGTTGGCCTCTACGCCTCCGTCGGACCTTTATATACATCTATAACGTAATATAACCTAACCTAACACAATCTATCATCTCGACGGTAATATTTGACATCATTCCTGGCGAGTTGGCCTCTATGTCTCCGTGTAACCCTCGTATACATCAATAACGTAATATAACGTAACTTAATCCATCCTATCATCTCGGCGGTAATATTTGACAACATTCCTGGCGAGTTGGCCTCTACGTCTTCGTGGGACCTTTATATACATCAATAACGTAATATAACTTATCCTAACCCAACCTAACATCTCCGCTGTAATATTTGACAACATACCTGGCGAGTTGGCCTCTACGTATCCGTGGGCCCTTCATATACATCAATAACGAAATATAACCTATCCTAACCCTATCTATCATCTCGGCGGTAATATTTGACCACATTCCTGGCTTGTTGGCCTCTACGTCTACGTCGGACCTTTATATACATCTATAACGTAATATAACCTAACCTAACCCAACCTATCATCTCGGCGGTAATATTTGACAACATTCCTGGCGAGTTGGCCTCTACGTCTCCGTGGGACCTTTATATACATCAATAACATAATATAAGCTAGCCTAACCCAATCTAACATCTCGGCGATAATATTTGACCACATTCCTGGCGAGTTGGCCTCTACGTCTTCGTGGGACCTTTATATACATCAATAACGTAATATAACTTAACCTAACCCAACCTAACATCTCCGCGGTAATATTTGACAACATACCTGGCGAGTTGGCCTCTACGTCTCCGTGGGCCCTTCATATACATCAATAACGAAATATAACATAACCTAACCCAACCTATCATCTCGGAGGTAATATTTGACAAAATTCCTGGCGAGTTGGCTTCTCCGCTTCCGTGGGACCTTTATATACATCAATAACGTAATATAACCTAACCTAACCCAACCTAACATCTCCGCGGTAATATTTGACCACGTTCCTGGCTTGTTGCACTCTACGTCTCCGTGGGACCTTCATATAGATATATAACGTAACATAACCTAACCTAACCCAACCTAACATCTCGGCGGCAATATTTGACAACATTCCTGGCGAGTTGGCTTCTCCGTCCCCGTGGGACCTTTATATACATCAATAACGTGATATAACCTAACCTAACCCAACCTATCATCTCGGCGGTAATATTTGACAACATACCTGGCGAGTTGGCCTCTACGTATCCGTGGGCCCTTCATATACATCAATAACGAAATATAACCTAACCTAACCCAACCTAACATCTCCGCGGTATTATTTGACAACATACCTGGCGAGTTGGCCTCCACGTCTCCGTGGGACCTTTATATACATCAATAACATAATATAAGCTAGCCTAACCTAATCTAACATCTCGGCGGTAATATTTGACCACATTCCTGGCTTGTTGGCCTCTACGCCTCCGTCGGACCTTTATATACATCTATAACGTAATATAACCTAACCTAACCCAACCTATCATCTCGGCGGTAATATTTGACAACATTCCTGGCGAGTTGGCCTCTACGTCTCCGTGGGACCTTTATATACATCAATATCATAATATAAGCTAGCCTAACCCAATCTAACATCTCGGCGATAATATTTGACCACATTCCAGGCGAGTTGACCTCTACGTCTTCGCGGGACCTTTATATACATCAATAACGTAATATAACTTAACCTAACCCAACCTAACATCTCCGCGGTAATATTTGAAAACATACCTGGCGAGTTGGCCTCTACGTCTCCGTGGGACCTTCATATAGATCTATAACGTAATATAACCTAACCTAACGCAATCCAACATCTCGGCGGTAATATTTGACAACATTCCTGGCTTGTTGGCCTCTATGTCTCCGTGGGACCTTTATATACATCTATAACGTAATATAACCTAACCTAACCCAACCTATCATCTCGGCGGTAATATTTGACAACATTCCTGGCGAGTTGGCCTCTACGTCTCCGTTTGACCTTCATATACATCAATAACGTAATATAACCTAACCTAACGCAACCTAACATCTCGGCGGTAATATTTGACATCATTCCTGGCGAGTTGGCCTCTATGTCTCCGTGTAACCCTCGTATACATCAATAACGTAATATAATGTAACTTAATCCAACCTATCATCTCGGCGGTAATATTTGACAACATTCCTGGCGAGTTGGCCTCTACGTCTTCGTGGGACCTTTATATACATCAATAAGGTAATATAACTTATCCTAACCCAACCTAACATCTCCGCTGTAATATTTGACAACATACCTGGCGAGTTGGCCTCTACGTATCTGTGGGCCCTTCATATACATCAATAACGAAATATAACCTAACCTAACCCTATCTAACATCTCGGCGGTAATATTTGACCGCATTCCTGGCTTGTTGGCCTCTACGTCTCCGTCGGACCTTTATATACATCTATAACGTAATATAACCTAACCTAACCCAACCTATCATCTCGGCGGTAATATTTGACAACATTCCTGGCGAGTTGGCCTCTACGTCTCCGTGGGACCTTTATATACATCAATAACATAATATGAGCTAGCCTAACCGAATCTAACATCTCGGCGATAATATTTTACCACATTCCTGGCGAGTTGGCCTCTACGTCTTCGTGGGACCTTTGTATACATCAATAACGTAATATAACTTAACCTAACCCAACCTAACATCTCCGCGGTAATATTTGACAACATACCTGGCGAGTTGGCCTCTACGTCTCCGTGGGACCTTCATATAGATCTATAACGTAATATAACCTAACCTAACGCAATCCAACATCTCGGCGGTAATATTTGACAACATTCCTGGCTTGTTGGCCTCTATGTCTCCGTGGGACCTTTATATACATCTATAACATAACATAACCTAACCTAACCCAACCTATCATCTCGGCGGTAATATTTGACAACATTCCTGGCGAGTTGGCCTCTACGTCTCCGTTTGACCTTCATATACATCAATAACGTAATATAACCTAACCTAACGCAACCTAACATCTCGGCGGTAATATTTGACATCATTCCTGGCGAGTTGGCCTCTATGTCTCCGTGTAACCCTCGTATACATGAATAACGTAATATAACGTAACTTAATCCAACCTATCATCTCGGCGGTAATATTTGACAACATTCCTGGCGAGTTGGCCTCTACGTCTTCGTGGGACCTTTATATACATCAATAAGGTAATATAACTTATCCTAACCCAACCTAACATCTCCGCTGTAATATTTGACAACATACCTGGCGAGTTGGCCTCTACGTATCCGTGGGCCCTTCATATACATCAATAACGAAATATAACCTAACCTAACCCTATCTAACATCTCGGCGGTAATATTTGACCACATTTCTGGCTTGTTGGCCTCTACGTCTCCGTCGGACCTTTATATACATCTATAACGTAATATAACCTAACCTAACCCAACCTATCATCTCGGCGTTAATATTTGACAACATTCCTGGCGAGTTGGCCTCTACGTCTCCGTTTGACCTTCATATACATCAATAACGTAATATAACCTAACCTAACGCAACCTAACATCTCGGCGGTAATATTTGACATCATTCCTGGCGAGTTGGCCTCTATGTCTCCGTGTAACCCTCGTATACATCAATAACGTAATATAACGTATCTTAATCCAACCTATCATCTCGGCGGTAATATTTGACAACATTCCTGGCGAGTTGGCCTCTACGTCTCCGTGGGACCATCATATAGATCTATAACGTAATATAACCTAACCTAACGCAATCCAACATCTCGGCGGTAATATTTGACAACATTCCTGGCTTGTTGGCCTCTATGTCTCCGTGGGACCTTTATATACATCTATAACATAACATAACCTAACCTAACCCAACCTATCATCTCGGCGGTAATATTTGACAACATTCCTGGCGAGTTGGCCTCTACGTCTCCGTTTGACCTTCATATACATCAATAACGTAATATAACCTAACCTAACGCAACCTAACATCTCGGCGGTAATATTTGACATCATTCCTGGCGAGTTGGCCTCTATGTCTCCGTGTAACCCTCGTATACATGAATAACGTAATATAACGTAACTTAATCCAACCTATCATCTCGGCGGTAATATTTGACAACATTCCTGGCGAGTTGGCCTCTACGTCTTCGTGGGACCTTTATATACATCAATAAGGTAATATAACTTATCCTAACCCAACCTAACATCTCCGCTGTAATATTTGACAACATACCTGGCGAGTTGGCCTCTACGTATCCGTGGGCCCTTCATATACATCAATAACGAAATATAACCTAACCTAACCCTATCTAACATCTCGGCGGTAATATTTGACCACATTCCTGGCTTGTTGGCCTCTACGTCTCCGTCGGACCTTTATATACATCTATAACGTAATATAACCTAACCTAACCCAACCTATCATCTCGGCGTTAATATTTGACAACATTCCTGGCGAGTTGGCCTCTACGTCTCCGTTTGACCTTCATATACATCAATAACGTAATATAACCTAACCTAACGCAACCTAACATCTCGGCGGTAATATTTGACATCATTCCTGGCGAGTTGGCCTCTATGTCTCCGTGTAACCCTCGTATACATCAATAACGTAATATAACGTATCTTAATCCAACCTATCATCTCGGCGGTAATATTTGACAACATTCCTGGCGAGTTGGCCTCTACGTCTTCGTGGGACCTTTATATACATCAATAAGGTAATATAACTTATCCTAACCCAACCTAACATCTCCGCTGTAATATTTGACAACATACCTGGCGAGTTGGCCTCTACGTATCCGTGGGCCCTTCATATACATCTATAACGTAATATAACCTAACCTAACCCAATCTAACATCTCGACGGTAATATTTGACGACATTCCTGGCTTGTTGGCCTCTACGTCTCCGCTTGACCTTCATATACATCAATATCGTAATATAACCTAACCTAACGCAACCTAACATCTCGGCGGTAATATTTGACATCATTCCTGGCGAGTTGGCCTCTATGTCTCCGTGTAACCCTCGTATACATCACTAACGTAATATAACGTAACTTAATCCAACCTATCATCTCGGCGGTAATATTTGACAACATTCCTGGCGAGTTGGCCTCTACGTCTCCGTCGGACCTTTATATACATCTATAACGTAATATAACCTAACCTAACCCAACCTATCATCTCGGCGGTAATATTTGACGACATTCCTGGCGAGTTGGCCTCTACGTCTCCGTGGGACCTTTATATACATCAATAACATAATATGAGCTAGCCTAATCCAATCTAACATCTCGGCGATAATATTTGACAACATTCCTGGCGAGTTGGCCTCTACGTCTTCGTGGGACCTTTATATACATCAATAACGTAATATAACCTAACCTAACCCAACCTATCATCTCGGCGGTAATAATTGAAAACATTCCTGGCGAGTTGGCATCTACGTCTCCGTGGGACCTTTATATACATCAATAACGTAATATAACCTAACCTAACCCACCCTAGCATCTCGGCGGTAATATTTGACATCATTCCTGGCGAGTTGGCCTCTACGTCTCCGTGTAACCCTCGTATACAACAGTAACGTAATATAACGTAACTTAACCCAACCTATCATCTCGGCGGTAATATTTGACAACATTCCTGGCGAGTTGGCCTCTACGTCTTCGTGGGACCTTTATATACATCAATAACGTAATATAACCTAACCTAACCCAACCTATCATCTCGGCGGTAATATTTGACAACATACCTGGCGAGTTGGCCTCTACGTCTCCGTGGGCCCTTCATATACATCAATAACGAAATATAACCTAACCTAACCCTATCTAACATCGCGGCAGTAATATTTGACCACATTCCTGGCTTGTTGGCCTCTACGTCTCCGTCGGACCTTTATATACATCTATAACGTAATATAACCTAACCTAACCCAACCTATCATCTCGGCGGTAATATTTGACAACATTACTGGCGAGTTGGCCTCTATGTCTCCGTGGGACCTTTATATACATCAATAACATAATATAAGCTAGCCTAACCCAATCTAACATCTCGGCGATAATATTTGACCACATTCCTGGCGAGTTGGCCTCTACGTCTTCGTGGGACCTTTATATACATCAATAACGTAATATAACTTAACCTAGCCCAACCTAACATCTCCGCGGTAATATTTGACAACATACCTGGCGAGTTGGCCTCTACGTCTCCGTGGGCCCTTCATATACATCAATAATGAAATATAACCTAACCTAACCCTATCTAACATCGCGGCAGTAATATTTGACCACATTCCTGGCTTGTTGAACTCTACGTCTCCGTCGGACCTTTATATACATCTATAACGTAATATAACCTAACCTAACCCAACCTATCATCTCGGCGGTAAAATTTGACAACATTACTGGCGAGTTGGCCTCTACGTCTCCGTGGGACCTTTATATACATCAATAACATAATATAAGCTAGCCTAACCAAATCTAACATCTCGGCGATAATATTTGACCACATTCCTGGCGAGTTGGCCTCTACGTCTTCGTGGGACCTTTATATACATCAATAACGTAATATAACTTAACCTAGCCCAACCTAACATCTCCGCGGTAATATTTGACAACATACCTGGCGAGTTGGCCTCTACGTCTCCGTGGGCCCTTCATATACATCAATAACGAAATATAACCTAACCTAACCCTATCTAACATCGCGGCAGTAATATTTGACCACATTCCTGGCTTGTTGGCCTCTACGTCTCCGTCGGACCTTTATATACATCTATAACGTAATATAACCTAACCTAACCCAACCTATCATCTCGGCGGTAATATTTGGCAACATTCCTGGCTTGTTGGCCTCTACGTCTCCGTCGGACCGTTATATACATCTATAACGTAATATAACCTAACCTAACCAACCTAACATCTCGGCGGTAATATTTGACAACATTCCTGACGAGTTGGCCTCTAGGTCTCAGTTTGACCTTCATATACTTCAATAACGTAACATAACCTAACCTAACGCAACCTAACATCTCGGCCGTCATATTTGACCACATTCCTGGCTTGTTGGACTCTACGTCTCCGTGGAATATTTATATACATCAATAACATAATATAACATAAGCAAACCCAATATAACATCTCGGCGGTAATATTTGACCATATTCCTGTCTTGTTGGACTCTACGTCTCCGTGGGACCTTTATATACATCAATAACATCATATAAGCTAGCCTAACCCAATCTAACATCTCGGCGGTAATATTTGACAACATTCCTGGCGAGTTGGCCTCTACGTCTACGTGGGACCTTTATATACATCAATAACGTAATATAACTTAACCTAACCCAACCTAACATCTCCGCGGTAATATTTGACCACGTTCCTGGCTTGTTGCACTCTACGTCTCCGTGGGACCTTCATATAGATCTATAACGTATTATAACCTAACCTAACCCAACCCAACATCTCGGCGGTAATATTTGACAACATTCCTGGCGAGTTGGCCTCTACGTCTTCGTGGGACCTTTATATACATCAATAACGTAATATAACTTAACCTAACCCAACTTAACATCTCCGCGGTAATATTTGACAACATACCTGGCGAGTTGGCCTCTACGTATCCGTGGGCCCTTCATATACATCAATAACGAAATATAACCTAACCTAACCCAACCTATCATCTCGGCGGTAATATTTGACAACATTCCTGGCGAGTTGGCCTCTACGTCTCCGTTTGACCTTCATATACATCAATAACGTAATATAACCTAACCTAACGCAACCTAACATCTCGGCGGTAATATTTGACATCATTCCTGTCGAGTTGGCCTCTATGTCTCCGTGTAACCCTCGTATACATCAATAACGTAATATAACGTAACTTAATCCAACCTATCATCTCGGCGGTAATATTTGACAACATTCCTGGCGAGTTGGCCTCTACGACTTCGTGGGACCTTTATATACATCAATAAGGTAATATAACTTATCCTAACCCAACCTAACATCTCCGCTGTAATATTTGACAACATACCTGGCGAGTTGGCCTCTACGTATCCGTGGGCCCTTCATGTACATCTATAACGTAATATAACCTAACCTAACCCAATCTAACATCTCGACGGTAATATTTGACGACATTCCTGGCTTGTTGGCCTCTACGTCTCCGTTTGACCTTCATATACATCAATATCGTAATATAACCTAACCTAACGCAACCTAACATCTCGGCGGTAATATTTGACATCATTCCTGGCGAGTTGGCCTCTATGTCTCCGTGTAACCCTCGTATACATCACTAACGTAATATAACGTAACTTAATCCAACCTATCATCTCGGCGGTAATGTTTGACAACATTCCTGGCGAGTTGGCCTCTACGTCTCCGTCGGACCTTTATATACATCTATAACGTAATATAACCTAACCTAACCCAACCTATCATCTCGGCGGTAATATTTGACGACATTCCTGGCGAGTTGGCCTCTACGTCTCCGTGGGACCTTTATATACATCAATAACATAATATGAGCTAGCCTAACCCAATCTAACATCTCGGCGATAATATTTGACCACATTCCTGGCGAGTTGGCCTCTACGTCTTCTTGGGACCTTTATATACATCAATAACGTAATATAACCTAACCTAACCCAACCTATCATCTCGGCGGTAATAATTGAAAACATTCCTGGCGAGTTGGCATCTACGTCTCCGTGGGACCTTTATATACATCAATAACGTAATATAACCTAACCTAACCCACCCTAGCATCTCGGCGGTCAGATTTGACATCATTCCTGGCGAGTTGGCCTCTACGTCTCCGTGTAACCCTCGTATACAACAGTAACGTAATATAACGTAACTTAACCCAACCTATCATCTCGGCGGTAATATTTGACAACATTCCTGGCGAGTTGGCCTCTACGTCTTCGTGGGACCTTTATATACATCAATAACGTAATATAACTTAACCTAACCCAACTTAACATCTCCGCGGTAATATTTGACAACATACCTGGCGAGTTGGCCTCTACGTATCCGTGGGCCCTTCATATACATCAATAACGAAATATAACCTAACCTAACCCTATCTAACATCTCGGCGGTAATATTTGACCACATTCCTGGCTTGTTGGCCTCTACGTCTCCGTCGGACCTTTATATACATCTATAACGTAATATAACCTAACCTAACCCAACCTATCATCTCGGCGGTAATATTTGACAACATTCCTGGCGAGTTGGCCTCTACGGCTCCGTGGGACCTTTATATACATCAATATCATAATATAAGCTAGCCTAACCCAATCTAACATCTCGGCGATAATATTTGACCACATTCCTGGCGAGTTGACCTCTACGTCTTCGTGGGACCTTTATATACATCAATAACGTAATATAACTTAACCTAACCCAACCTAACATCTCCGCGGTAATATTTGACAACATACCTGGCGAGTTGGCCTCTACGTCTCCGTGGGACCTTCATATAGATCTATAACGTAATATAACCTAACCTAACGCAATCCAACATCTCGGCGGTAATATTTGACAACATTCCTGGCTTGTTGGCCTCTATGTCTCCGTGGGACCTTTATATACATCTATAACGTAACATAACCTAACCTAACCCAACCTATCATCTCGGCGGTAATATTTGACAACATTCCTGGCGAGTTGGCCTCTACGTCTCCGTTTGACCTTCATATACATCAATAACGTAATATAACCTAACCTAACGCAACCTAACAGCTCGGCGGTAATATTTGACATCATTCCTGGCGAGTTGGCCTCTATGTCTCCGTGTAACCCTCGTATACATGAATAACGTAATATAACGTAACTTAATCCAACCTATCATCTCGGCGGTAATATTTGACAACATTCCTGGCGAGTTGGCCTCTACGTCTTCGTGGGACCTTTATATACATCAATAAGGTAATATAACTTATCCTAACCCAACCTAACATCTCCGCTGTAATATTTGACAACATACCTGGCGAGTTGGCCTCTACGTATCCGTGGGCCCTTCATATACATCAATAACGAAATATAACCTAACCTAACCCTATCTAACATCTCGGCGGTAATATTTGACCACATTCCTGGCTTGTTGGCCTCTACGTCTCCGTCGGACCTTTATATACATCTATAACGTAATATAACCTAACCTAACCCAACCTATCATCTCGGCGTTAATATTTGACAACATTCCTGGCGAGTTGGCCTCTACGTCTCCGTTTGACCTTCATATACATCAATAACGTAATATAACCTAACCTAACGCAACCTAACATCTCGGCGGTAATATTTGACATCATTCCTGGCGAGTTGGCCTCTATGTCTCCGTGTAACCCTCGTATACATCAATAACGTAATATAACGTAACTTAATCCAACCTATCATCTCGGCGGTAATATTTGACAACATTCCTGGCGAGTTGGCCTCTACGTCTTCGTGGGACCTTTATATACATCAATAAGGTAATATAACTTATCCTAACCCAACCTAACATCTCCGCTGTAATATTTGACAACATACCTGGCGAGTTGGCCTCTACGTATCCGTGGGCCCTTCATATACATCTATAACGTAATATAACCTAACCTAACCCAATCTAACATCTCGACGGTAATATTTGACGACATTCCTGGCTTGTTGGCCTCTACGTCTCCGTTTGACCTTCATATACATCAATATCGTAATATAACCTAACCTAACGCAACCTAACATCTCGGCGGTAATATTTGACATCATTCCTGGCGAGTTGGCCTCTATGTCTCCGTGTAACCCTCGTATACATCACTAACGTAATATAACGTAACTTAATCCAACCTATCATCTCGGCGGTAATATTTGACAACATTCCTGGCGAGTTGGCCTCTACGTCTCCGTCGGACCTTTATATACATCTATAACGTAATATAACCTAACCTAACCCAACCTATCATCTCGGCGGTAATATTTGACGACATTCCTGGCGAGTTGGCCTCTACGTCTCCGTGGGACCTTTATATACATCAATAACATAATATGAGCTAGCCTAATCCAATCTAACATCTCGGCGATAATATTTGACAACATTCCTGGCGAGTTGGCCTCTACGTCTTCGTGGGACCTTTATATACATCAATAACGTAATATAACCTAACCTAACCCAACCTATCATCTCGGCGGTAATAATTGAAAACATTCCTGGCGAGTTGGCATCTACGTCTCCGTGGGACCTTTATATACATCAATAACGTAATATAACCTAACCTAACCCACCCTAGCATCTCGGCGGTAATATTTGACATCATTCCTGGCGAGTTGGCCTCTCCGTCTCCGTGTAACCCTCGTATACAACAGTAACGTAATATAACGTAACTTAACCCAACCTATCATCTCGGCGGTAATATTTGACAACATTCCTGGCGAGTTGGCCTCTACGTCTTCGTGGGACCTTTATATACATCAATAACGTAATATAACTTAACCTAACCCAACTTAACATCTCCGCGGTAATATTTGACAACATACCTGGCGAGTTGGCCTCTACGTATCCGTGGGCCCTTCATATACATCTATAACGTAATATAACCTAACCTAACCCAATCTAACATCTCGACGGTAATATTTGACGACATTCCTGGCTTGTTGGCCTCTACGTCTCCGTTTGACCTTCATATACATCAATATCGTAATATAACCTAACCTAACGCAACCTAACATCTCGGCGGTAATATTTGACATCATTCCTGGCGAGTTGGCCTCTATGTCTCCGTGTAACCCTCGTATACATCACTAACGTAATATAACGTAACTTAATCCAACCTATCATCTCGGCGGTAATATTTGACAACATTCCTGGCGAGTTGGCCTCTACGTCTCCGTCGGACCTTTATATACATCTATAACGTAATATAACCTAACCTAACCCAACCTATCATCTCGGCGGTAATATTTGACGACATTTCTGGCGAGTTGGCCTCTACGTCTCCGTGGGACCTTTATATACATCAATAACATAATATGAGCTAGCCTAATCCAATCTAACATCTCGGCGATAATATTTGACAACATTCCTGGCGAGTTGGCCTCTACGTCTTCGTGGGACCTTTATATACATCAATAACGTAATATAACCTAACCTAACCCAACCTATCATCTCGGCGGTAATAATTGAAAACATTCCTGGCGAGTTGGCCTCTACGTCTCCGTGTAACCCTCGTATACAACAGTAACGTAATATAACGTAACTTAACCCAACCTATCATCTCGGCGGTAATATTTGACAACATTCCTGGCGAGTTGGCCTCTACGTCTTCGTGGGACCTTTATATACATCAATAACGTAATATAACTTAACCTAACCCAACTTAACATCTCCGCGGTAATATTTGACAACATACCTGGCGAGTTGGCCTCTACGTATCCGTTTGACCTTCATATACATCAATAACGTAATATAACCTAACCTAACGCAACCTAACATCTCGGCGGTAATATTTGACATCATTCCTGGCGAGTTGGCCTCTATGTCTCCGTGTAACCCTCGTATACATCAATAACGTAATATAACGTAACTTAATCCAACCTATCATCTCGGCGGTAATATTTGACAACATTCCTGGCGAGTTGGCCTCTACGTCTTCGTGGGACCTTTATATACATCAATAAGGTAATATAACTTATCCTAACCCAACCTAACATCTCCGCTGTAATATTTGACAACATACCTGGCGAGTTGGCCTCTACGTATCTGTGGGCCCTTGATATACATCAATAACGAAATATAACCTAACCTAACCCTATCTAACATCTCGGCGGTAATATTTGACCACATTCCTGGCTTGTTGGCCTCTACGTCTCCGTCGGACCTTTATATACATCTATAACGTAATATAACCTAACCTAACCCAACCTATCATCTCGGCGGTAATATTTGACAACATTCCTGGCGAGTTGGCCTCTACGTCTCCGTGGGACCTTTATATACATCAATAACATAATATGAGCTAGCCTAACCGAATCTAACATCTAGGCGATAATATTTTACCACATTCCTGGCGAGTTGGCCTCTACGTCTTCGTGGGACCTTTATATACATCAATAACGTAATATAACTTTACCTAACCCAACCTAACATCTCCGCGGTAATATTTGACAACATACCTGGCGAGTTGGCCTCTACGTCTCCGTGGGACCTTCATATAGATCTATAACGTAATATAACCTAACCTAACGCAATCCAACATCTCGGCGGTAATATTTGACAACATACATGGCGAGTTGGCCTCTACGTCTCCGTGGGATCCTTATATACATCAATAACGTAATATAACATAACCTAACCCAACCTATCATCTCGGCGGTAATATTTGACAACATTCCTGGCGAGTTGGCCTCTACGTCTCCGTGGGACCTTTATATACATCAATAACATAATATGAGCTAGCCTAACCCAATCTAACATCTCGGCGATAATATTTGACCACATTCCTGGCGAGTTGGCCTCTACGTCTTCGTGGGACCTTTATATACATCAATAACGTAATATAACTTAACCTAACCCAACCTAACATCTCCGCGGTAATATTTGACAACATACCTGGCGAGTTGGCCTCTACGTCTCCGTGGGCCCTTCATATACATCAATAACGAAATATAACATAACCTAACCCAACCTATCATCTCGGAGGTAATATTTGACAAAATTCCTCGCCAGTTGGCTTCTCCGCTTCCGTGGGACTTTTATATACATCAATAACGTAATATAACCTAACCTAACCCAACCTAACATCTCCGCGGTAATATTTGACCACGTTCCTGGCTTGTTGCACTCTACGTCTCCGTGGGACCTTCATATAGATCTATAACGTAATATAACCTAACCTAACCCAACCTAACATCTCGGCGGCAATATTTGACAACATTCCTCGCGAGTTGGCTTCTCCGTCTCCGTGGGACCTTTATATACATCAATAACGTAATATAACCTAACCTAACCCAACCTATCATCTCGGCGGTAATATTTGAAAACATTCCTGGCGAGTTGGCATCTACGTCTCCGTGGGACCTTTATATACATCAATAACGTAATATAACATAACCTAACCCACCCTAGCATCTCGGCGGTAATATTTGACATCATTCCTGGCGAGTTGGTCTCTACGTCTCCGTGTAACCCTCGTATACAACAGTAACGTAATATAACGTAACTTAACCCAACCTATCATCTCGGCGGTAATATTTGACAACATTCCTGACGAGTTGGCCTCTACGTCTTCGTGGGACCTTTATATACATCAATAACGTAATATAACTTAACCTAACCCAACCTAACATCTCCGCGGTAATATTTGACAACATACCTGGCGAGTTGGCCTCTACGTATACGTGGGCCCTTCATATACATCAATAACGAAATATAACCTAACCTAACCCAACCTAACATCTCCGCGGTATTATTTGACAACATACCTGGCGAGTTGGCCTCTACGTCTCCGTCGGACCTTTATATACATCTATAACGTAATATAACGTAACTTAATCCAACCTATCATCTCGGCGGTAATATTTGACAACATTCCTGGCGAGTTGGCCTCTACGTCTTCGTGGGACCTTTATATACATCAATAAGGTAATATAACTTATCCTAACCCAACCTAACATCTCCGCTGTAATATTTGACAACATACCTGGCGAGTTGGCCTCTACGTATCCGTGGGCCCTTCATATACATCTATAACGTAATATAACCTAACCTAACCCAATCTAACATCTCGACGGTAATATTTGACGACATTCCTGGCTTGTTGGCCTCTACGTCTCCGTTTGACCTTCATATACGTCAATATCGTAATATAACTTAACCTAACGCAACCTAACATCTCGGCGGTAATATTTGACATCATTCCTGGCGAGTTGGCCTCTATGTCTCCATGTAACCCTCGTATACATGAATAACGTAATATAACGTAACTTAATCCAACCTATCATCTCGGCGGTAATATTTGACAACATTCCTGTCGAGTTGGCCTCTACGTCTTCGTGGAACCTTTATATACATCAATAAGGTAATATAACTTATCCTAACCCAACCTAACATCTCCGCTGTAATATTTGACAACATACCTGGCGAGTTGGCCTCTACGTATCCGTGGGCCCTTCATATACATCAATAACGAAATATAACCTAACCTAACCCTATCTAACATCTCGGCGGTAATATTTGACCACATTTCTGGCTTGTTGGCCTCTACGTCTCCGTCGGACCTTTATATACATCTATAACGTAATATAACCTAACCTAACCCAACCTATCATCTCGGCGTTAATATTTGACAACATTCCTGGCGAGTTGGCCTCTACGTCTCCGTTTGACCTTCATATACATCAATAACGTAATATAACCTAACCTAACGCAACCTAACATCTCGGCGGTAATATTTGACATCATTCCTGGCGAGTTGGCCTCTATGTCTCCGTGTAACCCTCGTATACATCAATAACGTAATATAACGTAACTTAATCCAACCTATCATCTCGGCGGTAATATTTGGCAACATTCCTGGCGAGTTGGCCTCTACGTCTTCGTGGGACCTTTATATACATCAATAAGGTAATATAACTTATCCTAACCCAACCTAACATCTCCGCCGTAATATTTGACAACATACCTGGCGAGTTGGCCTCTACGTATCCGTGGGCCCTTCATATACATCTATAACGTAATTTAACCTAACCTAACCCAACCTAACATCTCGGCGGCAATATTTGACAACATTCCTCGCGAGTTGGCTTCTCCGTCTCCGTGGGACCTTTATATACATCAATAACGTAATATAACCTAACCTAACCCAACCTATCATCTCGGCGGTAATATTTGAAAACATTCCTGGCGAGTTGGCATCTACGTCTCCGTGGGACCTTTATATACATCAATAACGTAATATAACATAACCTAACCCACCCTAGCATCTCGGCGGTAATATTTGACATCATTCCTGGCGAGTTGGTCTCTACGTCTCCGTGTAACCCTCGTATACAACAGTAACGTAATATAACGTAACTTAACCCAACCTATCATCTCGGCGGTAATATTTGACAACATTCCTGACGAGTTGGCCTCTACGTCTTCGTGGGACCTTTATATACATCAATAACGTAATATAACTTAACCTAACCCAACCTAACATCTCCGCGGTAATATTTGACAACATACCTGGCGAGTTGGCCTCTACGTATACGTGGGCCCTTCATATACATCAATAACGAAATATAACCTAACCTAACCCAACCTAACATCTCCGCGGTATTATTTGACAACATACCTGGCGAGTTGGCCTCTACGTCTCCGTCGGACCTTTATATACATCTATAACGTAATATAACGTAACTTAATCCAACCTATCATCTCGGCGGTAATATTTGACAACATTCCTGGCGAGTTGGCCTCTACGTCTTCGTGGGACCTTTATATACATCAATAAGGTAATATAACTTATCCTAACCCAACCTAACATCTCCGCTGTAATATTTGACAACATACCTGGCGAGTTGGCCTCTACGTATCCGTGGGCCCTTCATATACATCTATAACGTAATATAACCTAACCTAACCCAATCTAACATCTCGACGGTAATATTTGACGACATTCCTGGCTTGTTGGCCTCTACGTCTCCGTTTGACCTTCATATACGTCAATATCGTAATATAACTTAACCTAACGCAACCTAACATCTCGGCGGTAATATTTGACATCATTCCTGGCGAGTTGGCCTCTATGTCTCCATGTAACCCTCGTATACATGAATAACGTAATATAACGTAACTTAATCCAACCTATCATCTCGGCGGTAATATTTGACAACATTCCTGTCGAGTTGGCCTCTACGTCTTCGTGGAACCTTTATATACATCAATAAGGTAATATAACTTATCCTAACCCAACCTAACATCTCCGCTGTAATATTTGACAACATACCTGGCGAGTTGGCCTCTACGTATCCGTGGGCCCTTCATATACATCAATAACGAAATATAACCTAACCTAACCCTATCTAACATCTCGGCGGTAATATTTGACCACATTTCTGGCTTGTTGGCCTCTACGTCTCCGTCGGACCTTTATATACATCTATAACGTAATATAACCTAACCTAACCCAACCTATCATCTCGGCGTTAATATTTGACAACATTCCTGGCGAGTTGGCCTCTACGTCTCCGTTTGACCTTCATATACATCAATAACGTAATATAACCTAACCTAACGCAACCTAACATCTCGGCGGTAATATTTGACATCATTCCTGGCGAGTTGGCCTCTATGTCTCCGTGTAACCCTCGTATACATCAATAACGTAATATAACGTAACTTAATCCAACCTATCATCTCGGCGGTAATATTTGGCAACATTCCTGGCGAGTTGGCCTCTACGTCTTCGTGGGACCTTTATATACATCAATAAGGTAATATAACTTATCCTAACCCAACCTAACATCTCCGCCGTAATATTTGACAACATACCTGGCGAGTTGGCCTCTACGTATCCGTGGGCCCTTCATATACATCTATAACGTAATTTAACCTAACCTAACCCAATCTAACATCTCGACGGTAATATTTGACGACATTCCTGGCTTGTTGGCCTCTACGTCTCCGTTTGACCTTCATATACATCAATATCGTAATATAACCTAACCTAACGCAACCTAACATCTCGGCGGTAATATTTGACATCATTCCTGGCGAGTTGGCCTCTATGTCTCCGTGTAACCCTCGTATACATCACTAACGTAATATAACGTAACTTAATCCAACCTATCATCTCGGCGGTAATATTTGACAACATTCCTGGCGAGTTGGCCTCTACGTCTCCGTCGGACCTTTATATACATCTATAACGTAATATAACCTAACCTAACCCAACCTATCATCTCGGCGGTAATATTTGACGACATTCCTGGCGAGTTGGCCTCTACGTCTCCGTGGGACCTTTATATACATCAATAACATAATATGAGCTAGCCTAATCCAATCTAACATCTCGGCGATAATATTTGACAACATTCCTGGCTTGTTGGCCTCTATGTCTCCGTGGGACCTTTATATACATCTATAACGTAATATAACCTAACCTAACCCAACCTATCATCTCGGCGGTAATATTTGACAACATTCCTGGCGAGTTGGCCTCTACGTCTCCGTTTGACCTTCATATACATCAATAACGTAATATAACCTAACCTAACGCAACCTAACATCTCGGCGGTAATATTTGACATCATTCCTGGCGAGTTGGCCTCTATGTCTCCGTGTAACCCTCGTATGCATCAATAACGTAATATAACGTAACTTAATCCAACCTATCATCTCGGCCGTAATATTTGACAACATTCCTGGCGAGTTGGCCTCTACGTCTTCGTGGGACCTTTATATACATCAATAAGGTAATATAACTTATCCTAACCCAACCTAACATCTCCGCTGTAATATTTGACAACATACCTGGCGAGTTGGCCTCTACGTATCTGTGGGCCCTTGATATACATCAATAACGAAATATAACCTAACCTAACCCTATCTAACATCTCGGCGGTAATATTTGACCACATTCCTGGCTTGTTGGCCTCTACGTCTCCGTCGGACCTTTATATACATCTATAACGTAATATAACCTAACCTAACCCAACCTATCATCTCGGCGGTAATATTTGACAACATTCCTGGCGAGTTGGCCTCTACGTCTCCGTGGGACCTTTATATACATCAATAACATAATATGAGCTAGCCTAACCCAATCTAACATCTCGGCGATAATATTTGACCACATTCCTGGCGAGCTGGCCTCTACGTCTTCGTGGGACCTTTATATACATCAATAACGTAATATAACTTAACCTAACCCAACCTAACATCTCCGCGGTAATATTTGACAACATACCTGGCGAGTTGGCCTCTACGTCTCCGTGGGCCCTTCATATACATCAATAACGAAATATAACATAACCTAACCCAACCTATCATCTCGGAGGTAATATTTGACAAAATTCCTCGCCAGTTGGCTTCTCCGCTTCCGTGGGACCTTTATATACATCAATAACGTAATATAACCTAACCTAACCCAACCTAACATCTCCGCGGTAATATTTGACCACGTTCCTGGCTTGTTGCACTCTACGTCTCCGTGGGACCTTCATATAGATCTATAACGTAATATAACCTAACCTAACCCAACCTAACATCTCGGCGGCAATATTTGACAACATTCCTCGCGAGTTGGCTTCTCCGTCTCCGTGGGACCTTTATATACATCAATAACGTAATATAACCTAACCTAACCCAACCTATCATCTCGGCGGTAATATTTGAAAACATTCCTGGCGAGTTGGCATCTACGTCTCCGTGGGACCTTTATATACATCAATAACGTAATATAACATAACCTAACCCACCCTAGCATCTCGGCGGTAATATTTGACATCATTCCTGGCGAGTTGGTCTCTACGTCTCCGTGTAACCCTCGTATACAACAGTAACGTAATATAACGTAACTTAACCCAACCTATCATCTCGGCGGTAATATTTGACAACATTCCTGACGAGTTGGCCTCTACGTCTTCGTGGGACCTTTATATACATCAATAACGTAATATAACTTAACCTAACCCAACCTAACATCTCCGCGGTAATATTTGACAACATACCTGGCGAGTTGGCCTCTACGTATACGTGGGCCCTTCATATACATCAATAACGAAATATAACCTAACCTAACCCAACCTAACATCTCCGCGGTATTATTTGACAACATACCTGGCGAGTTGGCCTCTACGTCTCCGTCGGACCTTTATATACATCTATAACGTAATATAACGTAACTTAATCCAACCTATCATCTCGGCGGTAATATTTGACAACATTCCTGGCGAGTTGGCCTCTACGTCTTCGTGGGACCTTTATATACATCAATAAGGTAATATAACTTATCCTAACCCAACCTAACATCTCCGCTGTAATATTTGACAACATACCTGGCGAGTTGGCCTCTACGTATCCGTGGGCCCTTCATATACATCTATAACGTAATATAACCTAACCTAACCCAATCTAACATCTCGACGGTAATATTTGACGACATTCCTGGCTTGTTGGCCTCTACGTCTCCGTTTGACCTTCATATACATCAATAACGTAATATAACCTAACCTAACGCAACCTAACATCTCGGCGGTAATATTTGACATCATTCCTGGCGAGTTGGCCTCTATGTCTCCGTGTAACCCTCGTATACAACAGTAACGTAATATAACGTAACTTAACCCAACCTATCATCTCGGCGGTAATATTTGACAACATTCCTGGCGAGTTGGCCTCTACGTCTTCGTGGGACCTTTATATACATCAATAACGTAATATAACTTAACCTAACCCAACCAAACATCTCCGCGGTAATATTTGACAACATACCTGGCGAGTTGGCCTCTACGTCTCCGTGGGCCCTTCATATACATCAATAACGAAAATTAACCTAACCTAACCCAACCTATCATCTCGGAGGTAATATTTGGCAACATTCCTGGCGAGTTGGCCTCTACGTCTCCGTGGGACCTTTATATACATCAATATCATAATATAAGCTAGCCTAACCCAATCTAACATCTCGGCGATAATATTTGACCACATTCCTGGCGAGTTGGCCTCTATGTCTTCGTGGGACCTTTATATACATCAATAACGTAATATAACTTAACCTAACCCAACCTAACATCTCCGCGGTAATATTTGACAACATACCTGGCGAGTTGGCCTCTACGTCTCCGTGGGACCTTCATATAGATCTATAACGTAATATAACCTAACCTAACGCAATCCAACATCTCGGCGGTAATATTTGACAACATTCCTGGCTTGTTGGCCTCTATGTCTCCGTGGGACCTTTATATACATCTATAACGTAATATAACCTAACCTAACCCAACCTATCATCTCGGCGGTAATATTTGACAACATTCCTGGCGAGTTGGCCTCTACGTCTCCGTTTGACCTTCATATACATCAATAACGTAATATAACCTAACCTAACGCAACCTAACATCTCGTCGGTAATATTTGACAACATTCCTGGCGAGTTGGCCTCTACGTCTCCGTTTGACCTTCATATACATCAATAACGTAATATAACCTATCCTAACGCAACCTAACATCTCGGCGGTAATATTTGACATCATTCCTGTCGAGTGGGCCTCTATGTCTCCGTGTAACCCTCGTATACATCAATAACGTAATATAACGTAACTTAATCCAACCTATCATCTCGGCGGTAATATTTGACAACATTCCTGGCGAGTTGGCCTCTACGTCTTCGTGGGACCTTCATATAGATCTATAACGTAATATAACCTAACCTAACCCAACCTAACATCTCGGCGGCAATATTTGACAACATTCCTGGCGAGTTGGCTTCTCCGTCCCCGTGGGACCTTTATATACATCAATAACGTAATATAACCTAACCTAACCCAACCTATCATCTCGGCGGTAATATTTGAAAACATTCCTGGCGAGTTGGCATCTACGTCTCCGTGGGACCTTTATATACATCAATAACGTAATATAACATAACCTAACCCACCCTAGCATCTCGGCGGTAATATTTGACATCATTCCTGGCGAGTTGGTCTCTACGTCTCCGTGTAACCCTCGTATACAACAGTAACGTAATATAACGTAACTTAACCCAACCTATCATCTCGGCGGTAATATTTGACAACATTCCTGGCGAGTTGGCCTCTACGTCTTCGTGGGACCTTTATATACATCAATAACGTCATATAACTTAACCTAACCCAACGTAACATCTCCGCGGTATTATTTGACAACATACCTGGCGAGTTGGCCTCTACGTCTCCGTCGGACCTTTATATACATCTATAACGTAATATAACCTAACCTAACCCAACCTATCATCTCGGCGGTAATATTTGACAACATTCCTGGCGAGTTGGCCTCTACGTCTCCGTGGGACCTTTATATACATCAATATCATAATATAAGCTAGCCTAACCCAATCTAACATCTCGGCGATAATATTTTACCACATTCCTGGCGAGTTGGCCTCTACGTCTTCGTGGGACCTTTATATACATCAATAACGTAATATAACTTAACCTAACCCAACCTAACATCTCCGCGGTAATATTTGACAACATACCTGGCGAGTTGGCCTCTACGTCTCCGTGGGACCTTCATATAGATCTATAACGTAATATAACCTAACCTAACGCAATCCAACATCTCGGCGGTAATATTTGACAACATTCCTGGCTTGTTGGCCTCTATGTCTCCGTGGGACCTTTATATACATCTATAACGTAATATAACCTAACCTAACCCAACCTATCATCTCGGCGGTAATATTTGACAACATTCCTGGCGAGTTGGCCTCTACGTCTCCGTTTAACCTTCATATACATCAATAACGTAATATAACCTATCCTAACGCAACCTAACATCTCGGCGGTAATATTTGACATCATTCCTGTCGAGTTGGCCTCTATGTCTCCGTGTAACCCTCGTATACATCAATAACGTAATATAACGTAACTTAATCCAACCTATCATCTCGGCGGTAATATTTGACCACATTCCTGGCGAGTTGGCCTCTATGTCTTCGTGGGACCTTTATATACATCAATAACGTAATATAACTTAACCTAACCCAACCTAACATCTCCGCGGTAATATTTGACAACATACCTGGCGAGTTGGCCTCTACGTCTCCGTGGGACCTTCATATAGATCTATAACGTAATATAACCTAACCTAACGCAATCCAACATCTCGGCGGTAATATTTGACAACATTCCTGGCTTGTTGGCCTCTATGCCTCCGTGGGACCTTTATATACATCTATAACGTAATATAACCTAACCTAACCCAACCTATCATCTCGGCGGTAATATTTGACAACATTCCTGGCGAGTTGGCCTCTACGTCTCCGTTTGACCTTCATATACATCAATAACGTAATATAACCTAACCTAACGCAACCTAACATCTCGGCGGTAATATTTGACAACATTCCTGGCGAGTTGGCCTCTACGTCTCCGTTTGACCTTCATATACATCAATAACGTAATATAACCTATCCTAACGCAACCTAACATCTCGGCGGTAATATTTGACATCATTCCTGTCGAGTGGGCCTCTATGTCTCCGTGTAACCCTCGTATACATCAATAACGTAATATAACGTAACTTAATCCAACCTATCATCTCGGCGGTAATATTTGACAACATTCCTGGCGAGTTGGCCTCTACGTCTTCGTGGGACCTTCATATAGATCTATAACGTAATATAACCTAACCTAACCCAACCTAACATCTCGGCGGCAATATTTGACAACATTCCTGGCGAGTTGGCTTCTCCGTCCCCGTGGGACCTTTATATACATCAATAACGTAATATAACCTAACCTAACCCAACCTATCATCTCGGCGGTAATATTTGAAAACATTCCTGGCGAGTTGGCATCTACGTCTCCGTGGGACCTTTATATACATCAATAACGTAATATAACATAACCTAACCCACCCTAGCATCTCGGCGGTAATATTTGACATCATTCCTGGCGAGTTGGTCTCTACGTCTCCGTGTAACCCTCGTATACAACAGTAACGTAATATAACGTAACTTAACCCAACCTATCATCTCGGCGGTAATATTTGACAACATTCCTGGCGAGTTGGCCTCTACGTCTTCGTGGGACCTTTATATACATCAATAACGTCATATAACTTAACCTAACCCAACGTAACATCTCCGCGGTATTATTTGACAACATACCTGGCGAGTTGGCCTCTACGTCTCCGTGGGACCTTTATATACATCTATAACGTAATATAACCTAACCTAACCCAACCTATCATCTCGGCGGTAATATTTGACAACATTCCTGGCGAGTTGGCCTCTACGTCTCCGTGGGACCTTTATATACATCAATATCATAATATAAGCTAGCCTAACCCAATCTAACATCTCGGCGATAATATTTTACCACATTCCTGGCGAGTTGGCCTCTACGTCTTCGTGGGACCTTTATATACATCAATAACGTAATATAACTTAACCTAACCCAACCTAACATCTCCGCGGTAATATTTGACAACATACCTGGCGAGTTGGCCTCTACGTCTCCGTGGGACCTTCATATAGATCTATAACGTAATATAACCTAACCTAACGCAATCCAACATCTCGGCGGTAATATTTGACAACATTCCTGGCTTGTTGGCCTCTATGTCTCCGTGGGACCTTTATATACATCTCTAACGTAATATAAGCTAGCCTAACCCAATCTAACATCTCGGCGATAATATTTTACCACATTCCTGGCGAGTTGGCCTCTACGTCTTCGTGGGACCTTTATATACATCAATAACGTAATATAACTTAACCTAACCCAACCTAACATCTCCGCGGTAATATTTGACAACATACCTGGCGAGTTGGCCTCTACGTCTCTGTGGGACCTTCATATAGATCTATAACGTAATATAACCTAACCTAACGCAATCCAACATCTCGGCGGTAATATTTGACAAAATTCCTGGCTTGTTGGCCTCTATGTCTCCGTGGGACCTTTATATACATCTATAACGTAATATAACCTAACCTAACCCAACCTATCATCTCGGCGGTAATATTTGACAACATTCCTGGCGAGTTGGCCTCTACGTCTCCGTTTAACCTTCATATACATCAATAACGTAATATAACCTATCCTAACGCAACCTAACATCTCGGCGGTAATATTTGACATCATTCCTGTCGAGTTGGCCTCTATGTCTCCGTGTAACCCTCGTATACATCAATAACGTAATATAACGTAACTTAATCCAACCTATCATCTCGGCGGTAATATTTGACAACATTCCTGGCGAGTTGGCCTCTACGTCTTCGTGGGACCTTTATATACATCAATAAGGTAATATAACTTATCCTAACCCAACCTAACATCTCCGCTGTAATATTTGACAACATACCTGGCGAGTTGGCCTCTACGTATCCGTGGGCCCTTCATATACATCTATAACGTAATATAACCTAACCTAACCCAATCTAACATCTCGACGGTAATATTTGACGACATTCCTGGCTTGTTGGCCTCTACGTCTCCGTTTGACCTTCATATACATCAATAACGTAATATAACCTAACCTAACGCAACCTAACATCTCGGCGGTAATATTTGACATCATTCCTGGCGAGTTGGCCTCTATGTCTCCGTGTAACCCTCGTATACAACAGTAACGTAATATAACGTAACTTAACCCAACCTATCATCTCGGCGGTAATATTTGACAACATTCCTGGCGAGTTGGCCTCTACGTCTTCGTGGGACCTTTATATACATCAATAACGTAATATAACTTAACCTAACCCAACCAAACATCTCCGCGGTAATATTTGACAACATACCTGGCGAGTTGGCCTCTACGTCTCCGTGGGCCCTTCATATACATCAATAACGAAAATTAACCTAACCTAACCCAACCTATCATCTCGGAGGTAATATTTGGCAACATTCCTGGCGAGTTGGCCTCTACGTCTCCGTGGGACCTTTATATACATCAATATCATAATATAAGCTAGCCTAACCCAATCTAACATCTCGGCGATAATATTTGACCACATTCCTGGCGAGTTGGCCTCTATGTCTTCGTGGGACCTTTATATACATCAATAACGTAATATAACTTAACCTAACCCAACCTAACATCTCCGCGGTAATATTTGACAACATACCTGGCGAGTTGGCCTCTACGTCTCCGTGGGACCTTCATATAGATCTATAACGTAATATAACCTAACCTAACGCAATCCAACATCTCGGCGGTAATATTTGACAACATTCCTGGCTTGTTGGCCTCTATGTCTCCGTGGGACCTTTATATACATCTATAACGTAATATAACCTAACCTAACCCAACCTATCATCTCGGCGGTAATATTTGACAACATTCCTGGCGAGTTGGCCTCTACGTCTCCGTTTGACCTTCATATACATCAATAACGTAATATAACCTAACCTAACGCAACCTAACATCTCGTCGGTAATATTTGACAACATTCCTGGCGAGTTGGCCTCTACGTCTCCGTTTGACCTTCATATACATCAATAACGTAATATAACCTATCCTAACGCAACCTAACATCTCGGCGGTAATATTTGACATCATTCCTGTCGAGTGGGCCTCTATGTCTCCGTGTAACCCTCGTATACATCAATAACGTAATATAACGTAACTTAATCCAACCTATCATCTCGGCGGTAATATTTGACAACATTCCTGGCGAGTTGGCCTCTACGTCTTCGTGGGACCTTCATATAGATCTATAACGTAATATAACCTAACCTAACCCAACCTAACATCTCGGCGGCAATATTTGACAACATTCCTGGCGAGTTGGCTTCTCCGTCCCCGTGGGACCTTTATATACATCAATAACGTAATATAACCTAACCTAACCCAACCTATCATCTCGGCGGTAATATTTGAAAACATTCCTGGCGAGTTGGCATCTACGTCTCCGTGGGACCTTTATATACATCAATAACGTAATATAACATAACCTAACCCACCCTAGCATCTCGGCGGTAATATTTGACATCATTCCTGGCGAGTTGGTCTCTACGTCTCCGTGTAACCCTCGTATACAACAGTAACGTAATATAACGTAACTTAACCCAACCTATCATCTCGGCGGTAATATTTGACAACATTCCTGGCGAGTTGGCCTCTACGTCTTCGTGGGACCTTTATATACATCAATAACGTCATATAACTTAACCTAACCCAACGTAACATCTCCGCGGTATTATTTGACAACATACCTGGCGAGTTGGCCTCTACGTCTCCGTCGGACCTTTATATACATCTATAACGTAATATAACCTAACCTAACCCAACCTATCATCTCGGCGGTAATATTTGACAACATTCCTGGCGAGTTGGCCTCTACGTCTCCGTGGGACCTTTATATACATCAATATCATAATATAAGCTAGCCTAACCCAATCTAACATCTCGGCGATAATATTTTACCACATTCCTGGCGAGTTGGCCTCTACGTCTTCGTGGGACCTTTATATACATCAATAACGTAATATAACTTAACCTAACCCAACCTAACATCTCCGCGGTAATATTTGACAACATACCTGGCGAGTTGGCCTCTACGTCTCCGTGGGACCTTCATATAGATCTATAACGTAATATAACCTAACCTAACGCAATCCAACATCTCGGCGGTAATATTTGACAACATTCCTGGCTTGTTGGCCTCTATGTCTCCGTGGGACCTTTATATACATCTATAACGTAATATAACCTAACCTAACCCAACCTATCATCTCGGCGGTAATATTTGACAACATTCCTGGCGAGTTGGCCTCTACGTCTCCGTTTAACCTTCATATACATCAATAACGTAATATAACCTATCCTAACGCAACCTAACATCTCGGCGGTAATATTTGACATCATTCCTGTCGAGTTGGCCTCTATGTCTCCGTGTAACCCTCGTATACATCAATAACGTAATATAACGTAACTTAATCCAACCTATCATCTCGGCGGTAATATTTGACCACATTCCTGGCGAGTTGGCCTCTATGTCTTCGTGGGACCTTTATATACATCAATAACGTAATATAACTTAACCTAACCCAACCTAACATCTCCGCGGTAATATTTGACAACATACCTGGCGAGTTGGCCTCTACGTCTCCGTGGGACCTTCATATAGATCTATAACGTAATATAACCTAACCTAACGCAATCCAACATCTCGGCGGTAATATTTGACAACATTCCTGGCTTGTTGGCCTCTATGCCTCCGTGGGACCTTTATATACATCTATAACGTAATATAACCTAACCTAACCCAACCTATCATCTCGGCGGTAATATTTGACAACATTCCTGGCGAGTTGGCCTCTACGTCTCCGTTTGACCTTCATATACATCAATAACGTAATATAACCTAACCTAACGCAACCTAACATCTCGGCGGTAATATTTGACAACATTCCTGGCGAGTTGGCCTCTACGTCTCCGTTTGACCTTCATATACATCAATAACGTAATATAACCTATCCTAACGCAACCTAACATCTCGGCGGTAATATTTGACATCATTCCTGTCGAGTGGGCCTCTATGTCTCCGTGTAACCCTCGTATACATCAATAACGTAATATAACGTAACTTAATCCAACCTATCATCTCGGCGGTAATATTTGACAACATTCCTGGCGAGTTGGCCTCTACGTCTTCGTGGGACCTTCATATAGATCTATAACGTAATATAACCTAACCTAACCCAACCTAACATCTCGGCGGCAATATTTGACAACATTCCTGGCGAGTTGGCTTCTCCGTCCCCGTGGGACCTTTATATACATCAATAACGTAATATAACCTAACCTAACCCAACCTATCATCTCGGCGGTAATATTTGAAAACATTCCTGGCGAGTTGGCATCTACGTCTCCGTGGGACCTTTATATACATCAATAACGTAATATAACATAACCTAACCCACCCTAGCATCTCGGCGGTAATATTTGACATCATTCCTGGCGAGTTGGTCTCTACGTCTCCGTGTAACCCTCGTATACAACAGTAACGTAATATAACGTAACTTAACCCAACCTATCATCTCGGCGGTAATATTTGACAACATTCCTGGCGAGTTGGCCTCTACGTCTTCGTGGGACCTTTATATACATCAATAACGTCATATAACTTAACCTAACCCAACGTAACATCTCCGCGGTATTATTTGACAACATACCTGGCGAGTTGGCCTCTACGTCTCCGTGGGACCTTTATATACATCTATAACGTAATATAACCTAACCTAACCCAACCTATCATCTCGGCGGTAATATTTGACAACATTCCTGGCGAGTTGGCCTCTACGTCTCCGTGGGACCTTTATATACATCAATATCATAATATAAGCTAGCCTAACCCAATCTAACATCTCGGCGATAATATTTTACCACATTCCTGGCGAGTTGGCCTCTACGTCTTCGTGGGACCTTTATATACATCAATAACGTAATATAACTTAACCTAACCCAACCTAACATCTCCGCGGTAATATTTGACAACATACCTGGCGAGTTGGCCTCTACGTCTCCGTGGGACCTTCATATAGATCTATAACGTAATATAACCTAACCTAACGCAATCCAACATCTCGGCGGTAATATTTGACAACATTCCTGGCTTGTTGGCCTCTATGTCTCCGTGGGACCTTTATATACATCTCTAACGTAATATAACCTAACCTAACCCAACCTATCATCTCGGCGGTAATATTTGACAACATTCCTGGCGAGTTGGCCTCTACGTCTCCGTTTAACCTTCATATACATCAATAACGTAATATAACCTATCCTAACGCAACCTAACATCTCGGCGGTAATATTTGACATCATTCCTGTCGAGTTGGCCTCTATGTCTCCGTGTAACCCTCGTATACATCAATAACGTAATATAACGTAACTTAATCCAACCTATCATCTCGGCGGTAATATTTGACAACATTCCTGGCGAGTTGGCCTCTACGTCTTCGTGGGACCTTTATATACATCAATAAGGTAATATAACTTATCCTAACCCAACCTAACATCTCCGCTGTAATATTTGACAACATACCTGGCGAGTTGGCCTCTACGTATCCGTGGGCCCTTCATATACATCTATAACGTAATATAACCTAACCTAACCCAATCTAACATCTCGACGGTAATATTTGACGACATTCCTGGCTTGTTGGCCTCTACGTCTCCGTTTGACCTTCATATACATCAATAACGTAATATAACCTAACCTAACGCAACCTAACATCTCGGCGGTAATATTTGACATCATTCCTGGCGAGTTGGCCTCTATGTCTCCGTGTAACCCTCGTATACAACAGTAACGTAATATAACGTAACTTAACCCAACCTATCATCTCGGCGGTAATATTTGACAACATTCCTGGCGAGTTGGCCTCTACGTCTTCGTGGGACCTTTATATACATCAATAACGTAATATAACTTAACCTAACCCAACCAAACATCTCCGCGGTAATATTTGACAACATACCTGGCGAGTTGGCCTCTACGTCTCCGTGGGCCCTTCATATACATCAATAACGAAAATTAACCTAACCTAACCCAACCTATCATCTCGGAGGTAATATTTGGCAACATTCCTGGCGAGTTGGCCTCTACGTCTCCGTGGGACCTTTATATACATCAATATCATAATATAAGCTAGCCTAACCCAATCTAACATCTCGGCGATAATATTTGACCACATTCCTGGCGAGTTGGCCTCTATGTCTTCGTGGGACCTTTATATACATCAATAACGTAATATAACTTAACCTAACCCAACCTAACATCTCCGCGGTAATATTTGACAACATACCTGGCGAGTTGGCCTCTACGTCTCCGTGGGACCTTCATATAGATCTATAACGTAATATAACCTAACCTAACGCAATCCAACATCTCGGCGGTAATATTTGACAACATTCCTGGCTTGTTGGCCTCTATGCCTCCGTGGGACCTTTATATACATCTATAACGTAATATAACCTAACCTAACCCAACCTATCATCTCGGCGGTAATATTTGACAACATTCCTGGCGAGTTGGCCTCTACGTCTCCGTTTGACCTTCATA
Organism: Xylocopa violacea; assembly: GCA_963969225.1. Lineage (NCBI taxonomy): Eukaryota > Metazoa > Arthropoda > Insecta > Hymenoptera > Apidae > Xylocopa > Xylocopa violacea. Next base: position 83,905 of record CAXAJV010000644.1, on the reverse strand, counting down.
TACATCAATAACGTAATATAACCTAACCTAACGCAACCTAACATCTCGGCGGTAATATTTGACAACATTCCTGGCGAGTTGGCCTCTACGTCTCCGTTTGACCTTCATATACATCAATAACGTAATATAACCTATCCTAACGCAACCTAACATCTCGGCGGTAATATTTGACATCATTCCTGTCGAGTGGGCCTCTATGTCTCCGTGTAACCCTCGTATACATCAATAACGTAATATAACGTAACTTAATCCAACCTATCATCTCGGCGGTAATATTTGACAACATTCCTGGCGAGTTGGCCTCTACGTCTTCGTGGGACCTTTATATACATCAATAAGGTAATATAACTTATCCTAACCCAACCTAACATCTCCGCTGTAATATTTGACAACATACCTGGCGAGTTGGCCTCTACGTATCCGTGGGCCCTTCATATACATCTATAACGTAATATAACCTAACCTAACCCAATCTAACATCTCGACGGTAATATTTGACGACATTCCTGGCTTGTTGGCCTCTACGTCTCCGTTTGACCTTCATATACGTCAATATCGTAATATAACCTAACCTAACGCAACCTAACATCTCGGCGGTAATATTTGACATCATTCCTGGCGAGTTGGCCTCTACGTCTTCGTGGGACCTTTATATACATCAATAACGTAATATAACTTAACCTAACCCAACCTAACATCTCCGCGGTAATATTTGACAACATACCTGGCGAGTTGGCCTCTACGTCTCCGTGGGCCCTTCATATACATCAATAACGAAATATAACATAACCTAACCCAACCTATCATCTCGGAGGTAATATTTGACAAAATTCCTCGCCAGTTGGCTTCTCCGCTTCCGTGGGACCTTTATATACATCAATAACGTAATATAACCTAACCTAACCCAACCTAACATCTCCGCGGTAATATTTGACCACGTTCCTGGCTTGTTGCACTCTACGTCTCCGTGGGACCTTCATATAGATCTATAACGTAATATAACCTAACCTAACCCAACCTAACATCTCGGCGGCAATATTTGACAACATTCCTCGCGAGTTGGCTTCTCCGTCTCCGTGGGACCTTTATATACATCAATAACGTAATATAACCTAACCTAACCCAACCTATCATCTCGGCGGTAATATTTGAAAACATTCCTGGCGAGTTGGCATCTACGTCTCCGTGGGACCTTTATATACATCAATAACGTAATATAACATAACCTAACCCACCCTAGCATCTCGGCGGTAATATTTGACATCATTCCTGGCGAGTTGGTCTCTACGTCTCCGTGTAACCCTCGTATACAACAGTAACGTAATATAACGTAACTTAACCCAACCTATCATCTCGGCGGTAATATTTGACAACATTCCTGACGAGTTGGCCTCTACGTCTTCGTGGGACCTTTATATACATCAATAACGTAATATAACTTAACCTAACCCAACCCAACATCTCCGCGGTAATATTTGACAACATACCTGGCGAGTTGGCCTCTACGTATACGTGGGCCCTTCATATACATCAATAACGAAATATAACCTAACCTAACCCAACCTAACATCTCCGCGGTATTATTTGACAACATACCTGGCGAGTTGGCCTCTACGTCTCCGTCGGACCTTTATATACATCTATAACGTAATATAACGTAACTTAATCCAACCTATCATCTCGGCGGTAATATTTGACAACATTCCTGGCGAGTTGGCCTCTACGTCTTCGTGGGACCTTTATATACATCAATAAGGTAATATAACTTATCCTAACCCAACCTAACATCTCCGCTGTAATATTTGACAACATACCTGGCGAGTTGGCCTCTACGTATCCGTGGGCCCTTCATATACATCTATAACGTAATATAACCTAACCTAACCCAATCTAACATCTCGACGGTAATATTTGACGACATTCCTGGCTTGTTGGCCTCTACGTCTCCGTTTGACCTTCATATACGTCAATATCGTAATATAACCTAACCTAACGCAACCTAACATCTCGGCGGTAATATTTGACATCATTCCTGGCGAGTTGGCCTCTATGTCTCCGTGTAACCCTCGTATACATGAATAACGTAATATAACGTAACTTAATCCAACCTATCATCTCGGCGGTAATATTTGACAACATTCCTGGCGAGTTGGCCTCTACGTCTTCGTGGGACCTTTATATACATCAATAAGGTAATATAACTTATCCTAACCCAACCTAACATCTCCGCTGTAATATTTGACAACATACCTGGCGAGTTGGCCTCTACGTATCCGTGGGCCCTTCATATACATCAATAACGAAATATAACCTAACCTAACCCTATCTAACATCTCGGCGGTAATATTTGGCCACATTCCTGGCTTGTTGGCCTCTACGTCTCCGTCGGACCTTTATATACATCTATAACGTAATATAACCTAACCTAACCCAACCTATCATCTCGGCGTTAATATTTGACAACATTCCTGGCGAGTTGGCCTCTACGTCTCCGTTTGACCTTCATATACATCAATAACGTAATATAACCTAACCTAACGCAACCTAACATCTCGGCGGTAATATTTGACATCATTCCTGGCGAGTTGGCCTCTATGTCTCCGTGTAACCCTCGTATACATCAATAACGTAATATAACGTAACTTAATCCAACCTATCATCTCGGCGGTAATATTTGACAACATTCCTGGCGAGTTGGCCTCTACGTCTTCGTGGGACCTTTATATACATCAATAAGGTAATATAACTTATCCTAACCCAACCTAACATCTCCGCTGTAATATTTGACAACATACCTGGCGAGTTGGCCTCTACGTATCCGTGGGCCCTTCATATACATCTATAACGTAATATAACCTAACCTAACCCAATCTAACATCTCGACGGTAATATTTGACGACATTCCTGGCTTGTTGGCCTCTACGTCTCCGTTTGACCTTCATATACATCAATATCGTAATATAACCTAACCTAACGCAACCTAACATCTCGGCGGTAATATTTGACATCATTCCTGGCGAGTTGGCCTCTATGTCTCCGTGTAACCCTCGTATACATCACTAACGTAATATAACGTAACTTAATCCAACCTATCATCTCGGCGGTAATATTTGACAACATTCCTGGCGAGTTGGCCTCTACGTCTCCGTCGGACCTTTATATACATCTATAACGTAATATAACCTAACCTAACCCAACCTATCATCTCGGCGGTAATATTTGACGACATTCCTGGCGAGTTGGCCTCTACGTCTCCGTGGGACCTTTATATACATCAATAACATAATATGAGCTAGCCTAATCCAATCTAACATCTCGGCGATAATATTTGACAACATTCCTGGCGAGTTGGCCTCTACGTCTTCGTGGGACCTTTATATACATCAATAACGTAATATAACCTAACCTAACCCAACCTATCATCTCGGCGGTAATAATTGAAAACATTCCTGGCGAGTTGGCATCTACGTCTCCGTGGGACCTTTATATACATCAATAACGTAATATAACCTAACCTAACCCACCCTAGCATCTCGGCGGTAATATTTGACATCATTCCTGGCGAGTTGGCCTCTACGTCTCCGTGTAACCCTCGTATACAACAGTAACGTAATATAACGTAACTTAACCCAACCTATCATCTCGGCGGTAATATTTGACAACATTCCTGGCGAGTTGGCCTCTACGTCTTCGTGGGACCTTTATATACATCAATAACGTAATATAACTTAACCTAACCCAACTTAACATCTCCGCGGTAATATTTGACAACATACCTGGCGAGTTGGCCTCTACGTATCCGTGGGCCCTTCATATACATCTATAACGTAATATAACCTAACCTAACGCAACCTAACATCTCGGCGGTAATATTTGACATCATTCCTGGCGAGTTGGCCTCTATGTCTCCGTGTAACCCTCGTATGCATCAATAACGTAATATAACGTAACTTAATCCAACCTATCATCTCGGCGGTAATATTTGACAACATTCCTGGCGAGTTGGCCTCTACGTCTTCGTGGGACCTTTATATACATCAATAAGGTAATATAACTTATCCTAACCCAACCTAACATCTCCGCTGTAATATTTGACAACATACCTGGCGAGTTGGCCTCTACGTATCTGTGGGCCCTTGATATACATCAATAACGAAATATAACCTAACCTAACCCTATCTAACATCTCGGCGGTAATATTTGACCACATTCCTGGCTTGTTGGCCTCTACGTCTCCGTCGGACCTTTATATACATCTATAACGTAATATAACCTAACCTAACCCAACCTATCATCTCGGCGGTAATATTTGACAACATTCCTGGCGAGTTGGCCTCTACGTCTCCGTGGGACCTTTATATACATCAATAACATAATATGAGCTAGCCTAACCGAATCTAACATCTCGGCGATAATATTTTACCACATTCCTGGCGAGTTGGCCTCTACGTCTTCGTGGGACCTTTATATACATCAATAACGTAATATAACTTTACCTAACCCAACCTAACATCTCCGCGGTAATATTTGACAACATACCTGGCGAGTTGGCCTCTACGTCTCCGTGGGACCTTCATATAGATCTATAACGTAATATAACCTAACCTAACGCAATCCAACATCTCGGCGGTAATATTTGACAACATACATGGCGAGTTGGCCTCTACGTCTCCGTGGGATCTTTATATACATCAATAACGTAATATAACATAACCTAACCCAACCTATCATCTCGGCGGTAATATTTGACAACATTCCTGGCGAGTTGGCCTCTACGTCTCCGTGGGACCTTTATATACATCAATAACATAATATGAGCTAGCCTAACCCAATCTAACATCTCGGCGATAATATTTGACCACATTCCTGGCCAGTTGGCCTCTACGTCTTCGTGGGACCTTTATATACATCAATAACGTAATATAACTTAACCTAACCCAACCTAACATCTCCGCGGTAATATTTGACAACATACCTGGCGAGTTGGCCTCTACGTCTCCGTGGGCCCTTCATATACATCAATAACGAAATATAACATAACCTAACCCAACCTATCATCTCGGAGGTAATATTTGACAAAATTCCTCGCCAGTTGGCTTCTCCGCTTCCGTGGGACCTTTATATACATCAATAACGTAATATAACCTAACCTAACCCAACCTAACATCTCCGCGGTAATATTTGACCACGTTCCTGGCTTGTTGCACTCTACGTCTCCGTGGGACCTTCATATAGATCTATAACGTAATATAACCTAACCTAACCCAACCTAACATCTCGGCGGCAATATTTGACAACATTCCTCGCGAGTTGGCTTCTCCGTCTCCGTGGGACCTTTATATACATCAATAACGTAATATAACCTAACCTAACCCAACCTATCATCTCGGCGGTAATATTTGAAAACATTCCTGGCGAGTTGGCATCTACGTCTCCGTGGGACCTTTATATACATCAATAACGTAATATAACATAACCTAACCCACCCTAGCATCTCGGCGGTAATATTTGACATCATTCCTGGCGAGTTGGTCTCTACGTCTCCGTGTAACCCTCGTATACAACAGTAACGTAATATAACGTAACTTAACCCAACCTATCATCTCGGCGGTAATATTTGACAACATTCCTGACGAGTTGGCCTCTACGTCTTCGTGGGACCTTTATATACATCAATAACGTAATATAACTTAACCTAACCCAACCTAACGTCTCCGCGGTAATATTTGACAACATACCTGGCGAGTTGGCCTCTACGTATACGTGGGCCCTTCATATACATCAATAACGAAATATAACCTAACCTAACCCAACCTAACATCTCCGCGGTATTATTTGACAACATACCTGGCGAGTTGGCCTCTACGTCTCCGTCGGACCTTTATATACATCTATAACGTAATATAACGTAACTTAATCCAACCTATCATCTCGGCGGTAATATTTGACAACATTCCTGGCGAGTTGGCCTCTACGTCTTCGTGGGACCTTTATATACATCAATAAGGTAATATAACTTATCCTAACCCAACCTAACATCTCCGCTGTAATATTTGACAACATACCTGGCGAGTTGGCCTCTACGTATCCGTGGGCCCTTCATATACATCTATAACGTAATATAACCTAACCTAACCCAATCTAACATCTCGACGGTAATATTTGACGACATTCCTGGCTTGTTGGCCTCTACGTCTCCGTTTGACCTTCATATACGTCAATATCGTAATATAACCTAACCTAACGCAACCTAACATCTCGGCGGTAATATTTGACATCATTCCTGGCGAGTTGGCCTCTATGTCTCCGTGTAACCCTCGTATACATCACTAACGTAATATAACGTAACTTAATCCAACCTATCATCTCGGCGGTAATATTTGACAACATTCCTGGCGAGTTGGCCTCTACGTCTCCGTGGGACCTTCATATAGATCTATAACGTAATATAACCTAACCTAACCCAACCTAACATCTCGGCGGCAATATTTGACAACATTCCTGGCGAGTTGGCTTCTCCGTCCCCGTGGGATCTTTATATACATCAATAACGTAATATAACCTAACCTAACCCAACCTATCATCTCGGCGGTAATATTTGAAAACATTCCTGGCGAGTTGGCATCTACGTCTCCGTGGGACCTTTATATACATCAATAACGTAATATAACATAACCTAACCCACCCTAGCATCTCGGCGGTAATATTTGACATCATTCCTGGCGAGTTGGTCTCTACGTCTCCGTGTAACCCTCGTATACAACAGTAACGTAATATAACGTAACTTAACCCAACCTATCATCTCGGCGGTAATATTTGACAACATTCCTGGCGAGTTGGCCTCTACGTCTTCGTGGGACCTTTATATACATCAATAACGTCATATAACTTAACCTAACCCAACGTAACATCTCCGCGGTATTATTTGACAACATACCTGGCGAGTTGGCCTCTACGTCTCCGTCGGACCTTTATATACATCTATAACGTAATATAACCTAACCTAACCCAACCTATCATCTCGGCGGTAATATTTGACAACATTCCTGGCGAGTTGGCCTCTACGTCTCCGTGGGACCTTTATATACATCAATATCATAATATAAGCTAGCCTAACCCAATCTAACATCTCGGCGATAATATTTTACCACATTCCTGGCGAGTTGGCCTCTACGTCTTCGTGGGACCTTTATATACATCAATAACGTAATATAACTTAACCTAACCCAACCTAACATCTCCGCGGTAATATTTGACAACATACCTGGCGAGTTGGCCTCTACGTCTCCGTGGGACCTTCATATAGATCTATAACGTAATATAACCTAACCTAACGCAATCCAACATCTCGGCGGTAATATTTGACAACATTCCTGGCTTGTTGGCCTCTATGTCTCCGTGGGACCTTTATATACATCTATAACGTAATATAACCTAACCTAACCCAACCTATCATCTCGGCGGTAATATTTGACAACATTCCTGGCGAGTTGGCCTCTACGTCTCCGTTTGACCTTCATATACATCAATAACGTAATATAACCTAACCTAACGCAACCTAACATCTCGGCGGTAATATTTGACAACATTCCTGGCGAGTTGGCCTCTACGTCTCCGTTTGACCTTCATATACATCAATAACGTAATATAACCTATCCTAACGCAACCTAACATCTCGGCTGTAATATTTGACATCATTCCTGTCGAGTTGGCCTCTATGTCTCCGTGTAACCCTCGTATACATCAATAACGTAATATAACGTAACTTAATCCAACCTATCATCTCGGCGGTAATATTTGACAACATTCCTGGCGAGTTGGCCTCTACGTCTTCGTGGGACCTTTATATACATCAATAAGGTAATATAACTTATCCTAACCCAACCTAACATCTCCGCTGTAATATTTGACAACATACCTGGCGAGTTGGCCTCTACGTATCCGTGGGCCCTTCATATACATCTATAACGTAATATAACCTAACCTAACCCAATCTAACATCTCGACGGTAATATTTGACGACATTCCTGGCTTGTTGGCCTCTACGTCTCCGTTTGACCTTCATATACGTCAATATCGTAATATAACCTAACCTAACGCAACCTAACATCTCGGCGGTAATATTTGACATCATTCCTGGCGAGTTGGCCTCTATGTCTCCGTGTAACCCTCGTATACATCACTAACGTAATATAACGTAACTTAATCCAACCTATCATCTCGGCGGTAATATTTGACAACATTCCTGACGAGTTGGCCTCTACGTCTCCGTCGGACCTTTATATACATCTATAACGTAATATAACCTAACCTAACCCAACCTATCATCTCGGCGGTAATATTTGACAACATTCCTGGCGAGTTGGCCTCTACGTCTCCGTGGGTCCTTTATATACATCAATAACATAATATGAGCTAGCCTAACCCAATCTAACATCTCGGCGATAATATTTGACCACATTCCTGGCGAGTTGGCCTCTACGTCTTCGTGGGACCTTTATATACATCAATAACGTAATATAACTTAACCTAACCCAACCTAACATCTCCGCGGTAATATTTGACAACATACCTGGCGAGTTGGCCTCTACGTCTCCGTTTGACCTTCATATACATCAATAACGTAATATAACCTAACCTAACGCAACCTAACATCTCGGCGGTAATATTTGACAACATTCCTGGCGAGTTGGCCTCTACGTCTCCGTTTGACCTTCATATACATCAATAACGTAATATAACCTATCCTAACGCAACCTAACATCTCGGCGGTAATATTTGACATCATTCCTGTCGAGTTGGCCTCTATGTCTCCGTGTAACCCTCGTATACATCAATAACGTAATATAACGTAACTTAATCCAACCTATCATCTCGGCGGTAATATTTGACAACATTCCTGGCGAGTTGGCCTCTACGTCTTCGTGGGACCTTTATATACATCAATAAGGTAATATAACTTATCCTAACCCAACCTAACATCTCCGCTGTAATATTTGACAACATACCTGGCGAGTTGGCCTCTACGTATCCGTGGGCCCTTCATATACATCTATAACGTAATATAACCTAACCTAACCCAATCTAACATCTCGACGGTAATATTTGACGACATTCCTGGCTTGTTGGCCTCTACGTCTCCGTTTGACCTTCATATACGTCAATATCGTAATATAACCTAACCTAACGCAACCTAACATCTCGGCGGTAATATTTGACATCATTCCTGGCGAGTTGGCCTCTATGTCTCCGTGTAACCCTCGTATACATCACTAACGTAATATAACGTAACTTAATCCAACCTATCATCTCGGCGGTAATATTTGACAACATTCCTGACGAGTTGGCCTCTACGTCTCCGTCGGACCTTTATATACATCTATAACGTAATATAACCTAACCTAACCCAACCTATCATCTCGGCGGTAATATTTGACAACATTCCTGGCGAGTTGGCCTCTACGTCTCCGTGGGTCCTTTATATACATCAATAACATAATATGAGCTAGCCTAACCCAATCTAACATCTCGGCGATAATATTTGACCACATTCCTGGCGAGTTGGCCTCTACGTCTTCGTGGGACCTTTATATACATCAATAACGTAATATAACTTAACCTAACCCAACCTAACATCTCCGCGGTAATATTTGACAACATACCTGGCGAGTTGGCCTCTACGTCTCCGTGGGCCCTTCATATACATCAATAACGAAATATAACATAACCTAACCCAACCTATCATCTCGGAGGTAATATTTGACAAAATTCCTCGTGAGTTGGCTTCTCCGCTTCCGTGGGACCTTTATATACATCAATAACGTAATATAACCTAACCTAACCCAACCTAACATCTCCGCGGTAATATTTGACCACGTTCCTGGCTTGTTGCACTCTACGTCTCCGTGGGACCTTCATATAGATCTATAACGTAATATAACCTAACCTAACCCAACCTAACATCTCGGCGGCAATATTTGACAACATTCCTGGGGAGTTGGCTTCTCCGTCCCCGTGGGACCTTTATATACATCAATAACGTAATATAACCTAACCTATCCCAACCTATCATCTCGGCGGTAATATTTGAAAACATTCCTGGCGAGTTGGCATCTACGTCTCCGTGGGACCTTTATATACATCAATAACGTAATATAACATAACCTAACCCACCCTAGCATCTCGGCGGTAATATTTGACATCATTCCTGGCGAGTTGGTCTCTACGTCTCCGTGTAACCCTCGTATACAACAGTAACGTAATATGACGTAACTTAACCCAACCTATCATCTCGGCGGTAATATTTGACAACATTCCTGGCGAGTTGGCCTCTACGTCTTCGTGGGACCTTTATATACATCAATAACGTCATATAACTTAACCTAACCCAACGTAACATCTCCGCGGTATTATTTGAAAACATACCTGGCGAGTTGGCCTCTACGTCTCCGTCGGACCTTTATATACATCTATAACGTAATATAACCTAACCTAACCCAACCTATCATCTCGGCGGTAATATTTGACAACATTCCTGGCGAGTTGGCCTCTACGTCTCCGTGGGACCTTTATATACATCAATATCATAATATAAGCTAGCCTAACCCAATCTAACATCTCGGCGATAATATTTGACCACATTCCTGGCGAGTTGGCCTCTACGTCTTCGTGGGACCTTCTTATAGATCTATAACGTAATATAACCTAACCTAACCCAACCTAACATCTCGGCGGCAATATTTGACCACATTCCTGGCTTTGTTGGCTTCTGCGCCTCCGTCGGACCTTTATATACATCTATAACGTAATATAACCTAACCTAACCCAATATAACATCTCGACGGTAATATTTGACGACATTCCTGGCTTGTTGGCCTCTACGTCTCCGTTTGACCTTCATATACATCAATAACGTAATATAACCTAACCTAACGCAACCTAACATCTCGGCGGTAATATTTGACATCATTCCTGGCGAGTTGGCCTCTATGTCTCCGTGTAACCCTCGTATACAACAGTAACGTAATATAACGTAACTTAACCCAACCTATCATCTCGGCGGTAATATTTGACAACATTCCTGGCGAGTTGGCCTCTACGTCTTCGTGGGACCTTTATATACATCAATAACGTAATATAACTTAACCTAACCCAACCAAACATCTCCGCGGTAATATTTGACAACATACCTGGCGAGTTGGCCTCTACGTCTCCGTGGGCCCTTCATATACATCAATAACGAAAATTAACCTAACCTAACCCAACCTATCATCTCGGAGGTAATATTTGGCAACATTCCTGGCGAGTTGGCCTCTACGTCTCCGTGGGACCTTTATATACATCAATATCATAATATAAGCTAGCCTAACCCAATCTAACATCTCGGCGATAATATTTGACCACATTCCTGGCGAGTTGGCCTCTATGTCTTCGTGGGACCTTTATATACATCAATAACGTAATATAACTTAACCTAACCCAACCTAACATCTCCGCGGTAATATTTGACAACATACCTGGCGAGTTGGCCTCTACGTCTCCGTGGGACCTTCATATAGATCTATAACGTAATATAACCTAACCTAACGCAATCCAACATGTCGGCGGTAATATTTGACAACATTCCTGGCTTGTTGGCCTCTATGTCTCCGTGGGACCTTTATATACATCTATAACGTAATATAACCTAACCTAACCCAACCTATCATCTCGGCGGTAATATTTGACAACATTCCTGGCGAGTTGGCCTCTACGTCTCCGTTTGACCTTCATATACATCAATAACGTAATATAACCTAACCTAACGCAACCTAACATCTCGGCGGTAATATTTGACAACATTCCTGGCGAGTTGGCCTCTACGTCTCCGTTTGACCTTCATATACATCAATAACGTAATATAACCTATCCTAACGCAACCTAACATCTCGGCGGTAATATTTGACATCATTCCTGTCGAGTTGGCCTCTATGTCTCCGTGTAACCCTCGTATACATCAATAACGTAATATAACGTAACTTAATCCAACCTATCATCTCGGCGGTAATATTTGACAACATTCCTGGCGAGTTGGCCTCTACGTCTTCGTGGGACCTTTATATACATCAATAAGGTAATATAACTTATCCTAACCCAACCGAACATCTCCGCTGTAATATTTGACAACATACCTGGCGAGTTGGCCTCTACGTATCCGTGGGCCCTTCATATACATCTATAACGTAATATAACCTAACCTAACCCAATCTAACATCTCGACGGTAATATTTGACGACATTCCTGGCTTGTTGGCCTCTACGTCTCCGTTTGACCTTCATATACGTCAATATCGTAATATAACCTAACCTAACGCAACCTAACATCTCGGCGGTAATATTTGACATCATTCCTGGCGAGTTGGCCTCTATGTCTCCGTGTAACCCTCGTATACATCACTAACGTAATATAACGTAACTTAATCCAACCTATCATCTCGGCGGTAATATTTGACAACATTCCTGACGAGTTGGCCTCTACGTCTCCGTCGGACCTTTATATACATCTATAACGTAATATAACCTAACCTAACCCAACCTATCATCTCGGCGGTAATATTTGACAACATTCCTGGCGAGTTGGCATCTACGTCTCCGTGGGTCCTTTATATACATCAATAACATAATATGAGCTAGCCTAACCCAATCTAACATCTCGGCGATAATATTTGACCACATTCCTGGCGAGTTGGCCTCTACGTCTTCGTGGGACCTTTATATACATCAATAACGTAATATAACTTAACCTAACCCAACCTAACATCTCCGCGGTAATATTTGACAACATACCTGGCGAGTTGGCCTCTACGTCTCCGTGGGCCCTTCATATACATCAATAACGAAATATAACATAACCTAACCCAACCTATCATCTCGGAGGTAATATTTGACAAAACTCCTCGCGAGTTGGCTTCTCCGCTTCCGTGGGACCTTTATATACATCAATAACGTAATATAACCTAACCTAACCCAACCTAACATCTCCGCGGTAATATTTGACCACGTTCCTGGCTTGTTGCACTCTACGTCTCCGTGGGACCTTCATATAGATCTATAACGTAATATAACCTAACCTAACCCAACCTAACATCTCGGCGGCAATATTTGACAACATTCCTGGGGAGTTGGCTTCTCCGTCCCCGTGGGACCTTTATATACATCAATAACGTAATATAACCTAACCTAACCCAACCTATCATCTCGGCGGTAATATTTGACAACATTCCTGGCGAGTTGGCCTCTACGTCTTCGTGGGACCTTTATATACATCAATAACGTCATATAACTTAACCTAACCCAACGTAACATCTCCGCGGTATTATTTGACAACATACCTGGCGAGTTGGCCTCTACGTCTCCGTCGGACCTTTATATACATCTATAACGTAATATAACCTAACCTAACCCAACCTATCATCTCGGCGGTAATATTTGACAACATTCCTGGCGAGTTGGCCTCTACGTCTCCGTGGGACCTTTATATACATCAATATCATAATATAAGCTAGCCTAACCCAATCTAACATCTCGGCGATAATATTTGACCACATTCCTGGCGAGTTGGCCTCTACGTCTTCCTGGGACCCTTATATACATCAATAACGTAATATAAGTTAACCTAACCCAACCTAACATCTCCGCGGTAATATTTGACAACATACCTGGCGAGTTGGCCTCTACGTCTCCGTGGGACCTTCATATAGATCTATAACGTAATATAACCTAACCTAACGCAATCCAACATCTCGGCGGTAATATTTGACAACATTCCTGGCTTGTTGGCCTCTATGTCTCCGTGGGACCTTTATATACATCTATAACGTAATATAACCTAACCTAACCCAACCTATCATCTCGGCGGTAATATTTGACAACATTCCTGGCGAGTTGGCCTCTACGTCTCCGTTTGACCTTCATATACATCAATAACGTAATATAACCTAACCTAACGCAACCTAACATCTCGGCGGTAATATTTGACAAAATTCCTCGCGAGTTGGCTTCTCCGCTTCCGTGGGACCTTTATATACATCAATAACGTAATATAACCTAACCTAACCCACCCTAACATCTCCGCGGTAATATTTGACCACGTTCCTGGCTTGTTGCACTCTACGTCTCCGTGGGACCTTCATATAGATCTATAACGTAATATAACCTAACCTAACCCAACCTAACATCTCGGCGGCAATATTTGACAACATTCCTGGCGAGTTGGCTTCTCCGTCCCCGTGGGACCTTTATATACATCAATAACGTAATATAACCTAACCTAACGCAACCTAACATCTCGGCGGTAATAGTTGACATCATTCCTGTCGAGTTGGCCTCTATGTCTCCGTGTAACCCTCGTATACATCAATAACGTAATATAACGTAACTTAATCCAACCTATCATCTCGGCGGTAATATTTGACAACATTGCTGGCGAGTTGGCCTCTACGTCTTCGTGGGACCTTTATATACATCAATAAGGTAATATAACTTATCCTAACCCAACCTAACATCTCCGCTGTAATATTTGACAACATACCTGGCGAGTTGGCCTCTACGTATCCGTGGGCCCTTCATATACATCAATAACATAATATAAGCTAGCCTAACGCAACGTAACATCTCGGCGGTAATATTTGACATCATTCCTGGCGAGTTGGCCTCTATGTCTCCGTGTAACCCTCGTATACATCACTAACGTAATATAACGTAACTTAATCCAACCTATCATCTCGGCGGTAATATTTGACAACATTCCTGGCGAGTTGGCCTCTACGTGTTCGTGGGACCTTTATATACATCAATAACGTAATATAACTTAACCTAACCCAACCAAACATCTCCGCGGTAATATTTGACCACATTCCTGGCTTGTTGGCCTCTACGTCTCCGTAGCACCTTTATATACATCTATAACGTAATATAACCTAACCTAACCCAATCTAACATCTCGACGGTAATATTTGACGACATTCCTGGCTTGTTGGCCTCTACGTCTCCGTTTGACCTTCATATACATCAATATCGTAATATAACCTAACCTAACGCAACCTAACATCTCGGCGGTAATATTTGACATCATTCCTGGCGAGTTGGCCTCTATGTCTCCGTGTAACCCTCGTATACATCACTAACGTAATATAACGTAACTTAATCCAACCTATCATCTCGGCGGTAATATTTGACAACATTCCTGGCGAGTTGGCCTCTGCGTCTTCGTGGGACCTTTATGTACATCAATAACGTAATATAACTTAACCTAACCCAACCTAACATCTCCGCGGTAATATTTGACAACATACCTGGCGAGTTGGTCTCTACGTATCCGTGGGCCCTTCATATACATCAATAACGAAATATAACCTAACCTAACCCTATCTAACATCTCGGCGGTAATATTTGACCACATCCCTGGCTTGTTGGCCTCTACGTCTCCGTCGGACCTTTATATACATCTATAACGTAATATAACCTACCCTAACCCAACCTATCATCTCGGCGGTAATATTTGACAACATTCCTGGCGAGTTGGCTTCTCCGTCCCCGTGGGACCTTTATATACATCAATAACGTAATATAACCTAACCTAACCCAACCTATCATCTCGGCGGTAATATTTGACAACATTCCTGGCGAGTTGGCCTCTACGTCTTCGTGGGACCTTTATATACATCAATAACGTAATATAACTTAACCTAACCCAACCTAACATCTCCGCGGTAATATTTGACAACATACCTGGCGAGTTGACCTCTACGTATACGTGGGCCCTTCATATACATCAATAACGAAATATAACATAACCTAACCCAACCTAACATCTCGGCGGTAATATTTGACCACATTCCTGGCTTTGTTGGCCTCTACGCCTCCGTCGGACCTTTATATACATCTATAACGTAATATAACCTAACCTAACCCAATCTAACATCTCGACGGTAATATTTGACGACATTCCTGGCTTATTGGCCTCTACGTCTCCGTTTGACCTTCATATACATCAATAACGTAATATAACCTAACCTAACGCAACCTAACATCTCGGCGGTAATATTTGACATCATTCCTGGCGAGTTGGCCTCTATGTCTCCGTGTAACCCTCGTATACATCACTAGCGTAATATAACGTAACTTAATCCAACCTATCATCTCGGCGGTAATATTTGACAACATTCCTGGCGAGTTGGCCTCTACGTCTTCGTGGGACCTTTATATACATCAATAACGTAATATAATTTAACCTAACCCAACCTAACATCTCCGCGGTAATATTTGACAACATACCTGGCGAGTTGGCCTCTACGTATCCGTGGGCCCTTCATATACATCAATAACGAAATATAACCTAACCTAACCCTATCTAACATCTCGGCGGTAATATTTGACCACATTCCTGGCTTGTTGGCCTCTACGTCTCCGTCGGACCGTTATATACATCTATAACGTAATATAACCTAACCTAACCCAACCTATCATCTCGGCGGTAATATTTGACAACATTCCTGGCGAGTTGGCCTCTACGTCTCCGTTTGACCTTCATATACATCAATAACGTAATATAACCTAACCTAACGCAACCTAACATCTCGGCGGTAATAGTTGACATCATTCCTGTCGAGTTGGCCTCTATGTCTCCGTGTAACCCTCGTATACATCAATAACGTAATATAACGTAACTTAATCCAACCTATCATCTCGGCGGTAATATTTGACAACATTGCTGGCGAGTTGGCCTCTACGTCTTCGTGGGACCTTTATATACATCAATAAGGTAATATAACTTATCCTAACCCAACCTAACATCTCCGCTGTAATATTTGACAACATACCTGGCGAGTTGGCCTCTACGTATCCGTGGGCCCTTCATATACATCAATAACATAATATAAGCTAGCCTAACGCAACGTAACATCTCGGCGGTAATATTTGACATCATTCCTGGCGAGTTGGCCTCTATGTCTCCGTGTAACCCTCGTATACATCACTAACGTAATATAACGTAACTTAATCCAACCTATCATCTCGGCGGTAATATTTGACAACATTCCTGGCGAGTTGGCCTCTACGTGTTCGTGGGACCTTTATATACATCAATAACGTAATATAACTTAACCTAATCCAACCAAACATCTCCGCGGTAATATTTGACCACATTCCTGGCTTGTTGGCCTCTACGTCTCCGTAGCACCTTTATATACATCTATAACGTAATATAACCTAACCTAACCCAATCTAACATCTCGACGGTAATATTTGACGACATTCCTGGCTTGTTGGCCTCTACGTCTCCGTTTGACCTTCATATACATCAATATCGTAATATAACCTAACCTAACGCAACCTAACATCTCGGCGGTAATATTTGACATCATTCCTGGCGAGTTGGCCTCTATGTCTCCGTGTAACCCTCGTATACATCACTAACGTAATATAACGTAACTTAATCCAACCTATCATCTCGGCGGTAATATTTGACAACATTCCTGGCGAGTTGGCCTCTACGTCTTCGTGGGACCTTTATGTACATCAATAACGTAATATAACTTAACCTAACCCAACCTAACATCTCCGCGGTAATATTTGACAACATACCTGGCGAGTTGGTCTCTACGTATCCGTGGGCCCTTCATATACATCAATAACGAAATATAACCTAACCTAACCCTATCTAACATCTCGGCGGTAATATTTGACCACATCCCTGGCTTGTTGGCCTCTACGTCTCCGTCGGACCTTTATATACATCTATAACGTAATATAACCTACCCTAACCCAACCTATCATCTCGGCGGTAATATTTGACAACATTCCTGGCGAGTTGGCTTCTCCGTCCCCGTGGGACCTTTATATACATCAATAACGTAATATAACCTAACCTAACCCAACCTATCATCTCGGCGGTAATATTTGACAACATTCCTGGCGAGTTGGCCTCTACGTCTTCGTGGGACCTTTATATACATCAATAACGTAATATAACTTAACCTAACCCAACCTAACATCTCCGCGGTAATATTTGACAACATACCTGGCGAGTTGACCTCTACGTATACGTGGGCCCTTCATATACATCAATAACGAAATATAACATAACCTAACCCAACCTAACATCTCGGCGGTAATATTTGACAACATTCCTGGCTTGTTGGCCTCTATGTCTCCGTGGGACCTTTATATACATCTATAACGTAATATAACCTAACCTAACCCAACCTATCATCTCGGCGGTAATATTTGACAACATTCCTGGCGAGTTGGCCTCTACGTCTCCGTTTGACCTTCATATACATCAATAACGTAATATAACCTAACCTAACGCAACCTAACATCTCGGCGGTAATATTTGACAAAATTCCTTGCGAGTTGGCTTCTCCGCTTCCGTGGGACCTTTATATACATCAATAACGTAATATAACCTAACCTAACCCACCCTAACATCTCCGCGGTAATATTTGACCACGTTCCTGGCTTGTTGCACTCTACGTCTCCGTGGGACCTTCATATAGATCTATAACGTAATATAACCTAACCTAACCCAACCTAACATCTCGGCGGCAATATTTGACAACATTCCTGGCGAGTTGGCTTCTCCGTCCCCGTGGGACCTTTATATACATCAATAACGTAATATAACCTAACCTAACGCAACCTAACATCTCGGCGGTAATAGTTGACATCATTCCTGTCGAGTTGGCCTCTATGTCTCCGTGTAACCCTCGTATACATCAATAACGTAATATAACGTAACTTAATCCAACCTATCATCTCGGCGGTAATATTTGACAACATTGCTGGCGAGTTGGCCTCTACGTCTTCGTGGGACCTTTATATACATCAATAAGGTAATATAACTTATCCTAACCCAACCTAACATCTCCGCTGTAATATTTGACAACATACCTGGCGAGTTGGCCTCTACGTATCCGTGGGCCCTTCATATACATCAATAACATAATATAAGCTAGCCTAACGCAACGTAACATCTCGGCGGTAATATTTGACATCATTCCTGGCGAGTTGGCCTCTATGTCTCCGTGTAACCCTCGTATACATCACTAACGTAATATAACGTAACTTAATCCAACCTATCATCTCGGCGGTAATATTTGACAACATTCCTGGCTAGTTGGCCTCTACGTGTTCGTGGGACCTTTATATACATCAATAACGTAATATAACTTAACCTAACCCAACCAAACATCTCCGCGGTAATATTTGACCACATTCCTGGCTTGTTGGCCTCTACGTCTCCGTTTGACCTTCATATACATCAATAACGTAATATAACCTAACCTAACGCAACCTAACATCTCGGAGGTAATATTTGACATCATTCCTGGCGAGTTGGCCTCTACGTCTTCCTGGGACCCTTATATACATCAATAACGTAATATAAGTTAACCTAACCCAACCTAACATCTCCGCGGTAATATTTGACAACATACCTGGCGAGTTGGCCTCTACGTCTCCGTGGGACCTTCATATAGATCTATAACGTAATATAACCTAACCTAACGCAATCCAACATCTCGGCGGTAATATTTGACAACATTCCTGGCTTGTTGGCCTCTATGTCTCCGTGGGACCTTTATATACATCTATAACGTAATATAACCTAACCTAACCCAACCTATCATCTCGGCGGTAATATTTGACAACATTCCTGGCGAGTTGGCCTCTACGTCTCCGTTTGACCTTCATATACATCAATAACGTAATATAACCTAACCTAACGCAACCTAACATCTCGGCGGTAATATTTGACAAAATTCCTTGCGAGTTGGCTTCTCCGCTTCCGTGGGACCTTTATATACATCAATAACGTAATATAACCTAACCTAACCCACCCTAACATCTCCGCGGTAATATTTGACCACGTTCCTGGCTTGTTGCACTCTACGTCTCCGTGGGACCTTCATATAGATCTATAACGTAATATAACCTAACCTAACCCAACCTAACATCTCGGCGGCAATATTTGACAACATTCCTGGCGAGTTGGCTTCTCCGTCCCCGTGGGACCTTTATATACATCAATAACGTAATATAACCTAACCTAACGCAACCTAACATCTCGGCGGTAATAGTTGACATCATTCCTGTCGAGTTGGCCTCTATGTCTCCGTGTAACCCTCGTATACATCAATAACGTAATATAACGTAACTTAATCCAACCTATCATCTCGGCGGTAATATTTGACAACATTGCTGGCGAGTTGGCCTCTACGTCTTCGTGGGACCTTTATATACATCAATAAGGTAATATAACTTATCCTAACCCAACCTAACATCTCCGCTGTAATATTTGACAACATACCTGGCGAGTTGGCCTCTACGTATCCGTGGGCCCTTCATATACATCAATAACATAATATAAGCTAGCCTAACGCAACGTAACATCTCGGCGGTAATATTTGACATCATTCCTGGCGAGTTGGCCTCTATGTCTCCGTGTAACCCTCGTATACATCACTAACGTAATATAACGTAACTTAATCCAACCTATCATCTCGGCGGTAATATTTGACAACATTCCTGGCTAGTTGGCCTCTACGTGTTCGTGGGACCTTTATATACATCAATAACGTAATATAACTTAACCTAACCCAACCAAACATCTCCGCGGTAATATTTGACCACATTCCTGGCTTGTTGGCCTCTACGTCTCCGTAGCACCTTTATATACATCTATAACGTAATATAACCTAACCTAACCCAATCTAACATCTCGACGGTAATATTTGACGACATTCCTGGCTTGTTGGCCTCTACGTCTCCGTTTGACCTTCATATACATCAATATCGTAATATAACCTAACCTAACGCAACCTAACATCTCGGCGGTAATATTTGACATCATTCCTGGCGAGTTGGCCTCTATGTCTCCGTGTAACCCTCGTATACATCACTAACGTAATATAACGTAACTTAATCCAACCTATCATCTCGGCGGTAATATTTGACAACATTCCTGGCGAGTTGGCCTCTACGTCTTCGTGGGACCTTTATGTACATCAATAACGTAATATAACTTAACCTAACCCAACCTAACATCTCCGCGGTAATATTTGACAACATACCTGGCGAGTTGGTCTCTACGTATCCGTGGGCCCTTCATATACATCAATAACGAAATATAACCTAACCTAACCCTATCTAACATCTCGGCGGTAATATTTGACCACATCCCTGGCTTGTTGGCCTCTACGTCTCCGTCGGACCTTTATATACATCTATAACGTAATATAACCTACCCTAACCCAACCTATCATCTCGGCGGTAATATTTGACAACATTCCTGGCGAGTTGGCTTCTCCGTCCCCGTGGGACCTTTATATACATCAATAACGTAATATAACCTAACCTAACCCAACCTATCATCTCGGCGGTAATATTTGACAACATTCCTGGCGAGTTGGCCTCTACGTCTTCGTGGGACCTTTATATACATCAATAACGTAATATAACTTAACCTAACCCAACCTAACATCTCCGCGGTAATATTTGACAACATACCTGGCGAGTTGACCTCTACGTATACGTGGGCCCTTCATATACATCAATAACGAAATATAACATAACCTAACCCAACCTAACATCTCGGCGGTAATATTTGACCACATTCCTGGCTTTGTTGGCCTCTACGCCTCCGTCGGACCTTTATATACATCTATAACGTAATATA
This sequence comes from Xylocopa violacea, assembly GCA_963969225.1. Classification (NCBI taxonomy): domain Eukaryota; kingdom Metazoa; phylum Arthropoda; class Insecta; order Hymenoptera; family Apidae; genus Xylocopa; species Xylocopa violacea. The sequence continues at coordinate 62,191 of CAXAJV010000644.1, read as the reverse complement.
ACCTAACCTAACCCAATCTAACATCTCGACGGTAATATTTGACGACATTCCTGGCTTATTGGCCTCTACGTCTCCGTTTGACCTTCATATACATCAATAACGTAATATAACCTAACCTAACGCAACCTAACATCTCGGCGGTAATATTTGACATCATTCCTGGCGAGTTGGCCTCTATGTCTCCGTGTAACCCTCGTATACATCACTAGCGTAATATAACGTAACTTAATCCAACCTATCATCTCGGCGGTAATATTTGACAACATTCCTGGCGAGTTGGCCTCTACGTCTTCGTGGGACCTTTATATACATCAATAACGTAATATAATTTAACCTAACCCAACCTAACATCTCCGCGGTAATATTTGACAACATACCTGGCGAGTTGGCCTCTACGTATCCGTGGGCCCTTCATATACATCAATAACGAAATATAACCTAACCTAACCCTATCTAACATCTCGGCGGTAATATTTGACCACATTCCTGGCTTGTTGGCCTCTACGTCTCCGTCGGACCGTTATATACATCTATAACGTAATATAACCTAACCTAACCCAACCTATCATCTCGGCGGTAATATTTGACAACATTCCTGGCGAGTTGGCCTCTACGTCTCCGTTTGACCTTCATATACATCAATAACGTAATATAACCTAACCTAACGCAACCTAACATCTCGGCGGTAATAGTTGACATCATTCCTGTCGAGTTGGCCTCTATGTCTCCGTGTAACCCTCGTATACATCAATAACGTAATATAACGTAACTTAATCCAACCTATCATCTCGGCGGTAATATTTGACAACATTGCTGGCGAGTTGGCCTCTACGTCTTCGTGGGACCTTTATATACATCAATAAGGTAATATAACTTATCCTAACCCAACCTAACATCTCCGCTGTAATATTTGACAACATACCTGGCGAGTTGGCCTCTACGTATCCGTGGGCCCTTCATATACATCAATAACATAATATAAGCTAGCCTAACGCAACGTAACATCTCGGCGGTAATATTTGACATCATTCCTGGCGAGTTGGCCTCTATGTCTCCGTGTAACCCTCGTATACATCACTAACGTAATATAACGTAACTTAATCCAACCTATCATCTCGGCGGTAATATTTGACAACATTCCTGGCGAGTTGGCCTCTACGTGTTCGTGGGACCTTTATATACATCAATAACGTAATATAACTTAACCTAACCCAACCAAACATCTCCGCGGTAATATTTGACCACATTCCTGGCTTGTTGGCCTCTACGTCTCCGTAGCACCTTTATATACATCTATAACGTAATATAACCTAACCTAACCCAATCTAACATCTCGACGGTAATATTTGACGACATTCCTGGCTTGTTGGCCTCTACGTCTCCGTTTGACCTTCATATACATCAATATCGTAATATAACCTAACCTAACGCAACCTAACATCTCGGCGGTAATATTTGACATCATTCCTGGCGAGTTGGCCTCTATGTCTCCGTGTAACCCTCGTATACATCACTAACGTAATATAACGTAACTTAATCCAACCTATCATCTCGGCGGTAATATTTGACAACATTCCTGGCGAGTTGGCCTCTACGTCTTCGTGGGACCTTTATGTACATCAATAACGTAATATAACTTAACCTAACCCAACCTAACATCTCCGCGGTAATATTTGACAACATACCTGGCGAGTTGGTCTCTACGTATCCGTGGGCCCTTCATATACATCAATAACGAAATATAACCTAACCTAACCCTATCTAACATCTCGGCGGTAATATTTGACCACATCCCTGGCTTGTTGGCCTCTACGTCTCCGTCGGACCTTTATATACATCTATAACGTAATATAACCTACCCTAACCCAACCTATCATCTCGGCGGTAATATTTGACAACATTCCTGGCGAGTTGGCTTCTCCGTCCCCGTGGGACCTTTATATACATCAATAACGTAATATAACCTAACCTAACCCAACCTATCATCTCGGCGGTAATATTTGACAACATTCCTGGCGAGTTGGCCTCTACGTCTTCGTGGGACCTTTATATACATCAATAACGTAATATAACTTAACCTAACCCAACCTAACATCTCCGCGGTAATATTTGACAACATACCTGGCGAGTTGACCTCTACGTATACGTGGGCCCTTCATATACATCAATAACGAAATATAACATAACCTAACCCAACCTAACATCTCGGCGGTAATATTTGACCACATTCCTGGCTTTGTTGGCCTCTACGCCTCCGTCGGACCTTTATATACATCTATAACGTAATATAACCTAACCTAACCCAATCTAACATCTCGACGGTAATATTTGACGACATTCCTGGCTTATTGGCCTCTACGTCTCCGTTTGACCTTCATATACATCAATAACGTAATATAACCTAACCTAACGCAACCTAACATCTCGGCGGTAATATTTGACATCATTCCTGGCGAGTTGGCCTCTATGTCTCCGTGTAACCCTCGTATACATCACTAGCGTAATATAACGTAACTTAATCCAACCTATCATCTCGGCGGTAATATTTGACAACATTCCTGGCGAGTTGGCCTCTACGTCTTCGTGGGACCTTTATATACATCAATAACGTAATATAATTTAACCTAACCCAACCTAACATCTCCGCGGTAATATTTGACAACATACCTGGCGAGTTGGCCTCTACGTATCCGTGGGCCCTTCATATACATCAATAACGAAATATAACCTAACCTAACCCTATCTAACATCTCGGCGGTAATATTTGACCACATTCCTGGCTTGTTGGCCTCTACGTCTCCGTCGGACCGTTATATACATCTATAACGTAATATAACCTAACCTAACCCAACCTATCATCTCGGCGGTAATATTTGACAACATTCCTGGCGAGTTGGCCTCTACGTCTCCGTTTGACTTTCATATACATCAATAACGTAATATAACCTAACCTAACGCAACCTAACATCTCGGCGGTAATAGTTGACATCATTCCTGTCGAGTTGGCCTCTATGTCTCCGTGTAACCCTCGTATACATCAATAACGTAATATAACGTAACTTAATCCAACCTATCATCTCGGCGGTAATATTTGACAACATTGCTGGCGAGTTGGCCTCTACGTCTTCGTGGGACCTTTATATACATCAATAAGGTAATATAACTTATCCTAACCCAACCTAACATCTCCGCTGTAATATTTGACAACATACCTGGCGAGTTGGCCTCTACGTATCCGTGGGCCCTTCATATACATCAATAACATAATATAAGCTAGCCTAACGCAACGTAACATCTCGGCGGTAATATTTGACATCATTCCTGGCGAGTTGGCCTCTATGTCTCCGTGTAACCCTCGTATACATCACTAACGTAATATAACGTAACTTAATCCAACCTATCATCTCGGCGGTAATATTTGACAACATTCCTGGCGAGTTGGCCTCTACGTGTTCGTGGGACCTTTATATACATCAATAACGTAATATAACTTAACCTAATCCAACCAAACATCTCCGCGGTAATATTTGACCACATTCCTGGCTTGTTGGCCTCTACGTCTCCGTAGCACCTTTATATACATCTATAACGTAATATAACCTAACCTAACCCAATCTAACATCTCGACGGTAATATTTGACGACATTCCTGGCTTGTTGGCCTCTACGTCTCCGTTTGACCTTCATATACATCAATATCGTAATATAACCTAACCTAACGCAACCTAACATCTCGGCGGTAATATTTGACATCATTCCTGGCGAGTTGGCCTCTATGTCTCCGTGTAACCCTCGTATACATCACTAACGTAATATAACGTAACTTAATCCAACCTATCATCTCGGCGGTAATATTTGACAACATTCCTGGCGAGTTGGCCTCTACGTCTTCGTGGGACCTTTATGTACATCAATAACGTAATATAACTTAACCTAACCCAACCTAACATCTCCGCGGTAATATTTGACAACATACCTGGCGAGTTGGTCTCTACGTATCCGTGGGCCCTTCATATACATCAATAACGAAATATAACCTAACCTAACCCTATCTAACATCTCGGCGGTAATATTTGACCACATCCCTGGCTTGTTGGCCTCTACGTCTCCGTCGGACCTTTATATACATCTATAACGTAATATAACCTACCCTAACCCAACCTATCATCTCGGCGGTAATATTTGACAACATTCCTGGCGAGTTGGCTTCTCCGTCCCCGTGGGACCTTTATATACATCAATAACGTAATATAACCTAACCTAACCCAACCTATCATCTCGGCGGTAATATTTGACAACATTCCTGGCGAGTTGGCCTCTACGTCTTCGTGGGACCTTTATATACATCAATAACGTAATATAACTTAACCTAACCCAACCTAACATCTCCGCGGTAATATTTGACAACATACCTGGCGAGTTGACCTCTACGTATACGTGGGCCCTTCATATACATCAATAACGAAATATAACATAACCTAACCCAACCTAACATCTCGGCGGTAATATTTGACCACATTCCTGGCTTTGTTGGCCTCTACGCCTCCGTCGGACCTTTATATACATCTATAACGTAATATAACCTAACCTAACCCAATCTAACATCTCGACGGTAATATTTGACGACATTCCTGGCTTATTGGCCTCTACGTCTCCGTTTGACCTTCATATACATCAATAACGTAATATAACCTAACCTAACGCAACCTAACATCTCGGCGGTAATATTTGACATCATTCCTGGCGAGTTGGCCTCTATGTCTCCGTGTAACCCTCGTATACATCACTAGCGTAATATAACGTAACTTAATCCAACCTATCATCTCGGCGGTAATATTTGACAACATTCCTGGCGAGTTGGCCTCTACGTCTTCGTGGGACCTTTATATACATCAATAACGTAATATAATTTAACCTAACCCAACCTAACATCTCCGCGGTAATATTTGACAACATACCTGGCGAGTTGGCCTCTACGTATCCGTGGGCCCTTCATATACATCAATAACGAAATATAACCTAACCTAACCCAACCTATCATCTCGCCGGTAATATATGACAAAATTCCTGGCGAGTTGGCTTCTCCGTTTCCATGGGACCTTTATATACATCTATAACGTAATATAACCTAACCTAAACCACCCTAGCATCTCGGCGGTAATATTTGACATCATTCCTGGCGAGTTGGCCTCTACGTCTCCGTGGAACCTTTATATACATCAATAACGTAATGTAACCTAACCTAACCCAACCTAACATCTCGGCGGTAATATTTGACCACATTCCTGGCTTGTTGGCCTCTACGTCCCCGTGGGACCTTTATATACATCAATAACGTAATATAACCTTACCTAACCCAACCTAACATCTCGGCGGTAATATTTGACATCATTCCTGGGGAGTTGGCCTCTACGTCTCCGTTTGACCATGATATACATCAATAACGTAATATAACGTAACCTAACCCAACCTATCATCTCGGCGGTAATATTTGACCACATTCCTGGCTTGTTGGCCTCTACGTCTCCGTCGGACCTTTATATACATCAATAACGTAATATAACTTAACCTAGCCCAACCTAACATCTCCGCGGTATTATTTGACAACATACCTGGCGAGTTGGCCTCCACGTCTCCGTGGGACCTTTATATACATCAATAACATAATATAAGCTAGCCTAACCTAATCTAACATCTCGGCGGTAGTATTTGACCACATTCGTGGCTTGTTGGCCTCTACGCCTCCGTGGGACCTTTATATACATCTATAACGTAATATAACCTAACCTAACCCAATCTAACATCTCGACGGTAATATTTGACGACATTCCTGGCTTGTTGGCCTCTACGTCTCCGTTTGACCTTCATATACATCAATAACGTAATATAACCTAACCTAACGCAACCTAACATCTCGGAGGTAATATTTGACATCATTCCTGGCGAGTTGGCCTCTACGTCTTCGTGGGACCTTCATATAGATCTATAACGTAATATATCCTAACCTAACGCAACCCAACATCTCGGCGGTAATATTTGACATCATTCCTGGCGAGTTGGCCTCTATGTCTCCGTGTAACCCTCGTATACATCAATAACATAATATAACGTAACTTAATCCAACCTATCATCTCCGCGGTAATATTTGACAACATACCTGGCGAGTTGGCCTCTACGTCTTCGTGGGACCTTTATATACATCAATAACGTAATATAACTTAACCTAACCCAACCTAACATCTCCGCGGTAATATTTGAAAACATTCCTGGCGAGTTGACCTCTACGTCTCCGTGTAACCGTCGTATACAACAATAACGTAACATAACGTAACTTATCCCAACCTATCATCTCGGCGGTAATATTTGACAACATTCCTGGCGAGTTGGCATCTACGTCTCCGTGGGACCTGCATATAGATCAATAACGTAATGTAACCTAACCTAACCCAACATAACATCTCGGTGGTAATATTTGACCACATTCCTGGCTTGTTGGCCTCTACCTCTCCGTTTGACCTTCATATACATCAATATCGTAATATAACCTAACCTAACGCAACCTAACATCTCGGCGGTAATATTTGACATCATTCCTGGCGAGTTGGAATCTATGTCTCCGTGTAACCCTCGTATACATCACTAACGTAGTATAACGTAACTTAATCCAACCTATCATCTCGGCGGTAATATTTGACAACATTCCTGGCGAGTTGGCCTCTACGTCTTCGTGGGACCTTTATGTACATCAATAACGTAATATAACTTAACCTAACCCAACCTAACATCTCCGCGGTAATATTTGACAACATACCGGGCGAGTTGGCCTCTACGTATCCGTGGGCCCTTCATATACATCAATAACGAAATATAACCTAACCTAACCCTATCTAACATCTCGGCGGTAATATTTGACCACATTCCTGGCTTGTTGGCCTCTACGTCTCCGTCGGACCTTTATATACATCTATAACGTAATATAACCTAACCTAACCCAACCTATCATCTCGGCGGTAATATTTGACAACATTCCTGGCGAGTTGGCCTCCACGTCTCCGTGGGACCTTTATATACATCAATAACATAATATAAGCTAGCCTAACCTAATCTAACATCTCGGCGGTAATATTTGACCACATTCCTGGCTTGTTGGCCTCTACGCCTCCGTCCGACCTTTATATACATCTATAACGTAATATAACCTAACCTAATCCAATCTAACATCTCGACGGTAATATTTGACGACATTCCTGGCTTGTTGGCCTCTACGTCTCCGTTTGACCTTCATATACATCAATAACGTAATATAACCTAACCTAACGCAACCTAACATCTCGGCGGTAATATTTGACATCATTCCTGGCGAGTTGGCCTCTATGTCTCCGTGTAACCCTCGTATACATCACTAGCGTAATATAACGTAACTTAATCCAACCTATCATCTCGGCGGTAATATTTGACAACATACCTGGCGAGTTGGCCTCTACGTATCCGTGGGCCCTTCATATACATCAATAACGAAATATAACCTAACCTAACCCTATCTAACATCTCGGCGGTAATATTTGACCACATTCCTGGCTTGTTGGCCTCTACGTCTCCGTCGGACCGTTATATACATCTATAACGTAATATAACCTAACCTAACCCAACCTATCATCTCGGCGGTAATATTTGACAACATTCCTGGCGAGTTGGCCTCTACGTCTCCGTGGGACCTTTATGTACATCAATAACGTAATATAACTTAACCTAACCCAACCTAACATCTCCGCGGTAATATTTGACAACATACCGGGCGAGTTGGCCTCTACGTATCCGTGGGCCCTTCATATACATCAATAACGAAATATAACCTAACCTAACCCTATCTAACATATCGGCGGTAATATTTGACCACATTCCTGGCTTGTTGGCCTCTACGTCTCCGTCGGACCTTTATATACATCTATAACGTAATATAACCTAACCTAACCCAACCTATCATCTCGGCGGTAATATTTGACAACATTCCTGGCTTGTTGGCCTCTACCTCTCCGTTTGACCTTCATATACATCAATATCGTAATATAACCTAACCTAACGCAACCTAACATCTCGGCGGTAATATTTGACATCATTCCTGGCGAGTTGGAATCTATGTCTCCGTGTAAGCCTCGTATACATCACTAACGTAGTATAACGTAACTTAATCCAACCTATCATCTCGGCGGTAATATTTGACAACATTCCTGGCGAGTTGGCCTCTACGTCTTCGTGGGACCTTTATGTACATCAATAACGTAATATAACTTAACCTAACCCAACCTAACATCTCCGCGGTAATATTTGACAACATACCGGGCGAGTTGGCCTCTACGTATCCGTGGGCCCTTCATATACATCAATAACGAAATATAACCTAACCTAACCCTATCTAACATCTCGGCGGTAATATTTGACCACATTCCTGGCTTGTTGGCCTCTACGTTTCCGTCGGACCTTTATATACATCTATAACGTAATATAACCTAACCTAACCCAACCTATCATCTCGGCGGTAATATTTGACAACATTCCTGGCGAGTTGGCCTCCACGTCTCCGTGGGACCTTTATATACATCAATAACATATTATAAGCTAGCCTAACCTAATCTAACATCTCGGCGGTAATATTTGACCACATTCCTGGCTTGTTCGCCTCTACGCCTCCGTCCGACCTTTATATACATCTATAACGTAATATAACCTAACCTAACCCAATCTAACATCTCGACGGTAATATTTGACGACATTCCTGGCTTGTTGGCCTCTACGTCTCCGTTTGACCTTCATATACGTCAATATCGTAATATAACCTAACCTAACGCAACCAAACATCTCGGCGGTAATATTTGACATCATTCCTGGCGAGTTGGCCTCTATGTCTCCGTGTAACCCTCGTATACATCACTAACGTAATATAACGTAACTTAATCCAACCTATCATCTCGGCGGTAATATTTGACAACATTCCTGACGAGTTGGCCTCTACGTCTCCGTCGGACCTTTATATACATCTATAACGTAATATAACCTAACCTAACCCAACCTATCATCTCGGCGGTAATATTTGACAACATTCCTGGCGAGTTGGCCTCTACGTCTCCGTGGGTCCTTTATATACATCAATAACATAATATGAGCTAGCCTAACCCAATCTAACATCTCGGCGATAATATTTGACCACATTCCTGGCGAGTTGGCCTCTACGTCTTCGTGGGACCTTTATATACATCAATAACGTAATATAACTTAACCTAACCCAACCTAACATCTCCGCGGTAATATTTGACAACATACCTGGCGAGTTGGCCTCTACGTCTCCGTGGGCCCTTCATATACATCAATAACGAAATATAACATAACCTAACCCAACCTATCATCTCGGAGGTAATATTTGACAAAATTCCTCGCGAGTTGGCTTCTCCGCTTCCGTGGGACCTTTATATACATCAATAACGTAATATAACCTAACCTAACCCAACCTAACATCTCCGCGGTAATATTTGACCACGTTCCTGGCTTGTTGCACTCTACGTCTCCGTGGGACCTTCATATAGATCTATAACGTAATATAACCTAACCTAACCCAACCTAACATCTCGGCGGCAATATTTGACAACATTCCTGGGGAGTTGGCTTCTCCGTCCCCGTGGGACCTTTATATACATCAATAACGTAATATAACCTAACCTAAACCAACCTATCATCTCGGCGGTAATATTTGAAAACATTCCTGGCGAGTTGGCATCTACGTCTCCGTGGGACCTTTATATACATCAATAACGTAATATAACATAACCTAACCCACCCTAGCATCTCGGCGGTAATATTTGACATCATTCCTGGCGAGTTGGTCTCTACGTCTCCGTGTAACCCTCGTATACAACAGTAACGTAATATGACGTAACTTAACCCAACCTATCATCTCGGCGGTAATATTTGACAACATTCCTGGCGAGTTGGCCTCTACGTCTTCGTGGGACCTTTATATACATCAATAACGTCATATAACTTAACCTAACCCAACGTAACATCTCCGCGGTATTATTTGACAACATACCTGGCGAGTTGGCCTCTACGTCTCCGTCGGACCTTTATATACATCTATAACGTAATATAACCTAACCTAACCCAACCTATCATCTCGGCGGTAATATTTGACAACATTCCTGGCGAGTTGGCCTCTACGTCTCCGTGGGACCTTTATATACATCAATATCATAATATAAGCTAGCCTAACCCAATCTAACATCTCGGCGATAATATTTGACCACATTCCTGGCGAGTTGGCCTCTACGTCTTCCTGGGACCCTTATATACATCAATAACGTAATATAAGTTAACCTAACCCAACCTAACATCTCCGCGGTAATATTTGACAACATACCTGGCGAGTTGGCCTCTACGTCTCCGTGGGACCTTCATATAGATCTATAACGTAATATAACCTAAACTAACGCAATCCAACATCTCGGCGGTAATATTTGACAACATTCCTGGCTTGTTGGCCTCTATGTCTCCGTGGGACCTTTATATACATCTATAACGTAATATAACCTAACCTAACCCAACCTATCATCTCGGCGGTAATATTTGACAACATTCCTGGCGAGTTGGCCTCTACGTCTCCGTTTGACCTTCATATACATCAATAACGTAATATAACCTAACCTAACGCAACCTAACATCTCGGCGGTAATATTTGACAAAATTCCTCGCGAGTTGGCTTCTCCGCTTCCGTGAGACCTTTATATACATCAATAACGTAATATAACCTAACCTAACCCACCCTAACATCTCCGCGGTAATATTTGACCACGTTCCTGGCTTGTTGCACTCTACGTCTCCGTGAGACCTTCATATAGATCTATAACGTAATATAACCTACCCTAACCCAACCTATCATCTCGGCGGCAATATTTGACAACATTCCTGGCGAGTTGGCTTCTCCGTCCCCGTGGGACCTTTATATACATCAATAACGTAATATAACCTAACCTAACCCAACCTATCATCTCGGCGGTAATATTTGAAAACATTCCTGGCGAGTTGGCATCTACGTCTCCGTGGGACCTTTATATACATCAATAACGTAATATAACATAACCTAACCCACCCTAGCATCTCGGCGGTAATATTTGACATCATTCCTGGCGAGTTGGCCTCTACGTCTCCGTGTAACCCTCGTATACAACAGTAACGTAATATAACGTAACTTATCCCAACCTATCATCTCGGCGGTAATATTTGACAACATTCCTGGCGAGTTGGCCTCTACGTCTTCGTGGGACCTTTATATACATCAATAACGTAATATAACTTAACCTAACCCAACCTAACATCTCCGCGGTAATATTTGACAACATACCTGGCGAGTTGACCTCTACGTATACGTGGGCCCTTCATATACATCAATAACGAAATATAACATAACCTAACCCAACCTAACATCTCGGCGGTAATATTTGACCACATTCCTGGCTATGTTGGCCTCTACGCCTCCGTCGGACCTTTATATACATCTATAACGTAATATAACCTAACCTAACCCAACCTATCATCTCGGCGGTAATATTTGACAACATTCCTGGCGAGTTGGCTTCTCCGTCCCCGTGGGACCTTTATATACATCAATAACGTAATATAACCTAACCTAACCCAACCTATCATCTCGGCGGTAATATTTGAAAACATTCCTGGCGAGTTGGCATCTACGTCTCCGTGGGACCTTTATATACATCAATAACGTAATATAACATAACCTAACCCACCCTAGCATCTCGGCGGTAATATTTGACATCATTCCTGGCGAGTTGGCCTCTACGTCTCCGTGTAACCCTCGTATACAACAGTAACGTAATATAACGTAACTTATCCCAACCTATCATCTCGGCGGTAATATTTGACAACATTCCTGGCGAGTTGGCCTCTACGTCTTCGTGGGACCTTTATATACATCAATAACGTAATATAACTTAACCTAACCCAACCTAACATCTCCGCGGTAATATTTGACAACATACCTGGCGAGTTGACCTCTACGTATACGTGGGCCCTTCATATACATCAATAACGAAATATAACATAACCTAACCCAACCTAACATCTCGGCGGTAATATTTGACCACATTCCTGGCTTTGTTGGCCTCTACGCCTCCGTCGGACCTTTATATACATCTATAACGTAATATAACCTAACCTAACCCAATCTAACATCTCGACGGTAATATTTGACGACATTCCTGGCTTGTTGGCCTCTACGTCTCCGTTTGACCTTCATATACATCAATAACGTAATATAACCTAACCTAACGCAACCTAACATCTCGGCGGTAATATTTGACATCATTCCTGGCGAGTTGGCCTCTATGTCTCCGTGTAACCCTCGTATACATCACTAGCGTAATATAACGTAACTTAATCCAACCTATCATCTCGGCGGTAATATTTGACAACATTCCTGGCGAGTTGGCCTCTACGTCTTCGTGGGACCTTTATATACATCAATAACGTAATATAATTTAACCTAACCCAACCTAACATCTCCGCGGTAATATTTGACTACATACCTGGCGAGTTTGCCTCTACGTATCCGTGGGCCCTTCATATACATCAATAACGAAATATAACCTAACCTAACCCTATCTAACATCTCGGCGGTAATATTTGACCACATTCCTGGCTTGTTGGCCTCTACGTCTCCGTCGGACCGTTATATACATCTATAACGTAATATAACCTAACCTAACCCAACCTATCATCTCGGCGGTAATATTTGACAACATTCCTGGCGAGTTGGCCTCTACGTCTCCGTTTGACCTTCATATACATCAATAACGTAATATAACCTAACCTAACGCAACCTAACATCTCGGCCGTAATATTTGACATCATTCCTGGCGAGTTGGCCTCTATGTCTCCGTGTAACCCTCGTATACATCACTAGCGTAATATAACGTAACTTAATCCAACCTATCATCTCGGCGGTAATATTTGGCAACATTCCTGGCTTGTTGGCCTCTATGTCCCCGTGTAACCCTCGTATACATCAATAACGTAATATAACGTAACTTAACCCAACCTAACATCTCCGCGGTAATATTTGACAACATATCTGGCGAGTTAGCCTCTACGTCTCTGTGGGACCTTCATATACATGAATAACGAAATATAACCTTACCTAACCCAACCTAACATCTCGGCGGTAATATTTGACATCATTCCTGGCGAGTTGGCCTCTACGTCTCCGTTTGACCATGATATACATCAATAACGTAATATAACGTAACCTAACCCAACCTATCATCTCGGCGGTAATATTTGACCACATTCCTGGCTTGTTGGCCTCTACGTCTCCGTCGGACCTTTATATACATCAATAACGTAATATAACTTAACCTAGCCCAACCTAACATCTCCGCGGTATTATTTGACAACATACCTGGCGAGTTGGCCTCCACGTCTCCGTGGGACCTTTATATACATCAATAACATAATATAAGCTAGCCTAACCTAATCTAACATCTCGGCGGTAGTATTTGACCACATTCGTGGCTTCTTGGCCTCTACGCCTCCGTGGGACCTTTATATACATCTATAACGTAATATAACCTAACCTAACCCAATCTAACATCTCGACGGTAATATTTGACGACATTCCTGGCTTGTTGGCCTCTACGTCTCCGTTTGACCTTCATATACATCAATAACGTAATATAACCTAACCTAACGCAACCTAACATCTCGGAGGTAATATTTGACATCATTCCTGGCGAGTTGGCCTCTACGTCTTCGTGGGACCTTCATATAGATCTATAACGTAATATATCCTAACCTAACGCAACCCAACATCTCGGCGGTAATATTTGACATCATTCCTGGCGAGTTGGCCTCTATGTCTCCGTGTAACCCTCGTATACATCAATAACATAATATAACGTAACTTAATCCAACCTATCATCTCCGCGGTAATATTTGACAACATACCTGGCGAGTTGGCCTCTACGTCTTCGTGGGACCTTTATATACATCAATAACGTAATATAACTTAACCTAACCCAACCTAACATCTCCGCGGTAATATTTGACAACATACCGGGCGAGTTGGCCTCTACGTATCCGTGGGCCCTTCATATACATCAATAACGAAATATAACCTAACCTAACCCTATCTAACATCTCGGCGGTAATATTTGACCACATTCCTGGCTTGTTGGCCTCTACGTCTCCGTCGGACCGTTATATACATCTATAACGTAATATAACCTAACCTAACCCAACCTATCATCTCGGCGGTAATATTTGACAACATTCCTGGCGAGTTGGCCTCTACGTCTCCGTGGGACCTTTATGTACATCAATAACGTAATATAACTTAACCTAACCCAACCTAACATCTCCGCGGTAATATTTGACAACATACCGGGCGAGTTGGCCTCTACGTATCCGTGGGCCCTTCATATACATCAATAACGAAATATAACCTAACCTAACCCTATCTAACATATCGGCGGTAATATTTGACCACATTCCTGGCTTGTTGGCCTCTACGTCTCCGTCGGACCTTTATATACATCTATAACGTAATATAACCTAACCTAACCCAACCTATCATCTCGGCGGTAATATTTGACAACATATCTGGCGAGTTAGCCTCTACGTCTCCGTGGGACCTTCATATACATGAATAACGAAATATAACCTAACCTAACCCAACCTATCATCTCGCCGGTGATATATGACAAAATTCCTGGCGAGTTGGCTTCTCCGTTTCCGTGGGACCTTTATATACATCTATAACGTAATATAACCTAACCTAAACCACCCTAGCATCTCGGCGGTAATATTTGACATCATTCCTGGCGAGTTGGCCTCTACGTCTCCGTGGAACCTTTATATACATCAATAACGTAATGTAACCTAACCTAACCTAACCTAACATCTCGGCGGTAATATTTGACCACATTCCTGGCTTGTTGGCCTCTACGGCCCCGTGGGACCTTTATATACATCAATAACGTAATATAACCTTACCTAACCCAACCTAACATCTCGGCGGTAATATTTGACATCATTCCTGGCTAGTTGGCCTCTACGTCTCCGTTTGACCATCATATACATCAATAACGTAATATAACGTAACTTAACCCAACCTATCATCTCGGCGGTAATATTTGACAACATTCCTGGCGAGTTGGACTCTACGTCTTCGTGGTACCTTTATATACATCAATAACGTAATATAACTTAACCTAACCCAACCTGACATATCCGCGGTAAATTTGACAACATACCTGGCGAGTTGGCCTCTACGTCTCCGTGGGCCCTTCATATACATCAATAACGAAATATAATCTAACCTAGCCCAACCTATCATCTCGGCGGTAATATTTGACATTATTCCTGGCGAGTTGGAATCTATGTCTCCGTGTAACCCTCGTATACATCACTAACGTAGTATAACGTAACTTAATCCAACCTATCATCTCGGCGGTAATATTTGACATCATTCCTGGCGAGTTGGCCTCTACGTCTCCGTGGAACGTTTATATACATCAATAACGTAATGTAACCTAACCTAACCTAACCTAACATCTCGGCGGTAATATTTGACCACATTCCTGGCTTGTTGGCCTCTACGTCCCCGTGGGACCTTTATATACATCAATAACGTAATATAACCTTACCTAACCCAACCTAACATCTCGGCGGTAATATTTGACATCATTCCTGGCTAGTTGGCCTCTACGTCTCCGTTTGACCATCATATACATCAATAACGTAATATAACGTAACTTAACCCAACCTATCATCTCGGCGGTAATATTTGACAACATTCCTGGCGAGTTGGACTCTACGTCTTCGTGGTACCTTTATATACATCAATAACGTAATATAACTTAACCTAACCCAACCTGACATATCCGCGGTAAATTTGACAACATACCTGGCGAGTTGGCCTCTACGTCTCCGTGGGCCCTTCATATACATCAATAACGAAATATAATCTAACCTCGCCCAACCTATCATCTCGGCGGTAATATTTGACATCATTCCTGGCGAGTTGCCCTCTACGTCTCCGTGCAACCGTCGTATACAACAATAACGTAACATAACGTAACTTAACCCAACCTATCATCTCGGCGGCAATATTTGACAACATTCCTGGCGAGTTGGCTTCTCCGTCCCCGTGGGACCTTTATATACATCAATAACGTAATATAACCTAACCTAACCCAACCTATCATCTCGGCGGTAATATTTGAAAACATTCCTGGCGAGTTGGCATCTACGTCTCCGTGGGACCTTTATATACATCAATAACGTAATATAACATAACCTAACCCACCCTAGCATCTCGGCGGTAATATTTGACATCATTCCTGGCGAGTTGGCCTCTACGTCTCCGTGTAACCCTCGTATACAACAGTAACGTAATATAACGTAACTTATCCCAACCTATCATCTCGGCGGTAATATTTGACAACATTCCTGGCGAGTTGGCCTCTACGTCTTCGTGGGACCTTTATATACATCAATAACGTAATATAACTTAACCTAACCCAACCTAACATCTCCGCGGTAATATTTGACAACATACCTGGCGAGTTGACCTCTACGTATACGTGGGCCCTTCATATACATCAATAACGAAATATAACATAACCTAACCCAACCTAACATCTCGGCGGTAATATTTGACCACATTCCTGGCTATGTTGGCCTCTACGCCTCCGTCGGACCTTTATATACATCTATAACGTAATATAACCTAACCTAACCCAACCTATCATCTCGGCGGTAATATTTGACAACATTCCTGGCGAGTTGGCTTCTCCGTCCCCGTGGGACCTTTATATACATCAATAACGTAATATAACCTAACCTAACCCAACCTATCATCTCGGCGGTAATATTTGAAAACATTCCTGGCGAGTTGGCATCTACGTCTCCGTGGGACCTTTATATACATCAATAACGTAATATAACATAACCTAACCCACCCTAGCATCTCGGCGGTAATATTTGACATCATTCCTGGCGAGTTGGCCTCTACGTCTCCGTGTAACCCTCGTATACAACAGTAACGTAATATAACGTAACTTATCCCAACCTATCATCTCGGCGGTAATATTTGACAACATTCCTGGCGAGTTGGCCTCTACGTCTTCGTGGGACCTTTATATACATCAATAACGTAATATAATTTAACCTAACCCAACCTAACATCTCCGCGGTAATATTTGACAACATACCTGGCGAGTTTGCCTCTACGTATCCGTGGGCCCTTCATATACATCAATAACGAAATATAACCTAACCTAACCCTATCTAACATCTCGGCGGTAATATTTGACCACATTCCTGGCTTGTTGGCCTCTACGTCTCCGTCGGACCGTTATATACATCTATAACGTAATATAACCTAACCTAACCCAACCTATCATCTCGGCGGTAATATTTGACAACATTCCTGGCGAGTTGGCCTCTACGTCTCCGTTTGACCTTCATATACATCAATAACGTAATATAACCTAACCTAACGCAACCTAACATCTCGGCCGTAATATTTGACATCATTCCTGGCGAGTTGGCCTCTATGTCTCCGTGTAACCCTCGTATACATCACTAGCGTAATATAACGTAACTTAATCCAACCTATCATCTCGGCGGTAATATTTGGCAACATTCCTGGCTTGTTGGCCTCTATGTCCCCGTGTAACCCTCGTATACATCAATAACGTAATATAACGTAACTTAACCCAACCTAACATCTCCGCGGTAATATTTGACAACATATCTGGCGAGTTAGCCTCTACGTCTCTGTGGGACCTTCATATACATGAATAACGAAATATAACCTTACCTAACCCAACCTAACATCTCGGCGGTAATATTTGACATCATTCCTGGCGAGTTGGCCTCTACGTCTCCGTTTGACCATGATATACATCAATAACGTAATATAACGTAACCTAACCCAACCTATCATCTCGGCGGTAATATTTGACCACATTCCTGGCTTGTTGGCCTCTACGTCTCCGTCGGACCTTTATATACATCAATAACGTAATATAACTTAACCTAGCCCAACCTAACATCTCCGCGGTATTATTTGACAACATACCTGGCGAGTTGGCCTCCACGTCTCCGTGGGACCTTTATATACATCAATAACATAATATAAGCTAGCCTAACCTAATCTAACATCTCGGCGGTAGTATTTGACCACATTCGTGGCTTCTTGGCCTCTACGCCTCCGTGGGACCTTTATATACATCTATAACGTAATATAACCTAACCTAACCCAATCTAACATCTCGACGGTAATATTTGACGACATTCCTGGCTTGTTGGCCTCTACGTCTCCGTTTGACCTTCATATACATCAATAACGTAATATAACCTAACCTAACGCAACCTAACATCTCGGAGGTAATATTTGACATCATTCCTGGCGAGTTGGCCTCTACGTCTTCGTGGGACCTTCATATAGATCTATAACGTAATATATCCTAACCTAACGCAACCCAACATCTCGGCGGTAATATTTGACATCATTCCTGGCGAGTTGGCCTCTATGTCTCCGTGTAACCCTCGTATACATCAATAACATAATATAACGTAACTTAATCCAACCTATCATCTCCGCGGTAATATTTGACAACATACCTGGCGAGTTGGCCTCTACGTCTTCGTGGGACCTTTATATACATCAATAACGTAATATAACTTAACCTAACCCAACCTAACATCTCCGCGGTAATATTTGAAAACATTCCTGGCGAGTTGACCTCTACGTCTCCGTGTAACCGTCGTATACAACAATAACGTAACATAACGTAACTTAACCCAACCTATCATCTCGGCGGTAATATTTGACAACATTCCTGGCGAGTTGGCATCTACGTCTCCGTGGGACCTGCATATAGATCAATAACGTAATGTAACCTAACCTAACCCAACATAACATCTCGGTGGTAATATTTGACCACATTCCTGGCTTGTTGGCCTCTACCTCTCCGTTTGACCTTCATATACATCAATATCGTAATATAACCTAACCTAACGCAACCTAACATCTCGGCGGTAATATTTGACATCATTCCTGGCGAGTTGGAATCTATGTCTCCGTGTAACCCTCGTATACATCACTAACGTAGTATAACGTAACTTAATCCAACCTATCATCTCGGCGGTAATATTTGACAACATTCCTGGCGAGTTGGCCTCTACGTCTTCGTGGGACCTTTATGTACATCAATAACGTAATATAACTTAACCTAACCCAACCTAACATCTCCGCGGTAATATTTGACAACATACCGGGCGAGTTGGCCTCTACGTATCCGTGGGCCCTTCATATACATCAATAACGAAATATAACCTAACCTAACCCTATCTAACATCTCGGCGGTAATATTTGACCACATTCCTGGCTTGTTGGCCTCTACGTCTCCGTCGGACCGTTATATACATCTATAACGTAATATAACCTAACCTAACCCAACCTATCATCTCGGCGGTAATATTTGACAACATTCCTGGCGAGTTGGCCTCTACGTCTCCGTGGGACCTTTATGTACATCAATAACGTAATATAACTTAACCTAACCCAACCTAACATCTCCGCGGTAATATTTGACAACATACCGGGCGAGTTGGCCTCTACGTATCCGTGGGCCCTTCATATACATCAATAACGAAATATAACCTAACCTAACCCTATCTAACATATCGGCGGTAATATTTGACCACATTCCTGGCTTGTTGGCCTCTACGTCTCCGTCGGACCTTTATATACATCTATAACGTAATATAACCTAACCTAACCCAACCTATCATCTCGGCGGTAATATTTGACAACATATCTGGCGAGTTAGCCTCTACGTCTCCGTGGGACCTTCATATACATGAATAACGAAATATAACCTAACCTAACCCAACCTATCATCTCGCCGGTGATATATGACAAAATTCCTGGCGAGTTGGCTTCTCCGTTTCCGTGGGACCTTTATATACATCTATAACGTAATATAACCTAACCTAAACCACCCTAGCATCTCGGCGGTAATATTTGACATCATTCCTGGCGAGTTGGCCTCTACGTCTCCGTGGAACCTTTATATACATCAATAACGTAATGTAACCTAACCTAACCTAACCTAACATCTCGGCGGTAATATTTGACCACATTCCTGGCTTGTTGGCCTCTACGGCCCCGTGGGACCTTTATATACATCAATAACGTAATATAACCTTACCTAACCCAACCTAACATCTCGGCGGTAATATTTGACATCATTCCTGGCTAGTTGGCCTCTACGTCTCCGTTTGACCATCATATACATCAATAACGTAATATAACGTAACTTAACCCAACCTATCATCTCGGCGGTAATATTTGACAACATTCCTGGCGAGTTGGACTCTACGTCTTCGTGGTACCTTTATATACATCAATAACGTAATATAACTTAACCTAACCCAACCTGACATATCCGCGGTAAATTTGACAACATACCTGGCGAGTTGGCCTCTACGTCTCCGTGGGCCCTTCATATACATCAATAACGAAATATAATCTAACCTAGCCCAACCTATCATCTCGGCGGTAATATTTGACATTATTCCTGGCGAGTTGGAATCTATGTCTCCGTGTAACCCTCGTATACATCACTAACGTAGTATAACGTAACTTAATCCAACCTATCATCTCGGCGGTAATATTTGACATCATTCCTGGCGAGTTGGCCTCTACGTCTCCGTGGAACGTTTATATACATCAATAACGTAATGTAACCTAACCTAACCTAACCTAACATCTCGGCGGTAATATTTGACCACATTCCTGGCTTGTTGGCCTCTACGTCCCCGTGGGACCTTTATATACATCAATAACGTAATATAACCTTACCTAACCCAACCTAACATCTCGGCGGTAATATTTGACATCATTCCTGGCTAGTTGGCCTCTACGTCTCCGTTTGACCATCATATACATCAATAACGTAATATAACGTAACTTAACCCAACCTATCATCTCGGCGGTAATATTTGACAACATTCCTGGCGAGTTGGACTCTACGTCTTCGTGGTACCTTTATATACATCAATAACGTAATATAACTTAACCTAACCCAACCTGACATATCCGCGGTAAATTTGACAACATACCTGGCGAGTTGGCCTCTACGTCTCCGTGGGCCCTTCATATACATCAATAACGAAATATAATCTAACCTCGCCCAACCTATCATCTCGGCGGTAATATTTGACATCATTCCTGGCGAGTTGCCCTCTACGTCTCCGTGCAACCGTCGTATACATCAATAACGTAATATAACGTAACTTAACCCAACCTATCATCTCGGCGGTAATATTTGACAACATTCCTGGCGAGTTGGCCTCTACGTCTCCGTGGGCCCTTCATATACATCAATAACGAAATATAATCTAACCTCGCCCAACCTATCATCTCGGCGGTAATATTTGACATCATTCCTGGCGAGTTGCCCTCTACGTCTCCGTGCAACCCTCGTATACATCACTAGCGTAATATAACGTAACTTAATCCAACCTATCATCTCGGCGGTAATATTTGACAACATTCCTGGCGAGTTGGCCTCTACGTCTCCGTCGGACCGTTATATACATCTATAACGTAATATAACCTAACCTAACCCAACCTATCATCTCGGCGGTAATATTTGACAACATTCCTGGCGAGTTGGCCTCTACGTCTCCGTGGGACCTTTATATACATCAATAACATAATATAAGCTAGCCTAACTCAATCTAACATCTCGGCGATAATATTTGACCACATTCCTGGCGAGTTGGCCTCTACGTCTTCGTGGGACCTTTATATACATCAATAACGTAATATAACTTAAGCTAACCCAACCTAACATCTCGGCGGTAATATTTGACCACATTCCTGGCTTGTTGGCCTCTACGTCTCCGTCGGACCTTTATATACATCTATAACGTAATATAACCTAACCTAACCCAACCTATCATCTCGGCGGTAATATTTGACAACATTCCTGGCGAGTTGGCCTCCACGTCTCCGTGGGACCTTTATATACATCAATAACATAATATAAGCTAGCCTAACCTAATCTAACATCTCGGCGGTAATATTTGACCACATTCCTGGCTTGTTGGCCTCTACGCCTCCGTCCGACCTTTATATACATCTATAACGTAATATAACCTAACCTAATCCAATCTAACATCTCGACGGTAATATTTGACGACATTCCTGGCTTGTTGGCCTCTACGTCTCCGTTTGACCTTCATATACATCAATAACGTAATATAACCTAACCTAACGCAACCTAACATCTCGGCGGTAATATTTGACATCAGTCCTGGCGAGTTGGCCTCTATGTCTCCGTGTAACCCTCGTATACATCAATAGCGTAATATAACGTAACTTAATCCAACCTATCATCTCGGCGGTAATATTTGACAACATACCTGGCGAGTTGGCCTCTACGTATCCGTGGGCCCTTCATATACATCAATAACGAAATATAACCTAACCTAACCCTATCTAACATCTCGGCGGTAATATTTGACCACATTCCTGGCTTGTTGGCCTCTACGTCTCCGTCGGACCGTTATATACATCTATAACGTAATATAACCTAACCTAACCCAACCTATCATCTCGGCGGTAATATTTGACAACATTCCTGGCGAGTTGGCCTCTACGTCTCCGTGGGACCTTTATGTACATCAATAACGTAATATAACTTAACCTAACCCAACCTAACATTTCCGCGGTAATATTTGACAACATACCGGGCGAGTTGGCCTCTACGTATCCGTGGGCCCTTCATATACATCAATAACGAAATATAACCTAACCTAACCCTATCTAACATCTCGGCGGTAATATTTGACCACATTCCTGGCTTGTTGGCCTCTACGTCTCCGTCGGACCGTTATATACATCTATAACGTAATATAACCTAACCTAACCCAACCTATCATCTCGGCGGTAATATTTGACAACATTCCTGGCGAGTTGGCCTCTACGTCTCCGTGGGACCTTTATATACATCAATAACATAATATAAGCTAGCCTAACTCAATCTAACATCTCGGAGGTAATATTTGGCAACATTCCTGGCGAGTTGGCCTCTACGTCTCCGTGGGACCTTTATATACATCAATAACGTAATATAACCTAACCTAACCCAACCTAACATCTCGGCGGTAATATTTGACTACATTCCTGACGAGTTGGCCTCTAGGTCTCAGTTTGACCTTCATATACTTCAATAACGTAACATAACCTAACCTAACGCAACCTAACATCTCGGCCGTCATATTTGAACACATTCCTGGCTTGTTGGACTCTACGTCTCCGTGGGACCTTTATATACATCAATAACATCATATAAGCTAGCCTAACCCAATCTAACATCTCGGCGGTAATATTTGACCACATTCCTGGCTTGTTGGCCTCTATGTCTCCGTGTAACCCTCGTATACATCAATAACGTAATATAACGTAACTTAACCCAACCTAACGTCTCCGCGGTAATATTTGACAACATATCTGGCGAGTTAGCCTCTACGTCTCCGTGGGACCTTCATATACATGAATAACGAAATATAACCTAACCTAACCCAACCTATCATCTCGCCGGTGATATATGACAAAATTCCTGGCGAGTTGGCTTCTCCGTTTCCGTGGGACCTTTATATACATCTATAACGTAATATAACCTAACCTAAACCACCCTAGCATCTCGGCGGTAATATTTGACATCATTCCTGGCGAGTTGGCCTCTACGTCTCCGTGGAACCTTTATATACATCAATAACGTAATGTAACCTAACCTAACCTAACCTAACATCTCGGCGGTAATATTTGACCACATTCCTGGCTTGTTGGCCTCTACGTCCCCGTGGGACCTTTATATACATCAATAACGTAATATAACCTTACCTAACCCAACCTAACATCTCGGCGGTAATATTTGACATCATTCCTGGCTAGTTGGCCTCTACGTCTCCGTTTGACCATCATATACATCAATAACGTAATATAACGTAACTTAACCCAACCTATCATCTCGGCGGTAATATTTGACAACATTCCTGGCGAGTTGGACTCTACGTCTTCGTGGTACCTTTATATACATCAATAACGTAATATAACTTAACCTAACCCAACCTGACATATCCGCGGTAAATTTGACAACATACCTGGCGAGTTGGCCTCTACGTCTCCGTGGGCCCTTCATATACATCAATAACGAAATATAATCTAACCTAGCCCAACCTATCATCTCGGCGGTAATATTTGACATTATTCCTGGCGAGTTGGAATCTATGTCTCCGTGTAACCCTCGTATACATCACTAACGTAGTATAACGTAACTTAATCCAACCTATCATCTCGGCGGTAATATTTGACATCATTCCTGGCGAGTTGGCCTCTACGTCTCCGTGGAACGTTTATATACATCAATAACGTAATGTAACCTAACCTAACCTAACCTAACATCTCGGCGGTAATATTTGACGACATTCCTGGCTTGTTGGCCTCTACGTCCCCGTGGGACCTTTATATACATCAATAACGTAATATAACCTAACCTAACGCAACCTAACATCTCGGCGGTAATATTTGACATCATTCCTGGCTAGTTGGCCTCTACGTCTCCGTTTGACCATCATATACATCAATAACGTAATATAACGTAACTTAACCCAACCTATCATCTCGGCGGTAATATTTGACAACATTCCTGGCGAGTTGGACTCTACGTCTTCGTGGTACCTTTATATACATCAATAACGTAATATAACTTAACCTAACCCTATCTAACATCTCGGCGGTAATATTTGACCACATTCCTGGCTTGTTGGCCTCTACGTCTCCGTCGGACCGTTATATACATCTATAACGTAATATAACCTAACCTAACCCAACCTATCATCTCGGCGGTAATATTTGACAACATTCCTGGCGAGTTGGCCTCTACGTCTCCGTGGGACCTTTATGTACATCAATAACGTAATATAACTTAACCTAACCCAACCTAACATCTCCGCGGTAATATTTGACAACATACCGGGCGAGTTGGCCTCTACGTATCCGTGGGCCCTTCATATACATCAATAACGAAATATAACCTAACCTAACCCTATCTAATATATCGGCGGTAATATTTGACCACATTCCTGGCTTGTTGGCCTCTACGTCTCCGTCGGACCTTTATATACATCTATAACGTAATATAACCTAACCTAACCCAACCTATCATCTCGGCGGTAATATTTGACAACATTCCTGGCTTGTTGGCCTCTACCTCTCCGTGGGACCTTTATATACATCAATAACATAATATAAGCTAGCCTAACTCAATCTAACATCTCGGCGATAATATTTGACCACATTCCTGGCGAGTTGGCCTCTACGTCTTCGTGGGACCTTTATATACATCAATAACGTAATATAACTTAAGCTAACCCAACCTAACATCTCCGCGGTAATATTTGACGACATACCTGGCGAGTTGGCCTCTACCTCTCCGTGGGCCCTTCATATACATCAATAACGAAATATAACCTAACCTAACCCTATCTAACATCTCGGCGGTAATATTTAACCACATTCCTGGCTTGTCGGCCTCTACGTCTCCGTCGGACCTTTATATACATCTATAACGTAATATAACCTAACCTAACCCAACCTATCATCTCGGCGGTAATATTTGACAGCATTCCTGGCGAGTTGGCCTCTATGTCTCCGTGTAACCCTCGTATACATCACTAGCGTAATATAACGTAACTTAATCCAACCTATCATCTCGGAGGTAATATTTGGCAACATTCCTGGCGAGTTGGCCTCTACGTCTCCGTGGGACCTTTATATACATCAATAACGTAATATAACCTAACCTAACTCAACCTAACATCTCGGCGGTAATATTTGACTACATTCCTGACGAGTTGGCCTCTAGGTCTCAGTTTGACCTTCATATACTTCAATAACGTAACATAACCTAACCTAACGCAACCTAACATCTCGGCCGTCATATTTGAACACATTCCTGGCTTGTTGGACTCTACGTCTCCGTGGGACCTTTATATACATCAATAACATCATATAAGCTAGCCTAACCCAATCTAACATCTCGGCGGTAATATTTGACCACATTCCTGGCTTGTTGGCCTCTATGTCTCCGTGTAACCCTCGTATACATCAATAACGTAATATAACGTAACTTAACCCAACCTAACGTCTCCGCGGTAATATTTGACAACATATCTGGCGAGTTAGCCTCTACGTCTCCGTGGGACCTTCATATACATGAATAACGAAATATAACCTAACCTAACCCAACCTATCATCTCGCCGGTAATATATGACAAAATTCCTGGCGAGTTGGCTTCTCCGTTTCCGTGGGACCTTTATATACATCTATAACGTAATATAACCTAACCTAAACCACCCTAGCATCTCGGCGGTAATATTTGACATCATTCCTGGCTAGTTGGCCTCTACGTCTCCGTTTGACCATCATATACATCAATAACGTAATATAACGTATCTTAACCCAACCTATCATCTCGGCGGTAATATTTGACAACATTCCTGGAGAGTTGGCCTCTACGTCTTCGTGGGACCTTTATATACATCAATAACGTAATATAACTTAACCTAACCCAACCTAACATCTCCGCGGTAATATTTGAAAACATTCCTGGCGAGTTGGCCTCTACGTCTCCGTGGGACCTCCATATAGATCTATAACGTAATATAACCTAACCTAACGCAACACAACATCTCGGCGGTAATATTTGACAACATTCCTGGCGAGTTGGCCTCCACGTCTCCGTGGGACCTGCATATAGATCAATAACGTAATGTAACCTAACCTAACCCAACATAACATCTCGGTGGTAATATTTGACCACATTCCTGGCTTGTTGGACTCTACGTCTCCGAGGGACCTTTATATACATCACTAACGTAATATAACCTAACCAAACCCAACCTAACATCCCGGCGGTAATATTTGACCACATTCCTGGCTTGTTGGCCTCTAACTCTCCGTTTGACCTTCATATACATCAATATCGTAATATAACCTAACCTAACGCAACCTAACATCTCGGCGGTAATATTTGACATCATTCCTGGCGAGTTGGAATCTATGTCTCCGTGTAACCCTCGTATACATCACTAACGTAGTATAACGTAACTTAATCCAACCTATCATCTCGGCGGTAATATTTGACAACATTCCTGGCGAGTTGGCCACTACGTCTTCGTGGGACCTTTATGTACATCAATAACGTAATATAACTTAACCTAACCCAACCTACCATCTCCGCGGTAATATTTGACAACATACCTGGCGAGTTGGCCTCTACGTATCCGTGGGCCCTTCATATACATCAATAACGAAATATAACCTAACCTAACCCTATCTAACATCTCGGCGGTTATATTTAACCACATTCCTGGCTTGTCGGCCTCTACGTCTCCGTCGGACCTTTATATACATCTATAACGTAATATAACCTAACCTAACCCAACCTATCGTCTCGCCGTAATATTTGACAGCATTCCTGGCGAGTTGGCCTCTACGTCTCCGTGGGACCTTTATATACATCAATAACATAATATAAGCTAGCCTAACCTAATCTAACATCTCGGCGGTAATATTTCACCACATTCCTGGCTTGTTGGCCTCTACGCCTCCGTCGGACCTTTATATACATCTATAACGTAATATAACCTAACCCAACCCAATCTAACATCGCGACGGTAATATTTGACGACATTCCTGGCTTGTTGGCCTCTACGTCTCCGTTTGACCTTCATATACATCAATAACGTAATATAACCTAACCTAACGCAACCTAACATCTCGGCGGTAATATTTGACATCATTCCTGGCGAGTTGGCCTCTACGTATCCGTGGGCCCTTCATATACATCAATAACGAAATATAACCTAACCTAACCCAACCTAACATCTCCGCGGTAATATTTGACAACATTCCTGTCGAGTTGGCCTCTACGTCTTCGTGGGACCTTTATATACATCAATAACGTAATATAACTTAACCTAACCCAACCTAACATCTCCGCGGTAATATTTGACAACATACCTGGCGAGTTGGCCTCTACGTATCCGTGGGCCCTTCATATACATCAATAACGAAATATAACCTAACCTAACCCTATCTAACATCTCGGCGGTAATATTTGACCACATTCCTGGCTTGTTGGCCTCTACGTCTCCGTCGGACCGTTATATACATCTATAACGTAATATAACCTAACCTAACCTAACCTAACATCTCCGCGGTAATATTTGACAACATACCTGGCGAGTTGGCCTCTACGTCTCCGTGGGCCCTTCATATACATAATACGAAATATAACCTAACTTAACCCAACCTATCATCTCGGAGGTAATATTTGGCAACATTCCTGGCGAGTTGGCCTCTACGTCTTCGTGGGACCTTTATATACATCAATAACGTAATATAACCTAACCTAACGCAACCTAACATCTCGGCGGTAATATTTGACATCATTCCTGGCGAGTTGGCCTCTATGTCTCCGTGTAACCCTCGTATACATCACTAACGTAATATAACGTAACTTAATCCAACCTATCATCTCGGCGGTAATATTTGACCACATTCCTGGCTTGTTGGCCTCTATGTCTCCGTGTAACCCTCGTATACATCAATAAGGTAATATAACGTAACTTAACCCAACCTAACATCTCCGCGGTAATATTTGACAACATATCTGGCGAGTTAGCCTCTACGTCTCCGTGGGACCTTCATATACATGAATAACGAAATATAACCTAACCTAACCCAACCTATCATCTCGCCGGTAATATATGACAAAATTCCTGGCGAGTTGGCTTCTCCGTTTCCGTGGGACCTTTATATACATCTATAACGTAATATAACCTAACCTAAACCACCCTAGCATCTCGGCGGTAATATTTGACATCATTCCTGGCGAGTTGGCCTCTACGTCTCCGTGTAACCCTCGTATACAACAATAACGTAATTTAACCTAACCGAACCCAACCTAACTTCTCGGCGGTAATATTTGAAAACATACCTGGCGAGGTGGACTCTATGTCTCCGTGGAATATTTATATACATCAATAACATAATATAACATAAGCTAACCCAATATAACATCTCGGCGGTAATATTTGACCACATTCCTGGCGAGTTGGACTCTACGTCTTCGTGGTACCTTTATATACATCAATAACGTAATATAACTTAACCTAATCCAACCTGACATCTCCGCGGTAAATTTGACAACATACCTGGCGAGTTGGCTTCTACGTCTCCGTGGGCCCTTCATATACATCAATAACGAAATATAATCTAACCTAGCCCAACCTATCATCTCGGCGGTAATATTTGACAAAATTCCTGGCGAGTTGGCTTCTCCGTCTCCGCCGGACCTTTATATACCTCAATAACGTAATATAATCTAACCTAACCCAATCTAACATCTCGGTGGTAATATTTGACCACATTACTGGCGAGTTGGCTTCTCCGTCCCCGTGGGACCTTTATATTTATCAATAACGTAATATAATCTAACCTAACCCAACCTATCATCTCCGCGGTAATATTTGAAAACATTCCTGGCGAGTTGGCACCTACGTCTGCGTGGGACCTTTATATACATCAATAACGTAATATAACCTAACCTAACCCACCCTAGCAACTCGGCGGTAATATTTGACATCATTCCTGGCGAGTTGGCCTCTACGTCTCCGTGTAACCCTCGTATACAACAGTAACGTAATATAACGTAACTTAACCCAACCTATCATCTCGGCGATAATATTTGACAACATTCCTGGCGAGTTGGCCTCTACGTCTTCGTGGGCCCTTCATATACATCAATAACGAAATATAACCTAACCTAACCCTATCTAACATCTCGGCGGTAATATTTGACCACATTCCTGGCTTGTTGGCCTCTACGTCTCCGTGGAACCTTTATATACATCAATAACGTAATATAACCTAACCTAACCCAACCTAACATCTCGGCTGTAATATTTGACAGCTTTCCTGGCGAGTTGGACTCTACGTGTCCGTTTGACCATCATATACATCAATAACGTAATATGACGTAACCTAACCCAACCTATCATCTCGGCGGTAATATTTGACAACATTCCTGGCTTGTTGGGCTCTACGTCTCCGTGAGACCTTTATATACATCTATAACGTAATATAACCTAACCTAACCCAACCTAACATCTCGGCGGTAATATTTGAAAACATTCCTGGCGAGTTGGCATCTACGTCTCCGTGGGACCTTTATATACATCAATAACGTAATATAACCTAACCTAAACCAACCTAACATCTCGGCGGTAATATTTGACCACATGACTGTCTTGTTGGCCTCTACGTCTCCGTGGGACTTTTATATACATCAATAACGTAATATAACCTAACCTATCGCAACGTAACATCTCGGCGATAATATTTGACATCAATCCTGGCGAGTTGGCCTCTACGTCTCCGTGTAACCCTCGTATACAACAATAACGTAATTTAACCTAACCTAACCCAACCTAACTTCTCGGCGGTAATATTTGAAAACATACCTGGCGAGGTAGCCTCTACGTCTCCGTGGAATATTTATATACATCAATAACATAATATAACATAAGCTAACCCAATATAACATCTCGGCGGTAATATTTGACCATATTCCTGGCTTGTTGGACTCTACGTCTCCGTGGGACCTTTATATACCTCAATAACGTAATATAACCTAACCTAACCCAATCTAACATCTCGGCGATAATATTTGACCACATTACTGGCTTGTTGGCCACTACGTCCCCGTGGGACCATTATATACATCAATAACGTAATATAACCTAACCTAACACAACCTAACATCTCGGCGGTAATATTTGACATCATTCCTGGCGAATTGGCCTCTACGTCTCCGTGGAACCTTTATATACATCAATAACGTAATATAACCTAACCTAACCCAACCTAACATCTCGGCGGTAATATTTGACCACATTCCTGGCTTGTTGGCCTCTACGTCCCCGTGGGACCTTTATTTACATCAATAACGTAATATAACCTTACCTAACCCAACCTGACATCTCCGCGGTAATATTTGACATCATTCCTGGCGAGTTGGCCTCTACGTCTCCGTTTGACCATCATATACATCAATAACGTAATATAACGTAACCTAACCCAACCTATCATCTCGGCGGTAATATTTGACAACATTCCTGGCGAGTTGGCATCTACGTCTCCGTGGGACCTGCATATAGATCAATAACGTAATGTAACCTAACCTAACCCAACATAACATCTCGGTGGTAATATTTGACCACATTCCTGGCGAGTTGGCCTCTACATCTCCGTGGGCCCTTCATATACATCAATAACGAAATATAATCTAACCTAGCCCAACCTATCATCTCGGCAGTAATATTTGACAAAATTCCTGGCGAGTTGGCTTCTCCGTCTCCGTCGGACCTTTATATACCTCAATAACGTAATATAACCTAACCTAACCCAATCTAACATCTCGGCGGTAATATTTGACCACATTCCTGGCTTGTTGGCAACTACGTCCCCGTGGGACCCTTATATACATCAATAACGTAATATAACCGAACCTAACCCAACCTAACATCTCGGCGGTAATATTTGGCAACATTCCTGGCGAGTTGGCTTCTCCGTCTCCGTGGGACCTTTATATACATCAATAACGTAATATAACCAAACCTAACCCAACCTAACATCTCGGCGGTAATATTTGACCACATTCCTGGCTTGTTGTCCTCTACGTCTCCGTGGGACTTTTATATACATCAATAACGTAATATAACCTAACCTATCGCAACCTAACATGTCGGCGGTAATATTTGACCACATTCCTGGCTTGTTGTCATCTATGTCTCCGTGTAACCCTCGTATACATCAATAACGTAATATAACGTAACTTAACCCAACCTAACATCTCCGCGGTAATATTTGACAACATACCTGGCGAGTTGGCCTCTACGTCTCCGTGGGACCTTCATATACATCAATAACGAAATATAACCTAACCTATGCCAACCTATCATCTCGCCGGTAATATATGACAAAATTCCTGGCGAGTTGGCTTCTCCGTCTCCGTTGGACCTTTATATACATCAATAACGTAATATAACCTAACCTAACCCAACCTAACATCTCGGCGGTAATATTTGATATCATTCCTGGCGAGTTGACTTCTACGTCTACGTGTAAGCGTCGTATACAACAATAACGTAACATAACGTAACTTAACCCAACCTATCATCTCGGCGGTAATATTTGACAACATTCCTGGCGAGTTGGCATCTACGTCTCCGTGGGACCTGCATATAGATCAATAACGTAATGTAACCTAACCTAACCCAACATAACATCTCGGTGGTAATATTTGACCACATTCCTGGCTTGTTGGACTCTACGTCTCCGAGGGACCTTTATATACATCAATAACGTAATATAACCTAACCAAACCCAACCTAACATCCCGGCGGTAATATTTGACCACATTCCTGGCTTGTTGTCCTCTACGTCTCCGTGGGACTTTTATATACATCAATAACGTAATATAACCTAACCTAACCCAATCTAACATCTCGGCGATAATATTTGACCACATTCCTGGCTTGTTGGCCACTACGTCCCCGTGGGACCATTATATACATCAATAACGTAATATAACCTAACCTAACCCAACCTAACATCTCGGCGGTAATATTTGACATCATTCCTGGCGAGTTGACCTCTACGTCTCCGTGTAAGCGTCGTATACAACAATAACGTAACATAACGTAACTTAACCCAACCTATCATCTCGGCGGTAATATTTGACAACATTCCTGGCGAGTTGGCATCTACGTCTCCGTGGGACCTGCATATAGATCAATAACGTAACGTAACCTAACCTAACCCAACATAACATCTCGGTGGTAATATTTGACCACATTCCTGGCTTGTTGGACTCTACGTCTCCGAGGGACCTTTATATACATCAATAACGTAATATAACCTAACCAAACCCAACCTAACATCCCGGCGGTAATATTTGACCACATTCCTGGCTTGTCGTCCTCTACGTCTCCGTGGGAATTTTATATACATCAATAACGTAATATAACCTAACCTAACCCAATCTAACATCTCGGCGATAATATTTGACCACATTCCTGGCTTGTTGGCCACTACGTCCCCGTGGGACCATTATATACATCAATAACGTAATATAACCTAACCTAACACAACCTAACATCTCGTCGGTAATATTTGACATCATTCCTGGCGAATTGGCCTCTACGTCTCCGTGGAACCTTTATATACATCAATAACGTAATATAACCTAACCTAACCCAACCTAACATCTCGGCGGTAATATTTGACCACATTCCTGGCTTGTTGGCCTCTACGTCCCCGTGGGACCTTTATATACATCAATAACGTAATATAACCTTACCTAACCCAACCTAACATCTCGGCGGTAATATTTGACATCATTCCTGGCGAGTTGGCCTCTACGTCTCCGTTTGACCATCATATACATCAATAACGTAATATAACGTAACCTAACCCAACCTATCATCTCGGCGGTAATATTTGACCACATTCCTGGCTTGTTGGACTCTACGCCTCCGAGGGACCTTTATATACATCAATAACGTAATATAACCTAACCTAACCCAACCTAACATCCCGGCGGTAATATTTGACCACATTCCTCGCTTGTTGTCCTCTACGTCTCCGTGGGACCTTCATATACATCAATAACGAAATATAACCTAACCTAACCCTACCTATCATCTCGCCGGTAATATATGACAAAATTCCTGGCGAGTTGGCTTCTCCGTTTCCGTGGGACCTTTATATACATCTATAACGTAATATAACCTAACCTAAACCACCCTAGCATCTCGGCGGTAATATTTGACATCATTCCTGGCGAGTTGGCCTCTACGTCTCCGTGTAACCCTCGTATACAACAATAACGTAATTTAACCTAACCTAACCCAACCTAACTTCTCGGCGGTAATATTTGAAAACATACCTGGCGAGGTAGCCTCTACGTCTTCGTGGAATATTTATATACATCAATAACGTAATATAACCTAACCTAACCCA
Organism: Xylocopa violacea; assembly: GCA_963969225.1. Lineage (NCBI taxonomy): Eukaryota > Metazoa > Arthropoda > Insecta > Hymenoptera > Apidae > Xylocopa > Xylocopa violacea. Next base: position 27,954 of record CAXAJV010000644.1, on the reverse strand, counting down.
ACCTAACATCTCGGCGGTAATATTTGACATCATTCCTGGCGAGTTGGCCTCTACGTCTCCGTGTAACCCTCGTATACAACAGTAACGTAATATAACGTAACTTAACCCAACCTAACATCCCAGCGGTAATATTTGACCACATTCCTGGCTTGTTGTCCTCTACGTCTCCGTGGGACTTTTATATACATCAATAACGTAATATAACCTAACCTATCGCAACCTAACATCTCGGCGGTAATATTTGACCACATTCCTGGCTTGTTGTCCTCTATGTCTCCGTGAAACCCTCGTATACATCAATAACGTAATATAACGTAACTTAACCCAACCTATCATCTCGGCGGTAATATTTGACAACATTCCTGGCGAGTTGGCATCTACGTCCCCGTGGGACCATTATATACATCAATAACGTAATATAACCTAACCTAACACAACCTAACATCTCGTCGGTAATATCTGACATCATTCCTGGCGAGTTGGCCTCTACGTCTCCGTGGAACCTTTATATACATCAATAACGTAATATAACCTAACCTAACCCAACCTAACATCTCGGCGGTAATATTTGACATCATTCCTGGCGAGTTGGCCTCTACGTCTCCGTTTGACCATCATATACATCAATAACATAATATAACGTAACCTAACCCAACCTATCATCTCGGCGGTAATATTTGACAACATTCCTGGATTGTTGGCCTCTACGTCTCCGTGAGACCTTTATATACATCTATAACGTAATATAACGTAACTTAACCCAACCTATCATCTCGGCGGTAATATTTGACAACATTCCTGGCGAGTTGGCCTCTACGTCTTCGTGGTACCTTTATATATATCAATAACGTAATATAACTTAACCTAACCCAACCTGACATATCCGCGGTAAATTTGACAACATACCTGGCGATTTGGCCTCTACGTCTCCGTGGGCCCTTCATATACATCAATAACGAAATATAATCTAACCTAGCCCAACCTATCATCTCGGCAGTAATATTTGACAAAATTCCTGGCGAGCTGGCTTCTCCGTCTCCGTCGGACCTTTATATACCTCAATAACGTAATATAACCTAACCTAACACAACCTAACATCTCGGCGGTAATATTTGACCACATTCCTGGCTTGTTGGCCACTACGTCCCCGTGGGACCCTTATATACATCAATAACGTAATATAACCTAACCTAACCCAACCTAACATCTCGGCGGTAATATTTGGCAAATTCCTGGGTAGTTGGCTTCTCCGTCTCCGTGGGACCTTTATATACATCAATAACGTAATATAACCTAACCTAACCCAACCTAACATCTCGGCGGTAATATTTGACATCATTCCTGGCGAGTTAACCTCTACGTCTGCGTGTAACCGTCGTATACAACAATAACGTAACATAACGTAACTTAACCCAACCTATCATCTCGGCGGTAATATTTGACAACATTCCTGGCGAGTTGGCATCTACGTCTGCGTGGGACCTTCATATACATCAATAACGAAATATAACCTAACCTATGCCAACATATCATCTCGCCGGTAATATATGACAAAATTCCTGGCGAGTTGGCTTCTCCGTCTCCGACGGACCTTTATATACCTCAATAACGTAATATAACCTAACCTAACCCAATCTAACATCTCGGCGGTAATATTTGACCACATTCCTGGCGAGTTGACCTCTACGTCTCCGTGTAAGCGTCGTATACAACAATAAGGTAACATAACGTAACTTGACCCAACCTATCATCTCGGCGGTAATATTTGACAACATTCCTGGCGAGTTGGCATCTACGTCTCCGTGAGACCTGCATATAGATCAATAACGTAATGTAACCTAACCTAACCCAACATAACATCTCGCTGGTAATATTTGACCACATTCCTGGCTTGTTGGACTCTACGTCTCCGAGGGACCTTTATATACATCAATAACGTAATATAACCTAACCAAACCCAACCTAACATCCCGGCGGTAGTATTTGACCACATTCCTGGCTTGTTGTCCTCTACGTCTCCGTGGGACTTTTATATACATCAATAACGTAATATAACCTAACCTAACCCAATCTAACATCTCGGCGATAATATTTGACCACATTCCTGGCTTGTTGGCCACTACGTCCCCGTGGGACCATTATATACATCAATAACGTAATATAACCTACCCTAACACAACCTAACATCTCGTCGGTAATATTTGACATCATTCCTGGCGAGTTGGCCTCTACGTCTCCGTGGAACCTTTATATACATCAATAACGTAATATAACCTAACCTAACCCAACCTAACATCTCGGCGGTAATATTTGACCACATTCCTGGCTTGTTGGCCTCTACGTCCCAATGGGACCTTTATATACATCAATAACGTAATATAACCTTACCTAACCCAACCTAACATCTCGGCGGTAATATTTGACATCATTCCTGGCGAGTTGGCCTCTACGTCTCCGTTTGACCATCATATACATCAATAACGTAATATAACGTAACCTAACCCAACCTATCATCTCGGCGGTAATATTTGACAACATTCCTGGCGAATTGGCCTCTACGTCTCCGTGTAACCCTCGTATACATCAATAACGTAATATAACTTAACTTAACCCAACCTGTCATCTCGGCGGTAATATTTGACAACATTCCTGTCGAGTTGGCCTCTACGTCTTCGTGGTACCTTTATATACATCAATAACGTAATATAACTTAACCTAGTCCAACCTGACATCTCCGCGGTAAATTTGACAACATACCTGGCGAGTTGGCTTCTACGTCTCCGTGGGCCCTTCATATACATCAATAACGAAATATAATCTAACCTAGCCCAACCTATCATCTCGGCGGTAATATTTGACAAAATTCCTGGCGAGTTGGCTTCTACGTCTCCGCCGGACCTTTATATACCTCAATAACGTAATATAATCTAACCTAACCCAATCTAACATCTCGGTGGTAATATTTGACCACATTACTGGCGAGTTGGCTTCTCCGTCCCCGTGGGACCTTTATATTTATCAATAACGTAATATAATCTAACCTAACCCAACCTATCATCTCGGCGGTAATATTTGAAAACATTCCTGGCGAGTTGGCATCTACGTCTGCGTGGGACCTTTATATACATCAATAACGTAATATAACCTAACCTAACCCACCCTAGCAACTCGGCGGTAATATTTGACTTCATTCCTGGCGAGTTGGCCTCTACGTCTCCGTGTAACCCTCGTATACAACAGTAACGTAATATAACGTAACTTAACCCAACCTATCATCTCGGCGATAATATTTGACAACATTCCTGGCGAGTTGGCCTCTACGTCTTCGTGGGCCCTTCATATACATCAATAACGAAATATAACCTAACCTAACCCTATCTAACATCTCGGCGGTAATATTTGACCACATTCCTGGCTTGTTGGCCTCTACGTCTCCGTGGAACCTTTATATACATCAATAACGTAATATAACCTAACCTAACCCAACCTAACATCTCGGCTGTAATATTTGACAGCTTTCCTGGCGAGTTGGACTCTACGTGTCCGTTTGACCATCATATACATCAATAACGTAATATAACGTAACCTAACCCAACCTATCATCTCGGCGGTAATATTTGACAACATTCCTGGCTTGTTGGGCTCTACGTCTCCGTGTAACCCTCGTATACATCAATAACGTAATATAACTTAACTTAACCCAACCTGTCATCTCGGCGGTAATATTTGACAACATTCCTGTCGAGTTGGCCTCTACGTCTTCGTGGTACCTTTATATACATCAATAACGTAATATAACTTAACCTAGTCCAACCTGACATCTCCGCGGTAAATTTGACAACATACCTGGCGAGTTGGCTTCTACGTCTCCGTGGGCCCTTCATATACATCAATAACGAAATATAATCTAACCTAGCCCAACCTATCATCTCGGCGGTAATATTTGACAAAATTCCTGGCGAGTTGGCTTCTACGTCTCCGCCGGACCTTTATATACCTCAATAACGTAATATAATCTAACCTAACCCAATCTAACATCTCGGTGGTAATATTTGACCACATTACTGGCGAGTTGGCTTCTCCGTCCCCGTGGGACCTTTATATTTATCAATAACGTAATATAATCTAACCTAACCCAACCTATCATCTCGGCGGTAATATTTGAAAACATTCCTGGCGAGTTGGCATCTACGTCTGCGTGGGACCTTTATATACATCAATAACGTAATATAACCTAACCTAACCCACCCTAGCAACTCGGCGGTAATATTTGACATCATTCCTGGCGAGTTGGCCTCTACGTCTCCGTGTAACCCTCGTATACAACAGTAACGTAATATAACGTAACTTAACCCAACCTATCATCTCGGCGATAATATTTGACAACATTCCTGGCGAGTTGGCCTCTACGTCTTCGTGGGCCCTTCATATACATCAATAACGAAATATAACCTAACCTAACCCTATCTAACATCTCGGCGGTAATATTTGACCACATTCCTGGCTTGTTGGCCTCTACGTCTCCGTGGAACCTTTATATACGTCAATAACGTAATATAACCTAACCTAACCCAACCTAACATCTCGGCTGTAATATTTGACAGCTTTCCTGGCGAGTTGGACTCTACGTGTCCGTTTGACCATCATATACATCAATAACGTAATATGACGTAACCTAACCCAACCTATCATCTCGGCGGTAATATTTGACAACATTCCTGGCTTGTTGGGCTCTACGTCTCCGTGAGACCTTTATATACATCTATAACGTAATATAACCTAACCTAACACAACCTAACATCTCGTCGGTAATATTTGACATCATTCCTGGCGAATTGGCCTCTACGTCTCCGTGGAACCTTTATATACATCAATAACGTAATATAACCTAACCTAACCCAACCTAACATCTCGGCGGTAATATTTGACATCATTCCTGGCGAGTTGGCCTCTACGTCTCCGTTTGACCATCATATACATCAATAACATAATATAACGTAACCTAACCCAACCTATCATCTCGGCGGTAATATTTGACAACATTCCTGGATTGTTGGCCTCTACGTCTCCGTGAGACCTTTATATACATCTATAACGTAATATAACGTAACTTAACCCAACCTATCATCTCGGCGGTAATATTTGACAACATTCCTGGCGAGTTGGCCTCTACGTCTTCGTGGTACCTTTATATATATCAATAACGTAATATAACTTAACCTAACCCAACCTGACATATCCGCGGTAAATTTGACAACATACCTGGCGATTTGGCCTCTACGTCTCCGTGGGCCCTTCATATACATCAATAACGAAATATAATCTAACCTAGCCCAACCTATCATCTCGGCAGTAATATTTGACAAAATTCCTGGCGAGCTGGCTTCTCCGTCTCCGTCGGACCTTTATATACCTCAATAACGTAATATAACCTAACCTAACACAACCTAACATCTCGGCGGTAATATTTGACCACATTCCTGGCTTGTTGGCCACTACGTCCCCGTGGGACCCTTATATACATCAATAACGTAATATAACCTAACCTAACCCAACCTAACATCTCGGCGGTAATATTTGGCAAATTCCTGGGTAGTTGGCTTCTCCGTCTCCGTGGGACCTTTATATACATCAATAACGTAATATAACCTAACCTAACCCAACCTAACATCTCGGCGGTAATATTTGACATCATTCCTGGCGAGTTAACCTCTACGTCTGCGTGTAACCGTCGTATACAACAATAACGTAACATAACGTAACTTAACCCAACCTATCATCTCGGCGGTAATATTTGACAACATTCCTGGCGAGTTGGCATCTACGTCTGCGTGGGACCTTCATATACATCAATAACGAAATATAACCTAACCTATGCCAACATATCATCTCGCCGGTAATATATGACAAAATTCCTGGCGAGTTGGCTTCTCCGTCTCCGACGGACCTTTATATACCTCAATAACGTAATATAACCTAACCTAACCCAATCTAACATCTCGGCGGTAATATTTGACCACATTCCTGGCGAGTTGACCTCTACGTCTCCGTGTAAGCGTCGTATACAACAATAAGGTAACATAACGTAACTTGACCCAACCTATCATCTCGGCGGTAATATTTGACAACATTCCTGGCGAGTTGGCATCTACGTCTCCGTGAGACCTGCATATAGATCAATAACGTAATGTAACCTAACCTAACCCAACATAACATCTCGCTGGTAATATTTGACCACATTCCTGGCTTGTTGGACTCTACGTCTCCGAGGGACCTTTATATACATCAATAACGTAATATAACCTAACCAAACCCAACCTAACATCCCGGCGGTAGTATTTGACCACATTCCTGGCTTGTTGTCCTCTACGTCTCCGTGGGACTTTTATATACATCAATAACGTAATATAACCTAACCTAACCCAATCTAACATCTCGGCGATAATATTTGACCACATTCCTGGCTTGTTGGCCACTACGTCCCCGTGGGACCATTATATACATCAATAACGTAATATAACCTACCCTAACACAACCTAACATCTCGTCGGTAATATTTGACATCATTCCTGGCGAGTTGGCCTCTACGTCTCCGTGGAACCTTTATATACATCAATAACGTAATATAACCTAACCTAACCCAACCTAACATCTCGGCGGTAATATTTGACCACATTCCTGGCTTGTTGGCCTCTACGTCCCAATGGGACCTTTATATACATCAATAACGTAATATAACCTTACCTAACCCAACCTAACATCTCGGCGGTAATATTTGACATCATTCCTGGCGAGTTGGCCTCTACGTCTCCGTTTGACCATCATATACATCAATAACGTAATATAACGTAACCTAACCCAACCTATCATCTCGGCGGTAATATTTGACAACATTCCTGGCGAATTGGCCTCTACGTCTCCGTGTAACCCTCGTATACATCAATAACGTAATATAACTTAACTTAACCCAACCTGTCATCTCGGCGGTAATATTTGACAACATTCCTGTCGAGTTGGCCTCTACGTCTTCGTGGTACCTTTATATACATCAATAACGTAATATAACTTAACCTAGTCCAACCTGACATCTCCGCGGTAAATTTGACAACATACCTGGCGAGTTGGCTTCTACGTCTCCGTGGGCCCTTCATATACATCAATAACGAAATATAATCTAACCTAGCCCAACCTATCATCTCGGCGGTAATATTTGACAAAATTCCTGGCGAGTTGGCTTCTACGTCTCCGCCGGACCTTTATATACCTCAATAACGTAATATAATCTAACCTAACCCAATCTAACATCTCGGTGGTAATATTTGACCACATTACTGGCGAGTTGGCTTCTCCGTCCCCGTGGGACCTTTATATTTATCAATAACGTAATATAATCTAACCTAACCCAACCTATCATCTCGGCGGTAATATTTGAAAACATTCCTGGCGAGTTGGCATCTACGTCTGCGTGGGACCTTTATATACATCAATAACGTAATATAACCTAACCTAACCCACCCTAGCAACTCGGCGGTAATATTTGACTTCATTCCTGGCGAGTTGGCCTCTACGTCTCCGTGTAACCCTCGTATACAACAGTAACGTAATATAACGTAACTTAACCCAACCTATCATCTCGGCGATAATATTTGACAACATTCCTGGCGAGTTGGCCTCTACGTCTTCGTGGGCCCTTCATATACATCAATAACGAAATATAACCTAACCTAACCCTATCTAACATCTCGGCGGTAATATTTGACCACATTCCTGGCTTGTTGGCCTCTACGTCTCCGTGGAACCTTTATATACATCAATAACGTAATATAACCTAACCTAACCCAACCTAACATCTCGGCTGTAATATTTGACAGCTTTCCTGGCGAGTTGGACTCTACGTGTCCGTTTGACCATCATATACATCAATAACGTAATATAACGTAACCTAACCCAACCTATCATCTCGGCGGTAATATTTGACAACATTCCTGGCTTGTTGGGCTCTACGTCTCCGTGTAACCCTCGTATACATCAATAACGTAATATAACTTAACTTAACCCAACCTGTCATCTCGGCGGTAATATTTGACAACATTCCTGTCGAGTTGGCCTCTACGTCTTCGTGGTACCTTTATATACATCAATAACGTAATATAACTTAACCTAGTCCAACCTGACATCTCCGCGGTAAATTTGACAACATACCTGGCGAGTTGGCTTCTACGTCTCCGTGGGCCCTTCATATACATCAATAACGAAATATAATCTAACCTAGCCCAACCTATCATCTCGGCGGTAATATTTGACAAAATTCCTGGCGAGTTGGCTTCTACGTCTCCGCCGGACCTTTATATACCTCAATAACGTAATATAATCTAACCTAACCCAATCTAACATCTCGGTGGTAATATTTGACCACATTACTGGCGAGTTGGCTTCTCCGTCCCCGTGGGACCTTTATATTTATCAATAACGTAATATAATCTAACCTAACCCAACCTATCATCTCGGCGGTAATATTTGAAAACATTCCTGGCGAGTTGGCATCTACGTCTGCGTGGGACCTTTATATACATCAATAACGTAATATAACCTAACCTAACCCACCCTAGCAACTCGGCGGTAATATTTGACATCATTCCTGGCGAGTTGGCCTCTACGTCTCCGTGTAACCCTCGTATACAACAGTAACGTAATATAACGTAACTTAACCCAACCTATCATCTCGGCGATAATATTTGACAACATTCCTGGCGAGTTGGCCTCTACGTCTTCGTGGGCCCTTCATATACATCAATAACGAAATATAACCTAACCTAACCCTATCTAACATCTCGGCGGTAATATTTGACCACATTCCTGGCTTGTTGGCCTCTACGTCTCCGTGGAACCTTTATATACGTCAATAACGTAATATAACCTAACCTAACCCAACCTAACATCTCGGCTGTAATATTTGACAGCTTTCCTGGCGAGTTGGACTCTACGTGTCCGTTTGACCATCATATACATCAATAACGTAATATGACGTAACCTAACCCAACCTATCATCTCGGCGGTAATATTTGACAACATTCCTGGCTTGTTGGGCTCTACGTCTCCGTGAGACCTTTATATACATCTATAACGTAATATAACCTAACCTAACACAACCTAACATCTCGTCGGTAATATTTGACATCATTCCTGGCGAATTGGCCTCTACGTCTCCGTGGAACCTTTATATACATCAATAACGTAATATAACCTAACCTAACCCAACCTAACATCTCGGCGGTAATATTTGACCACATTCCTGGCTTGTTGGCCTCTACGTCCCCGTGGGACCTTTATATACATCAATAACGTAATATAACCTAACCAAACCCAACCTAACATCCCGGCGGTAATATTTGACCACATTCCTGGCTTGTTGTCCTCTACGTCTCCGTGGGACTTTTATATACATCAATAACGTAATATAACCTAACCTAACCCAATCTAACATCTCGGCGATAATATTTGACAACATTCCTGGCGAGTTGGCCTCTACGTCTTCGTGGTACCTTTATATATATCAATAACGTAATATAACTTAACCTAACCCAACCTGACATATCCGCGGTAAATTTGACAACATACCTGGCGATTTGGCCTCTACGTCTCCGTGGGCCCTTCATATACATCAATAACGAAATATAATCTAACCTAGCCCAACCTATCATCTCGGCAGTAATATTTGACAAAATTCCTGGCGAGCTGGCTTCTCCGTCTCCGTCGGACCTTTATATACCTCAATAACGTAATATAACCTAACCTAACACAACCTAACATCTCGGCGGTAATATTTGACCACATTCCTGGCTTGTTGGCCACTACGTCCCCGTGGGACCCTTATATACATCAATAACGTAATATAACCTAACCTAACCCAACCTAACATCTCGGCGGTAATATTTGGCAAATTCCTGGGGAGTTGGCTTCTCCGTCTCCGTGGGACCTTTATATACATCAATAACGTAATATAACCTAACCTAACCCAACCTAACATCTCGGCGGTAATATTTGACATCATTCCTGGCGAGTTAACCTCTACGTCTGCGTGTAACCGTCGTATACAACAATAACGTAACATAACGTAACTTAACCCAACCTATCATCTCGGCGGTAATATTTGACAACATTCCTGGCGAGTTGGCATCTACGTCTGCGTGGGACCTTTATATACATCAATAACGTAATATAACCTAACCTAACCCACCCTAGCAACTCGGCGGTAATATTTGACATCATTCCTGGCGAGTTAACCTCTACGTCTGCGTGTAACCGTCGTATACAACAATAACGTAACATAACGTAACTTAACCCAACCTAACATCCCGGCGGTAATATTTGACCACATTCCTGGCTTGTTGTCCTCTACGTCTCCGTGGGACTTTTATATACATCAATAACGTAATATAACCTAACCTATCGCAACCTAACATCTCGGCGGTAATATTTGACCACATTCCTGGCTTGTTGTCCTCTATGTCTCCGTGTAACCCTCGTATACATCAATAACGTAATATAACGTAACTTAACCCAACCTAACATCTCCGCGGTAATATTTGACAACATACCTGGCGAGTTGGCCTCTACGTCTCCGTGGGACCTTCATATACATCAATAACGAAATATAACCTAACCTATGCCAACATATCATCTCGCCGGTAATATATGACAAAATTCCTGGCGAGTTGGCTTCTCCGTCTCCGACGGACCTTTATATACCTCAATAACGTAATATAACCTAACCTAACCCAATCTAACATCTCGGCGGTAATATTTGACCACATTCCTGGCGAGTTGACCTCTACGTCTCCGTGAAAGCGTCGTATACAACAATAAGGTAACATAACGTAACTTGGCCCAACCTATCATCTCGGCGGTAATATTTGACAACATTCCTGGCGAGTTGGCATCTACGTCTCCGTGAGACCTGCATATAGATCAATAACGTAATGTAACCTAACCTAACCCAACATAACATCTCGCTGGTAATATTTGACCACATTCCTGGCTTGTTGGACTCTACGTCTCCGAGGGACCTTTATATACATCAATAACGTAATATAACCTAACCAAACCCAACCTAACATCCCGGCGGTAGTATTTGACCACATTCCTGGCTTGTTGTCCTCTACGTCTCCGTGGGACTTTTATATACATCAATAACGTAATATAACCTAACCTAACCCAATCTAACATCTCGGCGATAATATTTGACCACATTCCTGGCTTGTTGGCCACTACGTCCCCGTGGGACCATTATATACATCAATAACGTAATATAACCTACCCTAACACAACCTAACATCTCGTCGGTAATATTTGACATCATTCCTGGCGAGTTGGCCTCTACGTCTCCGTGGAACCTTTATATACATCAATAACGTAATATAACCTAACCTAACCCAACCTAACATCTCGGCGGTAATATTTGACCACATTCCTGGCTTGTTGGCCTCTACGTCCCCGTGGGACCTTTATATACATCAATAACGTAATATAACCTTACCTAACCCAACCTAACATCTCGGCGGTAATATTTGACATCATTCCTGGCGAGTTGGCCTCTACGTCTCCGTTTGACCATCATATACATCAATAACGTAATATAACGTAACCTAACCCAACCTATCATCTCGGCGGTAATATTTGACAACATTCCTGGCGAATTGGCCTCTACGTCTCCGTGTAACCCTCGTATACATCAATAACGTAATATAACTTAACTTAACCCAACCTGTCATCTCGGCGGTAATATTTGACAACATTCCTGTCGAGTTGGCCTCTACGTCTTCGTGGTACCTTTATATACATCAATAACGTAATATAACTTAACCTAATCCAACCTGACATCTCCGCCGTAAATTTGACAACATACCTGGCGAGTTGGCTTCTACGTCTCCGTGGGCCCTTCATATACATCAATAACGAAATATAATCTAACCTAGCCCAACCTATCATCTCGGCGGTAATATTTGACAAAATTCCTGGCGAGTTGGCTTCTACGTCTCCGCCGGACCTTTATATACCTCAATAACGTAATATAATCTAACCTAACCCAATCTAACATCTCGGTGGTAATATTTGACCACATTACTGGCGAGTTGGCTTCTCCGTCCCCGTGGGACCTTTATATTTATCAATAACGTAATATAATCTAACCTAACCCAACCTATCATCTCGGCTGTAATATTTGACAGCTTTCCTGGCGAGTTGGACTCTACGTGTCCGTTTGACCATCATATACATCAATAACGTAATATGACGTAACCTAACCCAACCTATCATCTCGGCGGTAATATTTGACAACATTCCTGGCTTGTTGGGCTCTACGTCTCCGTGTAACCCTCGTATACATCAATAACGTAATATAACTTAACTTAACCCAACCTGTCATCTCGGCGGTAATATTTGACAACATTCCTGTCGAGTTGGCCTCTACGTCTTCGTGGTACCTTTATATACATCAATAACGTAATATAACTTAACCTAGTCCAACCTGACATCTCCGCGGTAAATTTGACAACATACCTGGCGAGTTGGCTTCTACGTCTCCGTGGGCCCTTCATATACATCAATAACGAAATATAATCTAACCTAGCCCAACCTATCATCTGGGCGGTAATATTTGACAAAATTCCTGGCGAGTTGGCTTCTACGTCTCCGCCGGACCTTTATATACCTCAATAACGTAATATAATCTAACCTAACCCAATCTAACATCTCGGTGGTAATATTTGACCACATTACTGGCGAGTTGGCTTCTCCGTCCCCGTGGGACCTTTATATTTATCAATAACGTAATATAATCTAACCTAACCCAACCTATCATCTCGGCGGTAATATTTGAAAACATTCCTGGCGAGTTGGCATCTACGTCTGCGTGGGACCTTTATATACATCAATAACGTAATATAACCTAACCTAACCCACCCTAGCAACTCGGCGGTAATATTTGACATCATTCCTGGCGAGTTGGCCTCTACGTCTCCGTGTAACCCTCGTATACAACAGTAACGTAATATAACGTAACTTAACCCAACCTATCATCTCGGCGATAATATTTGACAACATTCCTGGCGAGTTGGCCTCTACGTCTTCGTGGGCCCTTCATATACATCAATAACGAAATATAACCTAACCTAACCCTATCTAACATCTCGGCGGTAATATTTGACCACATTCCTGGCTTGTTGGCCTCTACGTCTCCGTGGAACCTTTATATACATCAATAACGTAATATAACCTAACCTAACCCAACCTAACATCTCGGCTGTAATATTTGACAGCTTTCCTGGCGAGTTGGACTCTACGTGTCCGTTTGACCATCATATACATCAATAACGTAATATGACGTAACCTAACCCAACCTATCATCTCGGCGGTAATATTTGACAACATTCCTGGCTTGTTGGGCTCTACGTCTCCGTGAGACCTTTATATACATCTATAACGTAATATAACCTAACCTAACCCAACCTAACATCTCGGCGGTAATATTTGAAAACATTCCTGGCGAGTTGGCATCTACGTCTCCGTGGGACCTTTATATACATCAATAACGTAATATAACCTAACCTAAACCAACCTAACATCTCGGCGGTAATATTTGACCACATGACTGTCTTGTTGGCCTCTACGTCTCCGTGGGACTTTTATATACATCAATAACGTAATATAACCTAACCTATCGCAACCTAACATCTCGGCGGTAATATTTGACATCATTCCTGGCGAGTTGGCCTCTACGTCTCCGTGTAACCCTCGTGTACATCAATAACGTAATATAACGTAACTTAACCCAACCTATCATCTCGGCGGTAATATTTGACAACATTCCTGGCGAGTTGGCCTCTACGTCACCATGGGACCTTTATATACATCAATAACGTAATATAACCTAACCTAACGCAACCTAACATCTCGGCGATAATATTTGACATCAATCCTGGCGAGTTGGCCTCTACGTCTCCGTGTAACCCTCGTATACAACAATAACGTAATTTAACCTAACCTAACCCAACCTAACTTCTCGGCGGTAATATTTGAAAACATACCTGGCGAGGTAGCCTCTACGTCTCCGTGGAATATTTATATACATCAATAACATAATATAACATAAGCGAACCCAATATAACATCTCGGCGGTAATATTTGACCATATTCCTGGCTTGTTGGACTCTACGTCTCCGTGGGACCTTTATATACCTCAATAACGTAATATAACCTAACCTAACACAACCTAACATCTCGGCGGTAATATTTGACATCATTCCTGGCGAATTGGCCTCTACGTCTCCGTGGAACCTTTATATACATCAATAACGTAATATAACGTAACCTAACCCAACCTAACATCTCGGCGGTAATATTTGACCACATTCCTGGCTTGTTGGCCTCTACGTCCCCGTGGGACCTTTATTTACATCAATAACGTAATATAACCTTACCTAACCCAACCTGACATCTCCGCGGTAATATTTGACATCATTCCTGGCGAGTTGGCCTCTACGTCTCCGTTTGACCATCATATACATCAATAACGTAATATAACGTAACCTAACCCAACCTATCATCTCGGCGGTAATATTTGACAACATTCCTGGCGAGTTGGCATCTACGTCTCCGTGGGACGTGCATATAGATCAATAACGTAATGTAACCTAACCTAACCCAACATAACATCTCGGTGGTAATATTTGACCACATTCCTGGCGAGTTGGCCTCTACGTCTCCGTGGGCCCTTCATATACATCAATCACGAAATATAATCTAACCTAGCCCAACCTATCATCTCGGCAGTAATATTTGACAAAATTCCTGGCGAGTTGGCTTCTCCGTCTCCGTCGGACCTTTATATACCTCAATAACGTAATATAACCTAACCTAACCCAATCTAACATCTCGGCGATAATATTTGACCACATTCCTGGCTTGTTGGCCACTACGTCCCCGTGGGACGCGCTATCTCAGAGTTAACGTAATATAACCTAACCTAACCCAACCTAACATCTCGGCGGTAATATTTGGCAACATTCCTGGGGAGTTGGCTTCCCCGTCTCCGTTGGG
Source organism: Xylocopa violacea (assembly GCA_963969225.1). Lineage (NCBI taxonomy): Eukaryota > Metazoa > Arthropoda > Insecta > Hymenoptera > Apidae > Xylocopa > Xylocopa violacea. The sequence continues at coordinate 12,858 of CAXAJV010000644.1, read as the reverse complement.
CCTGCATATAGATCAATAACGTAATGTAACCTAACCTAACCCAACATAACATCTCGGCGGTAATATTTGACAACATTCCTGGCGAGTTGGCATCTACGTCTCCGTGGGACCTGCATATAGATCAATAACGTAATGTAACCTAACCTAACCCAACATAACATCTCGGCGGTAATATTTGACAACATTCCTAGCGAGTTGGCATCTACGTCTCCGTGGGACCTGCATATAGATCAATAACGTAATGTAACCTAACCTAACCCAACATAACATCTCGGTGGTAATATTTGACCACATTCCTGGCTTGTTGGACTCTACGTCTCCGAGGGACCTTTATATACATCAATAACGTAATATAACCTAACCAAACCCAACCTAACATCCCGGCGGTAATATTTGACCACATTCCTGCCTTGTCGTCCTCTACGTCTCCGTGGGACTTTTATATACATCAATAACGTAATATAACCTAACCTAACCCAATCTAACATCTCGGCGATAATATTTGACCACATTCCTGGCTTGTTGGCCACTACGTCCCCGTGGGACCATTATATACATCAATAACGTTATATAACCTAACCTAACACAACCTAACATCTCGTCGGTAATATTTGACATCATTCCTGGCGAGTTGGCCTCTACGTCTCCGTGGAACCTTTATATACATCAATAACGTAATATAACCTAACCTAACCCAACCTAACATCTCGGCGGTAATATTTGACATCATTCCTGGCGAGTTGACCTCTACGTCTCCGTGTAAGCGTCGTATACAACAATAACGTAACATAACGTAACTTAACCCAACCTATCATCTCGGCGGTAATATTTGACAACATTCCTGGCGAGTTGGCATCTACGTCTCCGTGGGACCTGCATATAGATCAATAACGTAATATAACGTAACCTAACCCAACCTATCATCTCGGCGGTAATATTTGACAACATTCCTGGCTTGTTGGGCTCTACGTCTCCGTGTAACCCTCGTATACATCAATAACGTAATATAACTTAACTTAACCCAACCTGTCATCTCGGCGGTAATATTTGACAACATTCCTGTCGAGTTGGCCTCTACGTCTTCGTGGTACCTTTATATACATCAATAACGTAATATAACTTAACCTAGTCCAACCTGACATCTCCGCGGTAAATTTGACAACATACCTGGCGAGTTGGCTTCTACGTCTCCGTGGGCCCTTCATATACATCAATAACGAAATATAATCTAACCTAGCCCAACCTATCATCTCGGCGGTAATATTTGACAAAATTCCTGGCGAGTTGGCTTCTACGTCTCCGCCGGACCTTTATATACCTCAATAACGTAATATAATCTAACCTAACCCAATCTAACATCTCGGTGGTAATATTTGACCACATTACTGGCGAGTTGGCTTCTCCGTCCCCGTGGGACCTTTATATTTATCAATAACGTAATATAATCTAACCTAACCCAACCTATCATCTCGGCGGTAATATTTGAAAACATTCCTGGCGAGTTGGCATCTACGTCTGCGTGGGACCTTTATATACATCAATAACGTAATATAACCTAACCTAACCCACCCTAGCAACTCGGCGGTAATATTTGACATCATTCCTGGCGAGTTGGCCTCTACGTCTCCGTGTAACCCTCGTATACAACAGTAACGTAATATAACGTAACTTAACCCAACCTATCATCTCGGCGATAATATTTGACAACATTCCTGGCGAGTTGGCCTCTACGTCTTCGTGGGCCCTTCATATACATCAATAACGAAATATAACCTAACCTAACCCTATCTAACATCTCGGCGGTAATATTTGACCACATTCCTGGCTTGTTGGCCTCTACGTCTCCGTGGAACCTTTATATACATCAATAACGTAATATAACCTAACCTAACCCAACCTAACATCTCGGCTGTAATATTTGACAGCTTTCCTGGCGAGTTGGACTCTACGTGTCCGTTTGACCATCATATACATCAATAACGTAATATGACGTAACCTAACCCAACCTATCATCTCGGCGGTAATATTTGACATCATTCCTGGCGAGTTAACCTCTACGTCTGCGTGTAACCGTCGTATACAACAATAACGTAACATAACGTAACTTAACCCAACCTATCATCTCGGCGGTAATATTTGACAACATTCCTGGCGAGTTGGCATCTACGTCTCCGTGAGACCTGCATATAGATCAATAACGTAATGTAACCTAACCTAACCCAACATAACATCTCGCTGGTAATATTTGACCACATTCCTGGCTTGTTGGACTCTACGTCTCCGAGGGACCTTTATATACATCAATAACGTAATATAACCTAACCAAACCCAACCTAACATCCCGGCGGTAGTATTTGACCACATTCCTGGCTTGTTGTCCTCTACGTCTCCGTGGGACTTTTATATACATCAATAACGTAATATAACCTAACCTAACCCAATCTAACATCTCGGCGATAATATTTGACCACATTCCTGGCTTGTTGGCCACTACGTCCCCGTGGGACCATTATATACATCAATAACGTAATATAACCTACCCTAACACAACCTAACATCTCGTCGGTAATATTTGACATCATTCCTGGCGAGTTGGCCTCTACGTCTCCGTGGAACCTTTATATACATCAATAACGTAATATAACCTAACCTAACCCAACCTAACATCTCGGCGGTAATATTTGACCACATTCCTGGCTTGTTGGCCTCTACGTCCCCGTGGGACCTTTATATACATCAATAACGTAATATAACCTTACCTAACCCAACCTAACATCTCGGCGGTAATATTTGACATCATTCCTGGCGAGTTGGCCTCTACGTCTCCGTTTGACCATCATATACATCAATAACGTAATATAACGTAACCTAACCCAACCTATCATCTCGGCGGTAATATTTGACAACATTCCTGGCGAATTGGCCTCTACGTCTCCGTGTAACCCTCGTATACATCAATAACGTAATATAACTTAACTTAACCCAACCTGTCATCTCGGCGGTAATATTTGACAACATTCCTGTCGAGTTGGCCTCTACGTCTTCGTGGTACCTTTATATACATCAATAACGTAATATAACTTAACCTAATCCAACCTGACATCTCCGCCGTAAATTTGACAACATACCTGGCGAGTTGGCTTCTACGTCTCCGTGGGCCCTTCATATACATCAATAACGAAATATAATCTAACCTAGCCCAACCTATCATCTCGGCGGTAATATTTGACAAAATTCCTGGCGAGTTGGCTTCTACGTCTCCGCCGGACCTTTATATACCTCAATAACGTAATATAATCTAACCTAACCCAATCTAACATCTCGGTGGTAATATTTGACCACATTACTGGCGAGTTGGCTTCTCCGTCCCCGTGGGACCTTTATATTTATCAATAACGTAATATAATCTAACCTAACCCAACCTATCATCTCGGCTGTAATATTTGACAGCTTTCCTGGCGAGTTGGACTCTACGTGTCCGTTTGACCATCATATACATCAATAACGTAATATGACGTAACCTAACCCAACCTATCATCTCGGCGGTAATATTTGACAACATTCCTGGCTTGTTGGGCTCTACGTCTCCGTGTAACCCTCGTATACATCAATAACGTAATATAACTTAACTTAACCCAACCTGTCATCTCGGCGGTAATATTTGACAACATTCCTGTCGAGTTGGCCTCTACGTCTTCGTGGTACCTTTATATACATCAATAACGTAATATAACTTAACCTAGTCCAACCTGACATCTCCGCGGTAAATTTGACAACATACCTGGCGAGTTGGCTTCTACGTCTCCGTGGGCCCTTCATATACATCAATAACGAAATATAATCTAACCTAGCCCAACCTATCATCTCGGCGGTAATATTTGACAAAATTCCTGGCGAGTTGGCTTCTACGTCTCCGCCGGACCTTTATATACCTCAATAACGTAATATAATCTAACCTAACCCAATCTAACATCTCGGTGGTAATATTTGACCACATTACTGGCGAGTTGGCTTCTCCGTCCCCGTGGGACCTTTATATTTATCAATAACGTAATATAATCTAACCTAACCCAACCTATCATCTCGGCGGTAATATTTGAAAACATTCCTGGCGAGTTGGCATCTACGTCTGCGTGGGACCTTTATATACATCAATAACGTAATATAACCTAACCTAACCCACCCTAGCAACTCGGCGGTAATATTTGACATCATTCCTGGCGAGTTGGCCTCTACGTCTCCGTGTAACCCTCGTATACAACAGTAACGTAATATAACGTAACTTAACCCAACCTATCATCTCGGCGATAATATTTGACAACATTCCTGGCGAGTTGGCCTCTACGTCTTCGTGGGCCCTTCATATACATCAATAACGAAATATAACCTAACCTAACCCTATCTAACATCTCGGCGGTAATATTTGACCACATTCCTGGCTTGTTGGCCTCTACGTCTCCGTGGAACCTTTATATACATCAATAACGTAATATAACCTAACCTAACCCAACCTAACATCTCGGCTGTAATATTTGACAGCTTTCCTGGCGAGTTGGACTCTACGTGTCCGTTTGACCATCATATACATCAATAACGTAATATGACGTAACCTAACCCAACCTATCATCTCGGCGGTAATATTTGACAACATTCCTGGCTTGTTGGGCTCTACGTCTCCGTGAGACCTTTATATACATCTATAACGTAATATAACCTAACCTAACCCAACCTAACATCTCGGCGGTAATATTTGAAAACATTCCTGGCGAGTTGGCATCTACGTCTCCGTGGGACCTTTATATACATCAATAACGTAATATAACCTAACCTAAACCAACCTAACATCTCGGCGGTAATATTTGACCACATGACTGTCTTGTTGGCCTCTACGTCTCCGTGGGACTTTTATATACATCAATAACGTAATATAACCTAACCTATCGCAACCTAACATCTCGGCGGTAATATTTGACATCATTCCTGGCGAGTTGGCCTCTACGTCTCCGTGTAACCCTCGTGTACATCAATAACGTAATATAACGTAACTTAACCCAACCTATCATCTCGGCGGTAATATTTGACAACATTCCTGGCGAGTTGGCCTCTACGTCACCATGGGACCTTTATATACATCAATAACGTAATATAACCTAACCTAACGCAACCTAACATCTCGGCGATAATATTTGACATCAATCCTGGCGAGTTGGCCTCTACGTCTCCGTGTAACCCTCGTATACAACAATAACGTAATTTAACCTAACCTAACCCAACCTAACTTCTCGGCGGTAATATTTGAAAACATACCTGGCGAGGTAGCCTCTACGTCTCCGTGGAATATTTATATACATCAATAACATAATATAACATAAGCGAACCCAATATAACATCTCGGCGGTAATATTTGACCATATTCCTGGCTTGTTGGACTCTACGTCTCCGTGGGACCTTTATATACCTCAATAACGTAATATAACCTAACCTAACACAACCTAACATCTCGGCGGTAATATTTGACATCATTCCTGGCGAATTGGCCTCTACGTCTCCGTGGAACCTTTATATACATCAATAACGTAATATAACGTAACCTAACCCAACCTAACATCTCGGCGGTAATATTTGACCACATTCCTGGCTTGTTGGCCTCTACGTCCCCGTGGGACCTTTATTTACATCAATAACGTAATATAACCTTACCTAACCCAACCTGACATCTCCGCGGTAATATTTGACATCATTCCTGGCGAGTTGGCCTCTACGTCTCCGTTTGACCATCATATACATCAATAACGTAATATAACGTAACCTAACCCAACCTATCATCTCGGCGGTAATATTTGACAACATTCCTGGCGAGTTGGCATCTACGTCTCCGTGGGACGTGCATATAGATCAATAACGTAATGTAACCTAACCTAACCCAACATAACATCTCGGTGGTAATATTTGACCACATTCCTGGCGAGTTGGCCTCTACGTCTCCGTGGGCCCTTCATATACATCAATCACGAAATATAATCTAACCTAGCCCAACCTATCATCTCGGCAGTAATATTTGACAAAATTCCTGGCGAGTTGGCTTCTCCGTCTCCGTCGGACCTTTATATACCTCAATAACGTAATATAACCTAACCTAACCCAATCTAACATCTCGGCGATAATATTTGACCACATTCCTGGCTTGTTGGCCACTACGTCCCCGTGGGACCATTATATACATCAATAACGTAATATAACCTAACCTAACCCAACCTAACATCTCGGCGGTAATATTTGGCAACATTCCTGGGGAGTTGGCTTCCCCGTCTCCGTTGGGCCTGCATATAGATCAATAACGTAATGTAACCTAACCTAACCCAACATAACATCTCGGCGGTAATATTTGACAACATTCCTGGCGAGTTGGCATCTACGTCTCCGTGGGACCTGCATATAGATCAATAACGTAATGTAACCTAACCTAACCCAACATAACATCTCGGCGGTAATATTTGACAACATTCCTAGCGAGTTGGCATCTACGTCTCCGTGGGACCTGCATATAGATCAATAACGTAATGTAACCTAACCTAACCCAACATAACATCTCGGTGGTAATATTTGACCACATTCCTGGCTTGTTGGACTCTACGTCTCCGAGGGACCTTTATATACATCAATAACGTAATATAACCTAACCAAACCCAACCTAACATCCCGGCGGTAATATTTGACCACATTCCTGCCTTGTCGTCCTCTACGTCTCCGTGGGACTTTTATATACATCAATAACGTAATATAACCTAACCTAACCCAATCTAACATCTCGGCGATAATATTTGACCACATTCCTGGCTTGTTGGCCACTACGTCCCCGTGGGACCATTATATACATCAATAACGTTATATAACCTAACCTAACACAACCTAACATCTCGTCGGTAATATTTGACATCATTCCTGGCGAGTTGGCCTCTACGTCTCCGTGGAACCTTTATATACATCAATAACGTAATATAACCTAACCTAACCCAACCTAACATCTCGGCGGTAATATTTGACATCATTCCTGGCGAGTTGACCTCTACGTCTCCGTGTAAGCGTCGTATACAACAATAACGTAACATAACGTAACTTAACCCAACCTATCATCTCGGCGGTAATATTTGACAACATTCCTGGCGAGTTGGCATCTACGTCTCCGTGGGACCTGCATATAGATCAATAACGTAATATAACGTAACCTAACCCAACCTATCATCTCGGCGGTAATATTTGACCACATTCCTGGCTTGTTGGACTCTACGTCTCCGAGGGACCTTTATATACATCAATAGCGTAATATAACCTAACCAAACCCAACCTAACATCCCGGCGGTAATATTTGACCACATTCCTGGCTTGTCGTCCTCTACGTCTCCTTGGGACTTTTATATACATCAATAACGTAATATAACCTAACCTAACCCAATCTAACATCTCGGCGATAATATTTGACCACATTCCTGGCTTGTTGGCCACTACGTCCCCGTGGGACCATTATATACATCAATAACGTAATATAACCTAACCTAACACAACCTAACATCTCGTCGGTAATATTTGACATCATTCCTGGCGAGTTGGCCTCTACATCTCCGTGGGACCTTCATATACATCAATAACGTAATATAACCTAACCTAACCCAACCTATCATCTCGCCGGTAATATATGACAAAATTCCTGGCGAGTTGGCTTCTCCGTTTCCGTGGGACCTTTATATACATCTATAACGTAATATAACCTAACCTAAACCACCCTAGCATCTCGGCGGTAATATTTGACAACATTCCTGGCGAGTTGGCCTCTACGTCTCCATGGGACCTTTATATACATCAATAACGTAATATAACCTAACCTAACGCAACCTAACATCTCGGCGATAATATTTGACATCAATCCTGGCGAGTTGGCCTCTACGTCTTCGTGGAATATTTATATACATCAATAACATAATATAACATCAGCTAACCCAATATAACATCTCGGCGGTAATATTTGACCATATTCCTGGCTTGTTGGACTCTACGTCTCCGTGGGACCTTTATATACATCAATAACGTAATATAACCTAACCTAACCCACCCTAGCAACTCGGCGGTAATATTTGACATCATTCCTGGCGAGTTGGCCTCTACGTCTTCGTGGTACCTTTATATACATCAATAACGTAATATAACTTAACCTAACCCAACCTGACATATCCGCGGTAAATTTGACAACATACCTGGCGATTTGGCCTCTACGTCTCCGTGGGCCCTTCATATACATCAATAACGAAATATAATCTAACCTAGCCCAACCTATCATCTCGGCAGTATTATTTGACAAAATTCCTGGCGAGCTGGCTTCTCCGTCTCCGTCGGACCTTTATATACCTCAATAACGTAATATAACCTAACCTAACACAACCTAACATCTCGGCGGTAATATTTGACCACATTCCTGGCTTGTTGGCCACTACGTCCCCGTGGGACCCTTATATACATCAATAACGTAATATAACCTAACCTAACCCAACCTAACATCTCGGCGGTAATATTTGGTAAATTCCTGGGGAGTTGGCTTCTCCGTCTCCGTGGGACCTTTATATACATCAATAACGTAATATAACCTAACCTAACCCAACCTAACATCTCGGCGGTAATATTTGACATCATTCCTGGCGAGTTGACCTCTACGTCTGCGTGTAACCGTCGTATACAACAATAACGTAACATAACGTAACTTAACCCAACCTATCATCTCGGCGGTAATATTTGACAACATTCCTGGCGAGTTGGCATCTACGTCTGCGTGGGACCTTTATATACATCAATAACGTAATATAACCTAACCTAACCCACCCTAGCAACTCGGCGGTAATATTTGACATCATTCCTGGCGAGTTGGCGTCTACGTCTCCGTGTAACCCTCGTATACAACAGTAACGTAATATAACGTAACTGAACCCAACCTAACATCCCGGCGGTAATATTTGACCACATTCCTGGCTTGTTGTCCTCTACGTCTCCGTGGGACTTTTATATACATCAATAACGTAATATAACCTAACCTATCGCAACCTAACATCTCGGCGGTAATATTTGACCACATTCCTGGCTTGTTGTCCTCTATGTCTCCGTGTAACCCTCGTATACATCAATAACGTAATATAACGTAACTTAACCCAACCTAACATCTCCGCGGTAATATTTGACAACATACCTGGCGAGTTGGCCTCTACGTCTCCGTGGGACCTTCATATACATCAATAACGAAATATAACCTAACCTATGCCAACCTATCATCTCGCCGGTAATATACGACAAAATTCCTGGCGAGTTGGCTTTTCCGTCTCCGAAGGACCTTTATATACCTCAATAACGTAATATAACCTAACCTAACCCAATCTAACATCTCGGCGGTAATATTTGACCACATTCCTGGCGAGTTGACCTCTACGTCTCCGTGTAAGCGTCGTATACAACAATAACGTAACATAACGTAACTTAACCCAACCTATCATCTCGGCGGTAATATTTGACAACATTCCTGGCGAGTTGGCATCTACGTCTGCGTGGGACCTTTATATACATCAATAACGTAATATAACCTAACCTAACCCACCCTAGCAACTCGGCGGTAATATTTGACATCATTCCTGGCGAGTTGGCGTCTACGTCTCCGTGTAACCCTCGTATACAACAGTAACGTAATATAACGTAACTGAACCCAACCTAACATCCCGGCGGTAATATTTGACCACATTCCTGGCTTGTTGTCCTCTACGTCTCCGTGGGACTTTTATATACATCAATAACGTAATATAACCTAACCTATCGCAACCTAACATCTCGGCGGTAATATTTGACCACATTCCTGGCTTGTTGTCCTCTATGTCTCCGTGTAACCCTCGTATACATCAATAACGTAATATAACGTAACTTAACCCAACCTAACATCTCCGCGGTAATATTTGACAACATACCTGGCGAGTTGGCCTCTACGTCTCCGTGGGACCTTCATATACATCAATAACGAAATATAACCTAACCTATGCCAACCTATCATCTCGCCGGTAATATATGACAAAATTCCTGGCGAGTTGGCTTTTCCGTCTCCGAAGGACCTTTATATACCTCAATAACGTAATATAACCTAACCTAACCCAATCTAACATCTCGGCGGTAATATTTGACCACATTCCTGGCGAGTTGACCTCTACGTCTCCGTGTAAGCGTCGTATACAACAATAAGGTAACATAACGTAACTTGACCCAACCTATCATCTCGGCGGTAATATTTGACAACATTCCTGGCGAGTTGGCATCTACGTCTCCGTGGGACCTGCATATAGATCAATAACGTAATGTAACCTAACCTAACCCAACATAACATCTCGGTGGTAATATTTGACCACATTCCTGGCTTGTTGGACTCTACGTCTCCGAGGGACCTTTATATACATCAATAACGTAATATAACCTAACCAAACCCAACCTAACATCCCGGCGGTAATATTTGACCACATTCCTGGCTTGTTGTCCTCTACGTCTCCGTGGGACTTTTATATACATCAATAACGTAATATAACCTAACCTAACCCAATCTAACATCTCGGCGATAATATTTGACCACATTCCTGGCTTGTTGGCCACTACGTCCCCGTGGGACCATTATATACATCAATAACGTAATATAACCTACCCTAACACAACCTAACATCTCGTCGGTAATATTTGACATCATTCCTGGCGAGTTGGCCTCTACGTTTCCGTGGAACCTTTATATACATCAATAACGTAATATAACCTAACCTAACCCAACCTAACATCTCGGCGGTAATATTTGACCACATTCCTGGCTTGTTGGCCTCTACGTCCCCGTGGGACCTTTATATACATCAATAACGTAATATAACCTTACCTAACCCAACCTAACATCTCGGCGGTAATATTTGACATCATTCCTGGCGAGTTGGCCTCTACGTCTCCGTTTGACCATCATATACATCAATAACGTAATATAACGTAACCTAACCCAACCTATCATCTCGGCGGTAATATTTGACAACATTCCTGTCTTGTTGGCCTCTACGTCTCCGTGAGACCTTTATATACATCTATAACGTAATTTAACGTAACTTAACCCAACCTATCATCTCGGCGGTAATATTTGACAACATTCCTGGCGAGTTGGACTCTACGTCTTCGTGGTACCTTTATATACATCAAGAACGTAATATAACTTAACCTAACCCAACCTGACATATCCGCGGTAAATTTGACAACATTCCTGGCGAGTTGACCTCTACGTCTCCGTGTAACCGTCGTATACAACAGTAACGTAATATAACGTAACTTAACCCAACCTATCATCTCGGCGATAATATTTGACAACATTCCTGGCGAGTTGGCCTCTACGTCTTCGTGGGCCCTTCATATACATCAATAACGAAATATAACCTAACCTAACCCTATCTAACATCTCGGCGGTAATATTTGACCACATTCCTGGCTTGTTGGCCTCTACGTCTCCGTGGAACCTTTATATACATCAATAACGTAATATACCAAACCTAACCTAACCCAACCTAACATCTCGGCTGTAATATTTGACAGCTTTCCTGGCGAGTTGGACTCTACGTGTCCGTTTGACCATCATATACATCAATAACGTAATATGACGTAACCTAACCCAACCTATCATCTCGGCGGTAATATTTGACAACATTCCTGGCTTGTTGGGCTCTACGTCTCCGTGAGACCTTTATATACATCTATAACGTAATATAACCTAACCTAACACAACCTAACATCTCGGCGGTAATATTTGAAAACATTCCTGGCGAGTTGGCATCTACGTCTCCGTGGGACCTTTATATACATCAATAACGTAATATAACCTAACCTAAACCAACCTAACATCTCGGCGGTAATATTTGACCACATGACTGTCTTGTTGGCCTCTACGTCTCCGTGGGACTTTTATATACATCAATAACGTAATATAACCTAACCTATCGCAACCTAACATCTCGGCGGTAATATTTGACATCATTCCTGGCGAGTTGGCCTCTACGTCTCCGTGTAACCCTCGTGTACATCAATAACGTAATATAACGTAACTTAACCCAACCTATCATCTCGGCGGTAATATTTGACAACATTCCTGGCGAGTTGGCCTCTACGTCACCATGGGACCTTTATATACATCAATAACGTAATATAACCTAACCTAACGCAACCTAACATCTCGGCGATAATATTTGACATCAATCCTGGCGAGTTGGCCTCTACGTCTCCGTGTAACCCTCGTATACAACAATAACGTAATTTAACCTAACCTAACCCAACCTAACTTCTCGGCGGTAATATTTGAAAACATACCTGGCGAGGTAGCCTCTACGTCTCCGTGGAATATTTATATACATCAATAACATAATATAACATAAGCGAACCCAATATAACATCTCGGCGGTAATATTTGACCATATTCCTGGCTTGTTGGACTCTACGTCTCCGTGGGACCTTTATATACCTCAATAACGTAATATAACCTAACCTAACACAACCTAACATCTCGGCGGTAATATTTGACATCATTCCTGGCGAATTGGCCTCTACGTCTCCGTGGAACCTTTATATACATCAATAACGTAATATAACGTAACCTAACCCAACCTAACATCTCGGCGGTAATATTTGACCACATTCCTGGCTTGTTGGCCTCTACGTCCCCGTGGGACCTTTATTTACATCAATAACGTAATATAACCTTACCTAACCCAACCTGACATCTCCGCGGTAATATTTGACATCATTCCTGGCGAGTTGGACTCTGAGATAGCGCGT